>CP139504.1:350784234-351353309 GCA_021014915.2 Artemisia tridentata subsp. tridentata | reverse complement strand
TCAAATCTAAAAAAAAAAAAAAAAAAAAAAAAAAAAAAAAAAAGAGGTAAAAGAATTATTGTTTCTAAGATTTTTTTATATGAGTTACTCAGCTTAGGTGATAATTACATTAAAGCATCAAGCTTTGTGATTTTGAAATTTTTAGGTTTATTACATGCCCGTGGCTGCTCGTGAGGCTTCAGTCTACCTATACAGGTACTACCAATTCACAAAATCTATACAATGTTTATATTCTCAATCCATACCGAGAATTAAAAATAGGGTTTGAGGATGCAATTGAATCGTTGTTGCTTGACAATGCTGTAATCTTTGGAAGTTTGCCACTATATTTTGATTGCACCAATGAATTAAGATGTTTATGATAAATCCTGTGAATGATGATGTTTCACGTATATTCATTAAACAGCCTATTTTGATTCAGTATTTTGTCACCGAGGTCTTATGGATCATATTAGTATCTTAATGTTTGACTGCATGTGTGAGTATACATGTCCCCTTTTTCTCCATACATATTCCAACCCTTTTTTGCTATTTAAATCTATAATTCCGTGGAAGCTTGAATAATTTGAAGTGCTTGTTATGTGTGTTTGCAGGTGAGTCTATTATCAAGTCCCAGCATACAAAATGCAAGGAAGATTTAATTTACGTGGATTTGTACATGTGGTAGGTTTTTCACCATATAATACAATCTTCATATCTTTTTGATGTTACTACTGTTATTTGTATTGTCAAATTATTCTATTGTAATTGTGTTTTTTTAGTTACAGATTATGTATTGATAATCCAATTCCTCCCCATAAACTAACCCTAATATCAGTTTTGATATATTCATGTGAAGATGAGACTGTGTCGAATGAAAAGTTATGGTAGCTATGTTATTGTGATTCATGCCGTTTTAAGTGAAGAGCAACCAAGGTGCACAGGATTCTCGGCAACACTATTTGCATCATGGTATAATGTTTTCAATATTTATACACCGGTGTAGTTTTCATATGGTTTTTGTTCCTCTCTTTGAGGTTTGTCTCTTCTCTGTTACATATGTTTATAGCAAAAACTTTCTTTTACAAAAGATGCACCACATGTGCTTTTGTCTTACTTTTGACGTGTAAACTTTTACAGGACCTCATTCATGTTCAAGTAGAGTCAGGTTGATCCGTCATGTCTGTATCTTTCTCTTTAAAACACCTAATAAAATTATTTAGATTTCTGTGTGAGCATCCGCCTTTGTTAATGATACTTATAATCTTATCTTTGATATCCAAGGCTTTATCTCTGATTTTTTTTTTTTTACTTAGCAGATGTTCTATCTTACTTTTGCAAGAGCTTGCATCATACTTTTACTTAGCAGGTTAATTGGATGTAGATGCTACTTAGGATGAGGAGCACGTATTCGGAAGCTGAAGGTCAGAGCTACTATAATTGAATACCCTCAAAAGCTTCAAATCCCATGGACCCCTGCAGGTTGTCGTTTAAACTGTGGTTGGATCAGGAGGCGGATTTGTTGGGTCAGTATTATATTATTCATATGACTTATGGAACTCTGTTTATATCTTACGTAAAAAGGTAAAAAAAATTAGTGGGGTTGGGCAATGGGTTGAAACGGTTTCAGGACTGAACTGGCAAGATTGACACAGTAACATTTTTATGTCCTGTTTCCATTAATTATATCACATATAGTTAAATAAACCTGTTTTCCATTAGTTAGGTTCTGATATTATCATGTTTTTTATAGTTTATATAATTAACTTCTTCTAAAACAATTATCTTGCACATGGTACCACAACAGATTACATGTTTGATGTGGCGAGGGTTCCCATGTCTTTCACCTTTGAGGTTTGTGCATACACATACTGCTAATTTTCAGCTCCCTTGATCATATTGATCTCAATTTACTTACACTCATTGACTTTCCAGATATATGGAGATGAGAAACCATCCTTAAGAGAACTATGAGTTAGTTTTAAAATAGCATGATATTGCAGTCTGCAGTGTAAAATTGTCGTGGTGACTATGTAAACACTGCTAAACCTAATTCGTTATACTTAAATAGTCTTCAAAGATATAAAGAGGTGAGTCAATTGTGCTTATTCAGAAAAGCATTTTTGATATAAATCATGTAGCCATATAATCATTTGAATTTTTTTTAATTGTGCCAATATTGATATTGTGTTTCTAACTATTTTTTGTTTAATTTGATTGATTTGGAACAGTTTCTTATCGACCACCCAATGTTTTTTAAAAATCCACTGTACATATCTGGAATTTCTTACATGGGAATTGTCACGCCTATAATTACTTTAGAGTTGTATGGCGGTAATTGAATTGTTTAGTTGATATATCATGTGCTAACCTCTTTATTTACATCGTGCATAAAAAATGTGGTCTTTGAAACATTGTTGTTTGCAACTAATGAACATGTACTGCCTAACACAAAAGCTTGGAACTATATGTGCAAAATGGTTTTATAGAGTTACCAGTTGGGTCAACCTGTTATTTTTTTGCTGAGTTTTTCTAGGATTTTGTTAACAGACATATACATTTTGGGCGACAGAGGAAGTATGCTGATGTGGAAATGAAGAGCAAGTTCATTAATCATGCGAGGAATGTGTGGGATAGGTAGGTTACATTGTTTTTGAGAATTGATCAGTTGTAGTATAAGTATATTCATATGTAGGAGATGCTTGGCAACATTGCAGGTATATTATCTATTTGTGTTTTTTTGATATCTTTGTTTTTTATATGTATATCTGGTTAGTTAGCCAAAGCGAATAACAAAGCCTTTTGACGTAAGACTAAGGGTATGTTTGGCAAGGAGCATTTAAGAATGTTTAGGAGCGTTTAGAGTTTGGAATTAAAACTTAAAAAGTCGTTTGGCTTTAGTGTTTAGCTACTTGAGGAAGCATTTATCATTATCGTTTAGCAATTTTCGTCATTATACAACTTGAGATTTGTAGATCAAGTCTAACTGCATAAATCTATGCAGATCATGTATGATAATGTTTATATTTGTCTTTTTTGTAAAGTATATAACAGCATTGTAGGAAACAATCCATCATAGTGGCAATAATCTTCTTATGTGTCATTAGGATTTAGGAGTACAAGGTTCAAGTAAGCACACTACCTACACCACAAAAAGTTATGTTCTGCGTTTAATTTATATCAGTGATCAGGAGGAGCATTCATCACCTCTATCCATGAAAACCCATTTATCCTGGAAATGTTAAGGAAATTATTTGTATTGACAAACTTGGTTGTAATTATACGTGGCACACTGGCATGTATGAGTGGGTTTAGAAAAAGAAGGGTATTATGGGTCAAAGACAAAACTATCATATTTTCTTGATTTAAGTACATTTCTCTGTCAAATGTTTGTTAAATTTCTTTAGTTGTAGATAGGCAACTATATGTAAGAGAATAGATAAAGTGATGGTTGATCCTTGCGAGTTACAATTTAAATTATATGTAAACTTACCATTTAAACTACAAAATGCTTGAACCCATATACAGAAAAATGCGAATTACAAAATGATATTGTACGTATGTGAAGAATAAATCTTGCTTATAACTGATAGTGTATATATAATTATAATGTCTACTAAAACAATGCAAGTTTTCCTTTTAAATTTATTGATTTTGTAAATCTTACATGATCAATATATGTCTTTCAAAACTTAATGGGGTGTTTGGCTATGCTTTTTTAATAGAGTTATGCAAACATACCATGTGTCAGAGATGTGTTACTGTTATAGTACTCCGTATTTGTGTTTGTGTGGATTATTTGATTTTTTTTGAAAATAATTGCAACCAAAAATAGTTATAGAAAAAGTTAGAAACTCTATAGATTATAGAGAGAATTTGGTATTGTTTATCATAGTTTATTGTTTTAGGTGAAACTGTTTTGAAGATGGAGGCCAATATTTCTTCTTATGATGACGTTTGGCAGCAACAAACCAAAGATGCAAGGAAAGCCACTTATTAGTACCATTTAACCACCAAGTCCATTTGTAAGGTATTCTTTTATACTTGAGTGCCTCATTGAAAAGAAAAAGAAAACTCACTCACTTTCCCAATACCAATTGTAAGGTATTCTTTTATACTTGAGTGCCTCATTGAACAGTTTGGTAAGTTTGGTTTGTATGAACTCAACATCTGTTTTTATTTGTTACTATTTCACACATTTACTATATTTCTTGATTAAATAATTTGCATCATGCATGACTATCTACAAGTATGTCAATGACATAACTGGATTCATTCACGGGTGCAACATTTCAGATATTGCAGAAGCTTTGGCGAACCATGAACTGAACAATTAAGTTACTGATCAGACGAATGCACAGCCTGTTGTAGCTCAAATGTCGATAACATCTGAAGCGATAAGATCAGAAGGTAGCAATAGTGAGTGTAGTCAGTTGTCTAAGTATTTCTGGAATAATAATATTTATCATACTCATATTGATGTACTACTATTTTCATATTTACATTTTTTCCCTTTTTTTTGGAGCAATCGGAACGATAACTAATCGATCTTATTCACATTCAACAACCAACCATTTGTCTCAGACGCGGGAAAGTATGCTTACCTTTGGCCTCCATAGGATGGTTCGGAAGTCCTCTAATAGGTTTACAGTTAATGCAACCTCATATGCCACAATAATACTCTCCATGGGCAGCAATACAAACCTTGCAACTGGCAGTACTAAGGTGATGATAGCAGTACAAAGTAACAAGGACGAGCAGCACAAAAAACATAAGTAGTACTTCCAAGAATCAAGAGCAGTACGAACGACCATACGTTGGCAGTACTAACTTGATAGGGCAGTACCTAATCAGATGCTACGAGCAGTACTAACCATGAAGCAATATTAACTGAGCAGTACAAACTTGAATATAATAGTACTAATATCCTTCGAACAAGCGGCAAAATATATAGGCATCAAGGCAGAGAGTAATTGGCATCTATAGGATTAATCTTTATGTTTACCAGATAGTTCTTTTATCAATTCATAGCATATTTAATTTGCAAGTTTTTATTTTCCATTAAATTTTTATATTGGTTCAGGGAATGAGTGAGCCATTAAAGCTTATACTGATGTTGTTTATATAATCAGTTATCTTGACTGGTTTCAAAACCCAATCTGTCTTCATCTGGCGAGACTCCATCTGCAAAAGCTCGAGCTCTATAAAAAAAATTGTATCTAGGAGTGTAACTAGTATGATAGCCACTGACAAACCAATAATGTGTCTGACTAAAGATTAATATTTTGGGACATTCTTGAAGAGTAGAGCAATATAGCAAATATGAATATATTGCTCCACCACCTCAGGCAACCTTACCACAGTCTCAGTGGGTTCGCCCGTCTCCACCAAATCAAGGCCAAACATGGCTATATGCCAAGGCACCCTTACCACAGTCTCAGCGAGTACATAATCTGGTCCGACCATCCTCTTTCGATAACTACTTTGGTTTATGTATCAGCCATATATAAATCCGTTAAGATTCCCAACCTTTCATTATGTAAAATATTTCGGTGGTTGAAGATTTATTGTACAAGGCTAACTTGAGAAGTGTGCTAAAATATTCCCTTGCTTTCACCATGCTGCATTGGAACCATATATTTAGCAGTCTCCAAATAGTAAGTAATCGTCTATTTTATTTTAGTTTTTAAAGGTTGCATATACTATGTCCTTCATCGTGTATTAAGGTGTTAAAATAAGCTTTTAGAAATAGCCCTTAACAATGCTTATTCAATTTTAATAAATACATTATATTTGATGTAGTTATATATTCATGTAATGTAATAGTATGTACTTTCATTGCATCAAATCTCAAAATTTTAAACTTACACGCTCATGTAAATACAATTTTTTACGGTTATGTTTGTTCAGGTGTGCAGGGAAAATGGATAAGATGTTTTTTTTTTGTTTGCACAACCTGAATGGATAGGAGTGTTTGGATTTAGAGTTAATAACCAGGTATCATGTTTAATATAAGGGCAGAGTTTGCTTGGATCTCCAACCATGATACCTCTAATACTCTCAAGATTGAGCTTTGAAGACATGGTCAGCTGCTATGGTAAGTGGACCATTATACAGGATTCAACTGAACCTTATCATACCCCTTGAAATTATTTTCTCCCCTACCGTTCTAGAACCAGGTTCCTTCAACTGAACCTTATCATATAATTTTGGAGATGTACGGGATACATTATATAATACATGTGATTTAGCTCATGAGAAATCCGACATTCAGGAAGAATTTCTTTATACCAATGTTGAATAGGTATCTCTAAAGCTCTCGGCTTCATTTTATTACTCCTATTATTAGCTATATCGGCATCCCTGTTTTAGGGATCGTTTAGACTCAAGTTTTAAAGTTAACTGTTTGATTATTGCATCCTTAGGAGCACTAATAAGTTGTCAAAGTGGCCAATGGAGTGTAATTTCCTCATCACCAAGTTACTAAAGACTTCCGTTGTTAACCAAACTGATTGCTGATGCACCAAAACCAGTCTTTATACCAATGTTTAATAGGTATCTCTAAAGCTCTCGGCTTCATTTTATTACTCCTATTATTAGCTATATCGGCAGCCCTGTTTTAGGGATCGTTTAGACTCAAGTTTTAAAGTTAACCGTTTGATTATTGCATCCTTAGGAGCACTAATAAGTTGTCAAAGTGGCCAACGGAGTGTAATTTCCTCATCACCAAGTTACTAAAGACTTCCGTTGTTAACCAAACCGATTGCTGATGCGCCAAAAACAGTTACTGATGACATCAAGAAGTATGCTGTTGCGGTTAACGTGGTTAAGAGCAGTTAAGTACTGGGAAGCTTCAACTCATGTTAACTTTGCAACACCTTTCCCGTAACTAGGTAGGATTTTTTTTCCTGAATAATTTGTGTAAGTTTGGGGCTGTCATTTGTTATTATACTTATATGTTAGGTTACCTTAACCTGTTAACATGTTTTTTAGTTGGATGTTAATCAAGGTTAGATTAATGTTTTGCGTTTGGAAGATCAAGGAAACCGCGAGAGTTTTGTTAACATTCAGTGAGCTGGAAACTTGCAAATGGTTGCAGAGTGAATTTGATCATTCAAATTTGAGGTAATTTATCTACTATGGTAATTATGTATACTGCTGCTCAAAGGGCTCTATCTTTGCGCCCAATTAAAGACTATGTAATTGTTAATCTAATAAATATATATGAATCATGCTGATTAAAAAATATGAGTTATCTAATGAATGTTTAATATGCATTCTATTAACCAACATACAACAACATATATCAATAATGACAATAGAAAACATTGAATATCTAATGAGTGTTTAAAACCATGCATGTTCAATTGTTAATAAACAAACCACTTGCTGAATCCAGTATAATGTTGTTGTTTGCCTCCTCAGTTGCTGCTAAATAAAATAATCACATGTCATGTTTTACAATAATATGAAATGCCCACATTAAGGTCTGACTCAGAAATGCAAATTACAATCTCATGTTTTGTAATGCTCTGGTAACATTATTGTCGGATCCAGTTATATAGTTTAATATTATTTTTTCTTACTTTAAGTGTTTACATATTTGATCTAAGTTTCATAGTTGTTAAGATCCCGATCCTGATCTTAGGATCTTACAATTTTATGATTCTACGAAGCAAAAATGATCCGGATCCTACGTAGGATCTTAACAAGCTTAAGATCTTATAGGATCCAGATCTTAACCATAGGATCCTAAGATTTACTCCGATCCGATCTTACTTTTCTCGAACCGCAAACTAAAAAACTACAAATTTATGGTTTTTGTTTTTATATAGTTTAAAAAACAACATGTGATTCTTCTTAAACATTCCATATTCATAATTTAGAATAAAATTTTCATAAAATATTTTTGTAATTTCATGTTTATTATATATAATAATTTGTAAATTTGAATAATATTACAAAAATCATTAAAAAATAGCATTATAGTAGGATCTTAGGATCCCAATCCGATCTTACGATCACGATCTTGCAAAGACGAAAACGATCCTAGGTAGGATCCCGATCTTGAAAACATTGCTAAGTTTCATTGTTATACATGCAGCTTGAGATGATGACAAAAGGAAGTTCGTTATATGGTCCAAGGGAAAAGCTTGCGACAATATTTACAGAAACTTCACCTTAAAACTTTTCCTTTAATTTGTCGTTGTGTTTGATATATGGTATGACGATTACTAAAAGCCAAGGCCTAACATGTCACAGGTTGGTTTGTTTTTACCAAAGCCCGTATTGTTGGGAATTAAATGTTCTGACTTAGTACTGCTGGGAGAACTACACTAACAGTACAAACTGCTAGTGTATAAATTGAAGAACTGCTGAAGAATAACTAACAGTACAAACTCAAGTTAGTACTGCTAGTATACTGAAGAAGGTACTGCTGCATGGATAACTGCTTTAGACGATATTGTAGAGGATAAGTATGGAATAGATCTTATGTATATCATAATTAGTTAGAAATATACGGTAGAATACTTATCTTGTAATGGACTCCTTAAGTCTATAAAAGGAAATCCTAGGTTAGAAGTTTGATATACGTTTTGGCATACATCAGTCGAATACATTGTTAAGATTCAAGGTCTTTGTAACCCTAGTGATATCAAGATCACTCGTATTATTCTTGAATAATATTGAATCATTTGGTGTTAAACTTTCTGTGTTCATTGTTCATACAAAGCATTACTGTTCAAACAAATTCTTCTAAGTGTGGTGATGCGTGGTTTTGCAACCTTACAACAGGTTTTACCTCTCGAGGGATCTCAAGAGGCTTACAACCCCACCAGGCAGTGTACCTGACCGATGTAGTATAGTGTAGTGGTAAGTACGGGGGATTGATTGTTCTCCACAGGGAATAGTGTTCGTTAGGTATGAAAAACTACTCTAATAGGTCTAAGGGTGAGAGAAGATTCTTTTTGTGTTTTTATATTTTTATGAAAGCAAGTAAAATCTCGGGTTTGAAAGAGTGGGCGGAATTAGTTGCTAGTCAACTAACCCAAGTTACTACGAATGCAAATAAAATAAAATAACAAAAATGAAAAGGTTGGTGAAAACTTATGTGAAGGAAAATGTGTTTACTTAGATTTCCTTACTCCCTAACTATCTTTTACCGGTTGATTAGTGTGTATTAGTTGCGTGGATGACGGGTGTATTCCTTAATACCATTCGTGGGGTGGCGTACGTACTTCCCCAACTCTACAAGCTCCTACTTCACTCCTATGTCGAGCCGGCTAGGAAGCTCCTAACATGGGATCACTAGAATTCGCTTGTGCATTAAATACAACCATAAAAACCTTTAGTACGCATTGGTTCATGTTTCTTAAGACGTTCAAGCAAGTTACCGAATAGGAAGTTAGCCAGTTTTCTTAAGCCTAATATAGATGAACAATCATCCAATACAACTAACAACACACTAATAACCAATAATCAATAGCTAGGTTTCATTAGATCTAAGCAAACACAAGATAAATCTAGCCTAGCATGTTAAACAAAAGACAAGAACAAGATAAAATCAAACAACGCATAGACATATTGAATGATTAATTGATAACTTATCTTCAATGTAACATGGAAGATCTCAAGGCAAAAAGCCTTGAAAAAGCTGCCAAATTCGTCCTAGGGTTTTCACACACAAAGTTCCCCAATAAGTTCCACACTAATGACAAAGAATTGCAAAACTATATATAGATTTTTAGATCTGACGGCGTCACGTTATGGAGTGTGACGCCGTCACCTCGCCGCTTTTAGGGTTCCCGGATGACCTTCTTGACGCCGTCCCTCTTTAGCTCTCCAAAATCCGTTCTGGCCTATCAAGGCTTGACGCCGTCAGGATTATGCGTGACGCCGTCCCTCTCTAAATTAAGCCGTGACGACCTTGATCATATTAAAGCGTGACGCCGTCAGAATTTCATGCAAATTTCACTGGCTTATCATGAGTAATTTTCACATCCACCATTTTATTGCCAAGCCGTGACGCCGTCCAGGGATAATCCTGACGCCGTCAAAGGTAATTTCCAGCATGATTTTGAGACTTTGTCGTTTTCTTCACTTTTATGCTCCAAAAACGTCCAAAATGCCTCCTTTTCCAGATTTCTCCTCAAAAGTACCTAAAATGACAAAAGGAACGATTTAGGGCAATATTTGATCAAATAAATACGATTTAGGGCTCAAATGACCCCTTAAAAGCGGTACACTTTTCGCTTCATCAAATACCCTTACACTTGAGATTTGCTTGTCCTCAAGCAAATGCGCTTTTATTCTAATCAAAATACAAGTTAGGGGTCATTTAATGCTAACATAAAAGTAATTACAACAAATAATCGTTCCACTTTTATCATAATAAGCACGGAGATTACAAACTAGCACCTCACAAGTAGTGTTTAGATACTCACATCTCTCAAGTGTCATCAAAATAAATCTCATAAATGAAAACGGATAATATCTCTCACTACCTGTCATAGCAAATAGATTACCATAGGCTTGGGAAAGGATCGAAAACCTCCTCCACTAGGCGTAAGCACCTAAGATAAACTATCAAAGAGGGCTTTTACATGGGTTATAACGTTAGGTGTAGGGAAAAGGAAAACACGGTTTTGTTGGATAAAGGATATTTTACTGGTGGCGAGTTAAAGATCTTGATCAATTACATGTACTATACAATGTTGCTAAGCAAAGACTCGACTCGATCTTAAGCTAAAAACAAAATAACAAAAACATAAAATAAACATAAAATGAAACGGGATGGTAGTCCGTATGTTTTTTCTATTTTTTTTTTTTTTTTTTTTTTTTTTTTTTTTTTTTTTTTTTTTTTGCATACACTTTTGCCCTACCATCCAAAATAATACATCATAGGGGCATTGCATTCCCCTTACACTTGAACTTTTACATAACTTTACAATTACTATTCTAATGACTCGAATTAAGATAATTGAAAAACTTGGAGTACTTTTTAAAATATTTAGCACATATGGGGGTAATAATGTTGTTCTTCCCCATTACTCCATTACACTAGTACTTTACCCATGAGGCCCCATCGTCCCAAAACAATATGTACAAGGATATGACTCGACTTAGCAACCATGTAATCAACTAGATAATTAACTTGGGTTTAAAACAAATGTTGACACAATAATGCACTAAAAATGAGTGCATACAAGGTAGGCTAAGGCGATTTGGGTGTACATTTTAGTGGGGTGTAAACAAATTCTTCCTTCAAGTAAAATGCTTAAAGGTTGAAACGAAAAGATAGGCTCTGAGGGGTGTACTAGGGGTATCGTGTACTAAAAATGAGTACAACGCAAAGGGTGTGGGAGAATTACTTGACCAATGTAGCCAACGTAATTATAACAAAAATACAGGTGTAAAACAATGGGTTAATCCTAATGCCTCTTATCATGTAGTAAATCTAACTACACGAATGTAGTCTCACTTGTGGCCTCGGAATGGTCCTAACGCAAGTTCTAGAATCTAAGTGCTACCGGTACACACATCATAGCATAAATGATTTTCCTACCAATTCTAGGGGCGAACCTCACATATTTGGGGGTAGAAATTTTTTTAGTGGTACGGTTTTTGTGCTAGTCATATAACTCCTATCCGTGAGACGCTCATTAAGATCAAAGTTTCACTCCTAAGTGTTGTAAAAAATTTTAAATTTGGCACTAAAATTGCCCTAACAGGTATTTATCTCAGTTTTATTACACATCTACCATTAAACAAACAAAAATCAAGCGTAATAGCATTCTCTAATCGTACTTTTACCCCCCTTACACTTAAGATGAACATTGTCCCCAATGTTCAAATAACAAGATGTAAAAGCATAAAGTAAAAGAATGAAATCAAATACTCCCCTGATTCGTTCGGTGGATAATGAAGTAACACGGTTAAATCTTCTTCCAAGGTAATGTAGAAGCTCCATGACTAATGCATCGCCATAAGCTTGATCCAAAAACATTTCCTTGTCCAAAATAACCTGTTAAACCTGAGAAAACAAACACGAAAACCTGCATAACATCGGCGGGATAAACTCTATATATAGAAGGATATAATGCTTGTGGAATGATGATTTTGCAGATTCCTGGAGATTATAAGTTAGAGATTTAATAAAAACTTTTTATGAAAACAAAACTTTCAAAAATTTTCAGAAAATTAAACCTGACGCCGTCAGGTTGTAAAGCCTGACGCCGTCAGAAATGATCTGACAGAATTCTCATTTTACGTTTCCGGAAAATTTTTTGGAAAAACCTATACCTTACTTCCTGGAATTCCTGCAAAACATCATCATGACTCGATACAAACATTTGACTCAAACAAATACTAATATGTATGTTAATTTATTATTATTCCGATTCATGTTCATTTGTGTTCTAATAAACCGATTTGGATTTCCCTTACACTTATCTTTTGCAAAATACCTTTACATGTAGTTAAGACGAAGTTAAAAACAAAATAAAGCATCTTCACAAATTAGTTTTTGAACATGAATCAATAAGAATAAAAATTAAACATACATACGGAAGTAAATAAAAACAATCAAACAAATAAATAAACACACAAAACAAATAAAGCTTGGGTTGCCTCCCAAGAAGCGCTTTTCTTTATTAACGAGTCTTGTAGCTAGACTCAAAGTCACGTACATTACGTGACTCCATCATTGGTCACGATTCCTAGGCCATTCTCCTTTGATTCTCTATCAGAATCACTTTCATAGTAAAGGTATTTCGGGTCCACGAGATCAAAAGGATTGTTTCGGTATTTAGAACTAAGCTCTTTATCGTGCTTAAAGAATCCACTTGACAGGTCAAAAGTGTCCTTACATCCCCTTCTCACATCATCATCACATAACACGAGTTGGGAACTTAACCCATCGAGCCCTTCATAATCAATCTCCTTGAATTCTCTCATCTTGTAAGGCGTTTGGTATGAGATTTCCCTAATCCCATCGGTGAAAGTCATGATCCCATTGAGCTCGTCCACAACCAAGCTTGTGGCCTTGCAAAAAGGTGCCCCAAAAACAACTTGTGATATCTTGGGATCGATGTACTTTTCGATGTTATCGACGATTGCGAAGCTCATAGTGAATGTCATGTTTCCTACAAACACCTGTACATCATCATCTATGCCAATGTCGTCCTTCCCTTTATGAATCATTCCCCATCTGCAAATGTTGTTATAATGAAACAAGGACATCACATTTTTGGGTAAACATGTGTCGATGTAAACATTATAAAAATGCTTGTGACCGATCATGCAAGGTATTTTGAGATTATTCGGATCACATCGCTTAATTCGGCCAGGCCTTCTACCGCATAGCCCCCATGTGTTGCCACATGCTGATGGTTGGTACTCATACACTTCTTCACAGCCATCCTGAAAAATTACTTTCCTGACACCATCGGTAAATAATGCACTCCTATCATCCTCATCGAGTATCACTCCTGTTGCTTTTATAAATGGTTTGCCTAGAACAAGGCCAGTTAAGGATGGGCTGATGATAGAGTTCATGTTATTAATTACAGTTAACTCGATATGAAAGAGGAACTTTTCTATCACAATTGGTACCCTCCTTATTACCCCGATGATATTAGACCCTTCATATTTGACTTGTTCGGTGAAGGCTTCGTTATATAGAGAGAGGGATATTGCATTCATAGAAGAGTTGGGGTTTATGTAGGCATCTTTTATAAACTTTTTTCTAGTGGTGCAAGATATCTTAAAGACCCTAGGAGCGCCATCCTCTATTCTCTCTCCAAATCCCATAGGCGACTTTGCCGTGCCCCCCTCAAGTTCCTCCACCAGGGGGCGGTCTAGCAGTCCTGGGAGCCCATGAGGCATTTCGGGTTTCTCTTCCGAGCCCTCCTCATCACTCACCTTTCTTGTACTCGAGTTCTTTGGTGAGTCTAGATAATCGTCGGGCGCCTCGGGATTCTTTTCGGGAACTTCACCCTCCATTTCATTGTCCACATTCTTGGTTGATTGTTGGTCCAGATTGGGTTTAGGAACAGGTATTGTTGTAATGGTGTTCACGAAGTGGAGAGGTTTCGACGGGGTATGAGTATCTCCAGTTTCTTTTCCGTTTTGTGATATGTGTTTGAAGAGTTTACTAGGGTGCTTGATTTTTACAGGAGGGGGTGTTTGGTGAGTCACCGTGACAGATTTGATCTCATTAACTCGTGCCAACTCACAAGTTGACCTGCCAGCAAGGCGATCATTGATAACCTTTAACAGGTTATCAACCTTGTTGTTCATATCAACTTGCTGTTGTCTGAATTGATTCTCAAGTTTGGAGAGCTGTGTTTCTTGAGAGAGAATGAATTTTTGCAGTGATTCCTCGCGATTTTGTTGTTTATGCGTATGTTGCTGAGGATAATGTTCAGACCAGGTGAGTGGGGTAGAGTCATTGAATGATACGCTTCGAGTTTGGTTCCAACTAAAATTTGGCTTACCCTTATCGATTCGCGAGGATGCGAATTCTTTAAAAGCCTGTTTGGGGAGTTCCATGCAATCATGAGTGTCGTGGGGACCACTACATAATTTACACGAAGAAGTGATTTTGTTCACTTGGCTTGAAGGTTTAGGAGCCTCGTAGGATTTCATAAGAAACTTGACTTGGTCTTCAAGTTCTATGATCCTACGGTCGGAAGTGCTTGAATTGTTCGAAGGCAAAGATATTGCCTTGACCGTTTTATTCAAATCACGGGGATCACTCCAACTTTCGTTGTCATAAAGAGCAAGATCCTCTAGGAGAGCCCATGATTGTTCCGCACTTAGATCACGTAGCTTGCCACCGGCCGATTGGTCAATGGTTTGCCTCGTGTAGAGATTGATATGGTCATAGAAGATTTGGACTTGGAGCCAAAGTTCTATGCCATGGTGAGGGACTTTTTGGAGTAAGTCCTTGAATCGAGTCCATACCTCGTAGAGGGTTTCGCCTTGACGTTGTTGGAACATCAAGATATCATTCCTTAGCTTGGTAGTTCTTCCCGGTGGGAAAAACTGAGCAAGGAAACGAGTGGTGAGATCATCCCAAGAGGTGATGGATCCTGCGGGTTGACGTTCTAGCCACTGACTAGCTTGGTCCCGCAGAGAGAATTGAAAGAGACGCAATCGGGTCGTCTCTCGAGTGGCAACATCAAGGTCTATAGAATCAACGATTTTGAGAAAGTCCTTGAGATGTTGGTTAGGATCTTCAGAACGAAGTTCATGGAATGCGCATCCGCTTTGCACCAACCGGATGGTGTCGGATCGCAAGGGTGTGACATTGGCTCCTTGAGTGAGCTCAATGGTGTTTCGATAGCCATGGTGGCTAGGACGGGAATACTCTCCTAAAGTACGGGCTCTAGGAGGTGGTGGTTGTTGTGGTGGGTTGTTGGGATCGAGGATATTACCACCTTCCATGATGTCGAATGGTAATGGTTACGAACAAAGAAACGAAGAAAATAGATAGACTAAAGAAAACCT
This sequence comes from Artemisia tridentata subsp. tridentata, assembly GCA_021014915.2. Classification (NCBI taxonomy): domain Eukaryota; kingdom Viridiplantae; phylum Streptophyta; class Magnoliopsida; order Asterales; family Asteraceae; genus Artemisia; species Artemisia tridentata. Next base: position 351,337,817 of record CP139504.1, on the reverse strand, counting down.
AGAAAAATAAAATAAAAAATCTCACTAGAAAGGAATCTAGTAAGTAGACCTATAAAATAAAAATTCAACCTAAACAATAACTATTCCCCGGCAGCGGCGCCAAAAACTTGATGCGTGGTTTTGCAACCTTACAACAGGTTTTACCTCTCGAGGGATCTCAAGAGGCTTACAACCCCACCAGGCAGTGTACCTGACCGATGTAGTATAGTGTAGTGGTAAGTACGGGGGATTGATCGTTCTCCACAGGGAATAGTGTTCGTTAGGTATGAAAAACTACTCTAATAGGTCTAAGGGTGAGAGAAGATTCTTTTTGTGTTTATATATTTTTATGAAAGCAAGTAAAATATCGGGTTTGAAAGAGTGGGCGGAATTAGTTGCTAGTCAACTAACCCAAGTTACTACGAACGCAAATAAAATAAAATAACAAAAATGAAAAGGTTGGTGAAAACTTATGTGGAGGAAAATGTGTTTACTTAGATTTCCTTACTCCCTAACTATCTTTTACCGATTGATTAGTGTGTATTAGTTGCGTGGATGACGGGTGTATTCCTTAATACCAATCATGGGGTGGCGTACGTACTTCCCCAACTCTACAAGCTCCTACTTCACTCCTATGTCGAGCCGGCTAGGAAGCTCCTAACATGGGATCACTAGAATTCGCTTGTGCATTAAATACAACCATAAAAACCTTTAGTACGCATTGGTTCATGTTTCTTAAGACGTTCAAGCAAGTTACCGAATAGGAAGTTAGCCAGTTTTCTTAAGCCTAACATAGATGAACAATCATCCAATACAACTAACAACACACTAATAACCAATAATCAATAGCTAGGTTTCATTAGATCTAAGCAAACACAAGATAAATCTAGCCTAGCATGTTAAACAAAAGACAAGAACAAGATAAAATCAAACAACACATAGACATATTGAATGATTAATTGATAACTTATCTTCAATGTAACATGGAAGATCTCAAGGCAAAAAGCCTTGAAAAAGCTGCCAAATTCGTCCTAGGGTTTTCACACACAAAGTTCCCCAATAAGTTCCACACTAATGACAAAGAATTGCAAAACTATATATAGATTTTTAGATCTGACGGCGTCACGTTATGGAGTGTGACGCCGTCACCTCGCCGCTTTTAGGGTTCCCGGATGACCTTCTTGACGCCGTCCCTCTTTAGCTCTCCAAAATCCGTTCTGGCCTATCAAGGCTTGACGCCGTCAGGATTATGCGTGACGTCGTCCCTCTCTAAATTAAGCCGTGACGACCTTGATCATATTAAAGCGTGACGCCGTCAGAATTTCATGCAAATTTCACTGGCTTATCATGAGTAATTTTCACATCCACCATTTTATTGCTAAGCCGTGACGCCGTCCAGGGATAATCCTGACGCCGTCAAAGGTAATTTCCAGCATGATTTTGAGACTTTGTCGTTTTCTTCACTTTTATGCTCTAAAAACGTCCAAAATGCCTCCTTTTCCAGATTTCTCCTCAAAAGTACCTAAAATGACAAAAGGAACGATTTAGGGCAATATTTGATCAAATAAATACGATTTAGGGCTTAAATGACCCCTTAAAAGCGGTACACTTTTCGCTTCATCATGTGGTTGAGTAGATTCCGCATACTTGACTACATAAACTCAAAGTATCACAAATATATCATAAGGGAGTAACATCCTAAGTGTTTTATAATCCTCTCAAGTGGTATCAGAGCCAGGTTGATACTATTGATTTAGAAGAAAAGGTAATGGACATGGAGACTACACAAACAAACAAGGCTGCTAAATTGCCAATGCTGAAGCAAAACGAATTTGATATGTGGAGGCTTCGAATAGAACAGTACTTCCAGGTGCAAGACTATGCACTCTGGGAGATCTTTGAAGAAGGAAACTCTTTTAAACCTTCCACATCTGTATCAACAGTTGATGGTAAAGAAGTGACTGTTGTTCAAACCTCTCCAGTGACTGCAGAAGAGAGGCTACAAAATAAAAACGATGTCAAGGCTAGGAGCTTGCTGATGATGACCATTCCAAATGACCAGCTCTTGAATTTCAGCAAGTACAAGGATGCAAAGTCATTGTTTAAGGCAATCATTGCTAGGTATGGTGGGAATGAAGCCACCAAGAAGACTCAAAAGACTCTGTTGAAGCAAAACATTGAAAACTTTACTGCAACAAGTAATGAGTCTTTGGATCACATGTTCAATAGGCTGCAAAAGATTGTTAGCCAACTTGCTGTTCTTGGTGTTGACATACCTCAGAAAGATTTAAACTCCAAGTTCTTGAGAAGTTTACCTGCAGAGTGGGCTATGCATGTGGTGGTCTGGAAGAAGAAACCAGACATTGATACTATGAGCCTGAATGATCTCTACAACTGCTTCAAGATTGTTGAGCAGGATGTGAAGAAAGCTGGAGGTGCTAGTTCAAGCACTGGAAACATGGCCTTTATGTCATCTCCCAGTAATTCAAGTCCTGACGAAGTAAAGGTTGCTGCAGGAGTTAGTACTGCTAACCCTAGTGTTAGTACTGCTACCTCATCAAGCAGTACCACTAGTATTCTGAATGATACAACCTACTGTGCCTTCCTGACAAGCTAGAATGATGGGTCAATGCTGACACATGAAGATCTCCAGGAGATAAATGATGATGATTTGGAGGAGATGGATCTCAAGTGGCAGATTTCACTTCTTAGCATAAGGGCTAAGAAATTATACCAAAGAACTGGCAAGAAGATCAACATCAGCAACAATGATACTGCTGGTTTTGACAAGTCCATGGTAGAATGCTACAACTATCACAAGTTGGGGCATTTTTCAAGGGAATGCATGAGACCTAGGCAGCAGGATAGCAGGAACAAGGGTTATGGAAGCAAGCCCAAGGATGTGGAAGATGCTGAGCCAACCTCAAAGGCTATGGTGGCTATTGATGGACTAGGCTTTGATTGGAGCTTCATGGCAGATAATGAGGAAGCACCTACTGAGATGGCTCTTATGGCCTTCTCTGACTCTGAGGTACAAGTTTCTAAAAGTTGTTCTAAAACATGCACTGCTCTAAAAGAATATGAGACTTTAAAGAAACACTATGATGAGAAGAGGATTGAACTAAACAAAACCAATTATAATTTGTCTAATCACAAAAGAGGTTTAGCAGTCCTAGAAGAACAAATATTGCATTATAAGAACAATGAGTCTGCTTTTGCTGAGGATATAGCTGTTCTTAAGAGAGATCTTTCACTTAGGAATGCTGAGATTAACTTGCTAAAATCTGAATTAGATAGAATCACTAAGGCAAAAGACAACATATAATTAACTGTAGACACTTTGGAATATGTATCAAAAGGTGTAAACAAATTAATAGAGTGTCAGATAGTTAATAAGGCTAAATCTGGGTTGGGGTATAAAACATGTCCACCTCCTCACAGAGGAGTGCCTGCACCCCCAGGAATAGACCTAGAACATACAGGTTTACCTGAGTTTCAAAAACCTAAGTTAGAGTATGGTTGTAAACCAAAAGAGAATGTAATTGCTGATAAACATGTAGAGAATAATGAGCCTTTTGAGAGTGCAAGTGACACCTCTCCTGCTGAGGATAAGGTATCCACTGATAGAAATTCAGATGCTCCAACTATTGAGGACTGGACATCTGATGATGAGGAAGATCAGGTTGTGGTTAAACCTGATGTGGTTAAAGTATAAGGAACCAGTGTCCCAAAGGTGGTTAATAATGAAGCTGTTAAGCCTACAATAAATGTAAAACCAGTTAGGAAAACAGTTAGGTATTGTGAGATGTATAGGTTCACAGACAAGCCAAGAGGTAACCAGAGGAACTGGAATGACCTCAAGTCACATCAGCTAGGAAGTAACTTTGTCTTATACAAAAAGGCTTGTTTTGCTTGTGGCAATTTTGATCATCTTGAGGCTTTTTGTAACAACAGTGTAACTGGGAACACAAACCATAGGGTGAACTCAAAGAGGTCTCAATCTCACCCCAATGCTAACAGAATGACTCCCAGGGTAAGTTTATTGAAGTCTGGCCACAAACCAATTGGTAATGCTCGACCAGCAGTTAATATTGCCAGACCTTTTAGAACTGTTTACCCTAGACCAGTAGTTACAAATGCAAAACCAATTTTCAAACATGCACAACAAACTATTAAAAGGCCTTTTCAAAAGAAAGCAGTGGTACAAAAACAATTTTGGAAACCAAAGGCTAAAACTGCAAAGCCAGCAGTTAGTACTGCTAGCCAAGCAATTAGTACTGGTAACTCTGCAAACACTGCTAGGGATAAAAGGGCTGTAATACCTGAAATTCAGATAACCTATAAAATGACCAAATTACCCCTGAAGCCATAACACTTAATAAATCACTTATAACAATTCTGAATTAATTCCAAACTTCTGAAGATGAACTACATATCAAGTAATTAAAATTCTGGGATAACATTACATTATATTGAATGTACAAAAATTACAAAATCACATATATACATATGCATGGTCCGAAAATTTAATTAAGTAAACTTTATATATATTTTGCAAAATCATTTTAATTAGATAATTGCAAAATAAATTAAGGAATTATATGCAAAATCAAAGTGTGATCTTGAGCTAACTTATGGGCCGAATTTCCTGAGTATATTCCCCCTCCTAGTCGGTTATTATTATATACAAAATCAATTTATTATTTTGTAAAACCTATTTTGCCGAAACCCTAAATATCGACACACACATAATTCGACCATACCTTCATTCGATCTTCTGGACGTGAGCTAGCATTTTTCTGGGGTTGATTAGAGTGTAAGAAAGCTAGGAAAAATAGGAGTCGAGTTGTGGAAGCATTTGTTCGATCGTGGTACACCTTTCTTGTCCGATCTACTTCGCTCGATAGGTATAAAATAATACGACTAAATCTCACATTCTATAATTGATCTAGCATTTTTCTAATGATCTATATATTGTATATAACTCAGTAAAAATGTCGAACATGGATCATGCAAGTTAAACAAGGCGTACGAATTTGTAAGAGTTAAAATACACATGAATTCCAAATAATGTCATACGATTTTTTTGAGGTGCAACTATAATTTTTATATGTTCTATACTGATAATATAAGCTTATAAAAATAACCACATGATTTATAGAAGCTCAAAATAATTGATGTGAATTATTGTTCATAATCGGTTTATATGAAAAATGAAGAAAATAAGAAGAAAACCCTAGAATGGATTAGGGTTAGGGTTAATATGATAGATCTGATGTAATTAATGTTTTAATGATGATGTCATGATGGTTTAATGATTGGTTAAAACTAGGGTTTGTTTTGGTGCAATAAAAGGTTATACGGTTTGTTTTTAAAAGTATAAGGGCTTGTTTTGTCAACTTTGAAACTTCTGGGATATTTTTGTAATGTCATAAAAGTTAGTAGGAAGGTGAGAAAAATCTAACTTGAGGGTTCTAAGTGTAAATGTGCAAGAAAATGAATTAACTATATTTATAAGTGTCAATTTGCAACTAATTAAAATAGAAGGACTAAAAGTGTAAATTTGGGAAACTTGAAGTTATTTTGAGTAAATAATGTCCTTCAGGGTGTAATGGGTAAATTTGAGTATTTATGGGATTGATATGTAATTATAAATAAATTATGATTTAAATTGCAAGTTTTGTAAAGTTAAGGGACTAATTGTGTAATTATTAAATTTTGAGGGTCAAATTCGTATTTCATATAATTCTGAGGTGAGGTTCTGCAAATTTGTAAAACTAAAGTATTTTCATTTTAAACCTTTGAAGTTAATGAAATTGCAATTAAAACCCTAAACTATGAAAATGGTCATAACTAACCCTGAACTTTTGTAACTTGATAAAAGGGTACTTTAATTCCATAATGATCTTGAAATAGGAACTTAACTAAATCTGGAATATTAACATATTACTAAATCTGGAAAGTTACAAATGGAAAGGTAAAACTAAAAGTAATAATCTGAGTTTGAATAATTCATAATTCCGTCTTCTACTTCTTAGGTGTGAAGAAGGAGAAACCCTAATCTCAGCTTCATGTTTGTTTCCTTTCTGTTGAGTTAATAAGGTACAGATATTCTGTCCTTTCAGTAAGGGCTTTTCAGTTCTTTTCTTTCAGAATTCATTTCCTTATTAGGATTCCCTATACCTTTGCTATGTTCCCTTTTGTTATGAACTTTCGATGTGATCGTTGATTTGAAATCTTTTGCCATGTACCCTTAAGATAATATTTTGATTATTTGATAGTATGCCCGACCTTTGTTCTACAGTTTAATTTTACCAGCCAATCACTAGACATGAGGGTTTCATGTCCATGTCATTGACGCACCTCTGACATGACTCTAGGGCAGGAGAGTGATGACCTGTTCCGTCCCTTATTTACTTATTTGCTATGGCCATTATATTTATGATTATTGATTTGTCTGTGGGGCGTATGGGTGCACTCTAGATTTGACCTGTTATCTGTATATGTTATATGTTATTATATTTGGTGACTGATTGTGTGTGCGATACACGTCTTTCACTTTTGTCTGAGAGCTGATCACTCTACACAGGTATGTTTTATTATATTAGTATGCTATGGTATCGTAAGTAGTCTGGGCTCGTGATGAATTGCTGTGTTTTGTTTTCTAAATCTTATTTCACTTTATTCTTTTCTTTCGTTCATGATTCATTTCTCATTCCTTTCATTTTGATTTCGTATCGGTATGATTTCGTATTCCTAATTTGCTTTTGTATTTGCTACTTGCTATTTGTTTTCGTTATCTATATATCTGTTCACTGGGTTTTTGAAGCTCAGCCGCATTTCTTTTCCTGCGGCAGGTACTTAAGCTAGGAGCTGGGTTAGCTTTGGGATGAGAGCGATTTATTTCGGAGTCGACCTTAGTTATTTAGCTTTACCATTTGAACTTCTATTTATTTTATTATGCCATTGTTTAGGCATTTGAATATTGTAATTTTGTACTTAAGCTATTTTGTCTTGCATTTTGATTTAAGTCATGTTGACTTATTTTGGATTTAATGTTAAGACTTATGAGGTTTTATTTATTGAATGTTCTGTGACTTCTGATATGCCACCATTGTTGTGATATCTTTACCCTTGTCGGGTTGGGGTGTTACAATTTATGTTATCAGAGCACAGGCTTTCATGAAACCTTAGAGCTTAGGCTATCGACCTGTGAGGATTTGGGTAGACATTAGGTTTTCCTTTCGCGCACTCTTTTTTTCCTGTCCTGCTCTGCCATGCTTTTCTTTTGTTCTATCATTTCCTGTTTGATCCTTCTAATCGTTTGAAAATCCTGTAGATGGTTGTTACTCGTCGTGGTGACTATTCTGATGGGGAGGAGGAGATCCCTAATTTGGAGGAGTTGGTGGCTAATGCTATCAACAATTTGCTACCTGGGCTTAATGCTAACGAGGTGATCACTCGGATGATCAATGAGTTTCGTAATGGAGCTGGTCCCTCTGGTGGTGCTGGTCCCTCTAGTGGTGCTGGTGGTTCGGGTGGTACTGGTGGTGGGGGCCGACCCACTACCATTAATGGTTGGCTGGAGAGTTTCAATAAACTTAAGCCGTTGTCGTTCAGTTCTGCTGCTACTCCTCATGCTGCTCAGGACTGGATAACACACATGGAGAAGCTGTTTGAGGTACTAGGTTGTGAAGACAGGTTTAAGACTCGTCTGGCTGCGTTTAAGCTTGAAGGAGATGCGATTAACTGGTGGAAGGCGCACAAGGAAGCTAAGGGAGGTGATGCTTATGTTCTTGGTTGTACTTGGGCTAATTTTCGTACTACATTCTATAATCGGTACTTCCCTGTGTCCGAGCAACAGAGATTTATTCGGGAGTACAACACTATCTCTCAGCTTGAGTCTGAGAATGCAGGAGAATTTCTGGAGCGATTCCAGAGATTGGTTAGCTTTGTGGGCCTGGTTGCTGGGGATGCTGAGCATCAAGCTAAGCATTATAAGTGGGCACTGAAGAGTTGGGTTTTAGATCGTCTTCTTAACCAGGAGTTCCTTGATCCGTCAGCATGTTGCGACGCAGCTCGCAACATTGAGATATTTCATGAGAAGGTGGGTTACAAGAGAAACCGTGACGGCGATAGGATTCAGCCGCAGAGTCAGAATCGGGACAACAAGGGATTTTCTGGTAAGGGCTTTGAACAGCGGAGTCAGTCAGATCGTGGACGTGACTATCAGGGTCAGTCAGGTAGGAGCTATGATCAGCTGAAACCAGATTCTAGAGGTCGGGATGCTGGTTCGATTTCTAGGCAGGAAAATGGTCAGAAGCAGTGGAAGGATCAGCCTTCTAAGGGTTTTTAGCAGCAGTCTCGTGGTTCTGGGTCGAGTTCTCAGAAGAGTTCATCTGGGAACTTACCTACATCTCCTATCTGTACTACATGTGGGAAAAGTCATCCAGGAGAGTGTCGTAGAGCATCTGGTGCATGTTTTCGATGTGGGTCTGCTGAGCATCGGGTGAAGGACTGCCCGAAGCAGAATCCTGCATCTGCTAAGAACTATCTTCTTCCTCTGCCTCCTCCACCTCCGAATACTGGGCGTGTGTTTTCTACTACACGGGATCAGGCAGCTAAGGCTACAGGTACCATTACCGGCTTTTTGTATTTTGGTGATTTTACTGTTTTCGCGTTATTTGACACTGGAGCAACACATTCTATCATATCTATGAAATTGGCTAAGAAACTGAACATACCTGCAACACCACTAAATAACCCAATTGCTATATCAACCCCCATGAAAAACCACATTCTTATCAACCATGAATATTTGAACTGTCCGTTACGCTTCGATGATCGGATTCGTCCTGCAAATTTACTTCCTCTAGACATGATTGACTTCGATGTCATTCTGGGTATGGATTGGTTGGCTTTCCATCGAGCAACCATTGACTGCCACGCCAGAAATGTGATTTTCGGTGATCTGAATAATCCTGAATTCATTTACCATGAATCTCGCCCTCTTAAAACTGTTAAAATCATTTCCGCCTTGAAAGCTCGAACCTTGATGTCTCATGGTTGCCAAGGTTATCTAGCCTCAGTTAAGGATTCGTCTGTTGAGAGTCCGGATATTTCTAGTGTTCCCATTGTTGGGGATTTTGCTGACGTTTTTCCAGAAGTACTTCCTGGTCTTCCTCCGGCTAGAGAAGTGGAGTTTTCTATTAAGCTAATTCCCGGTGCCGAACCTATCTCTATGGCTCCGTACCGGATGACACCTGTTGAACTAAAGGAGTTCAAGGAGCAACTGGAAGAGTTGCTGGATTGTGGATTTATTCGACCTAGTGTTTCGCCATGGGGTGCTCCTGTGCTTTTCGTGAAGAAGAAGGACGGGTCTATGCGTTTGTGTATTGATTATTGTGAGCTCAATCGCATTACCATTCGAAACCGTTATCCGCTTCCTCGCATTAATGATTTGTTTGATTAATTGCAAGGAGCTAAAGTTTTCTCCAAAATCGACTTGCGATCTGGTTATCACCAATTGCGAGTTAAGGAGCAAGATGTACCTAAGACTGCTTTCCGCACCTGTTATGGACACTATGAATTCCTGGTTATGCCTTTTGGCTTAACAAATGCTCCTGCTGTGTTTATGGATTTAATGAATCGGGTTTTCCATGAATTTCTTGATAAATTCGTCATCGTTTTCATTGACGATATTCTAGTGTATTCTAAATCGTCCGAGGAGCACGAGCAACACCTGCGTATTGTATTAGGTATCCTGAGGCAGCAGAAGTTATTCGCGAAATTTTCTAAGTGTGAATTCTGGCTGAATCAAGTAGCTTTCCTAGGTCACATTGTGTCTGCAGATGGTATCACCATGGATCCATCTAAAGTTGAGGCTATCACCAAGTGGCCGAGACCTACCACTGTGACGGAAGTCAGGAGTTTTCTAGGATTAGCTGGCTACTATAGGCGTTTTGTGGAAGGATTTTCTAAGTTGGCTTTGCCATTGACTCAATTGATGCGGAAGGGTGAAAAGTTCGTATGGACTGATGAGCGTGAGCAGAGTTTCGAAGAGTTGAAACGGCGTTTGGTGTCCGCACCTATTCTAACTTTACCATCGGGTTCTGGAGGTTTTCAAATCTATAGTGATGCTTCCAAGAAGGGTTTGGGCTGTGTGCTTATGCAATACGGCAAGGTGATTGCCTATGCTTCAGGCAAACTGAAACCCTATGAGGAAAATTATCCAACTCATGATCTAGAATTGGCAGCTGTAGTTTTTGCATTGAAGATTTGGAGGCATTACTTGTATGGTGAATCATGTGATATCTTCACTGATCACAAGAGCCTCAAATACATCTTTACTCAGAAGGAGCTCAATATGAGACAGAGGCGATGGCTGGAGCTACTGAAAGATTATGACACAAACATCCAGTATCATCCAGGTAAGGCTAATGTGGTTGCAGATGCACTTAGTCGGAAATCTGGAGTGATTTCTAGTTTGGAGATTGATCCGCATGTCCTCAAGGAACTGGAGCGTTTGGATGTTGAGTTATGTTTTCGGCGTGATGTTGGTTACTGGGCTAGTTTAAAGATTGAGTCAAATATGATGTTGCGTATTAAAGAGGCTCAGAAAGATGATGGTGAACTCTGGGCTATAGTTCAGAATATTGAAGAGGGTAAGCAAACTGAGTTTAGAGTTGATGACGATGGAGTTGTTTGGTATGAGGATCGTTTATGCGTGCCTAATGATTCCGAATTGCGTGAGGCTGTGTTGACTGAGGCTCACAGTTCTCCTTTCGCTATCCATCCTGGTTCTACCAAGATGTATCGGGATCTTAAGCAACATTTATGGTGGAACGGTATGAAGCAAGATGTGGCGTTATTTGTCGCTAAATGCATGACCTGCCAGCAAGTTAAGATTGAGCATCAGCGAGCTAGTGGTCTATTACAACCTTTGGAAATTCCTACATGGAAATGGGATGAGATTTCCATGGACTTCGTTTGTGGTCTGCCTGTTACTCGTAAAAGACATGATGCGATTTGGGTGGTCGTTGATCGGCTAACTAAATCTGCTCATTTCTTACCTATCCGTATGACCTTTAGTGTAAGTAAGTTGGCGGAAGTTTTTTAGCAAGAGATTGTGCGATTGCACGGTATGCCTTCGTCTATTGTTTCAGATCGTGATCCTCGTTTCACTTCGCGTTTTTGGAAGGGACTTCATAAAGCTTGGGGCGCTCGCCTTAAGTTTAGTACTGCATTTCATCCCCAAACTGATGGTCAGTCTGAGAGGACCATTCAGACTTTGGAAGACATGTTAAGAGCTTGTGCGTTGGAATGGGCAGGTAGTTGGGATGAGTACTTGTGTTTGGTAGAGTTTGCGTATAATAACAGTTGGCATGCGAGTATTCGAATGGCTCCCTTCGAGATGTTGTATGGTAGGAAATGTAGGGCTCCTGTTTGTTGGAATGAAGTAGGTGAACGTCTGATTAAAGGACCTGAGATGATTGAGATCACAAATGAAAAGGTAGCTGTTGCTAGAGAGAAACTGAAAGAGTCGCGTGCTCGCCAGAAAAGCTATGCTGATAAGCACCGTCGGGATCTAGAATTTAACGTAGGTGATCGGGTATTCCTGAAAGTATCTCCTTTCCGTGGTGTCAGGCGTTTTGGAATCAAGGGCAAGTTGAGTCCTCGATTTATTGGACCGTTCGAAATCCTGGAGCGTATTGGGGAGGTTTCTTATCGTTTGGCCTTACCTCCTCAGTTATCTCATGTGCATAATGTTTTCCATGTATCTCTCCTGAGAGGATAAAATTATCATCCACTGCATGTTGTATCTTATCCACTTGATCAGATCCGGCCTGATATGTCTTTGTCTGAAGAACCGGAAGCGGTTCTGGACCGTCAGGAATGAGTCATGAGAAACAAAGTCATCCCATTCGTAAAGATTCTTTGGAAGAATCACCCGGAGCGTGAAGCTACCTGGGAAACTGAAGAGTCAATACGAGCTAGTTATCCGCAGTTCTCGTTTTAATTCGGTATGTCCTTGTTTTGTTTTCCGTTCTCCTTTGTCTGTTTCCGCTTTCTTTTGCTTTCTACTTCCTGCAAATTTCGAGGACGAAATTTTTTTGTTAGTGGGGAAGAAGTTGTAATACCTGAAATTCAGATAACCTATAAAATGACCAAATTACCCCTGAAGCCATAACACTTAATAAATCACTTATAACAATTCTGAATTAATTCCAAACTTCTGAAGACGAACTACATATCAAGTAATTAAAATTCTGGGATAACATTACATTATATTGAATGTACAAAAATTACAAAATCACATATATACATATGCATGGTCCGAAAATTTAATTAAATAAACTTTATATATATTTTGCAAAATCATTTTAATTAGATAATTACAAAATAAATTAAGGAATTATATGCAAAATCAAAGTGTGATCTTGAGCTAACTTATGGGCCGAATTTCCTGAGTATATTCCCCCTCCTAGTCGGTTATTATTATATACAAAATCAATTTATTATTTTGTAAAACCTATTTTGCCGAAACCCTAAATATCGACACACACATAATTCGACCATACCTTCATTTGTTCTTCTGGACATGAGCTAGCATTTTTCTGGGGTTGATCAGAGTGTAAGCAAGCTAGGAAAAATAGGAGTCGAGTTGTGGAAGCCTTTGTTCGATCGTGGTACACCTTTCTTGTCCGATCTACTTCGCTCGATAGGTATAAAATAATACGACTAAATCTCACGTTCTATAATTGATCTAGCATTTTTCTAATGATCTATATATTATATATAACTCAGTAAAAATGTCAAACATGGATCATGCAAGTTAAACAAGGCGTACGAATTTGTAAGAGTTAAAATACACATGAATTCCAAATAATGTCATACGATTTTTCTGAGGTGCAACTATAATTTTTATATGTTCTATACTGATAATATAAGCTTATAAAAATAACCACATGATTTATAGAAGCTCAAAATAATTGATGTGAATTATTGTTCATAATCGGTTTATATGAAAAATGAAGAAAATAAGAAGAAAACCCTAGAATGGATTAGGGTTAGGGTTAATATGATAGATCTAATGTAATTAATGTTTTAATGATGATGTCATGATGGTTTAATGATTGGTTAAAACTAGGGTTTGTTTTGGTGCAATAAAAGGTTATACGGTTTGTTTTTAAAAGTATAAGGGCTTGTTTTGTCAACTTTGAAACTTCTGTGATATTTTTGTAATTTCATAAAAGTCAGTAGGAAGGTGAGAAAAATCTAACTTGAGGGTTCTAAGTGTAAATGTGCAAGAAAATGAATTAACTATATTTATAAGTGTCAATTTGCAACTAATTAAAATAGAAGGACTAAAAGTGTAAATTTGGGAAACTTGAAGTTATTTTGAGTAAATAATGTCATTCAGGGTGTAATGGGTAAATTTGAGTATTTATGGGATTGATATGTAATTATAAATAAATTATGATTTAAATTGCAAGTTTTGTAAAGTTAAGGGACTAATTGTGTAATTATTAAATTTTGAGGGTCAAATTCGTATTTCAAATAATTCTGAGGTGAGGTTCTGCAAATTTGTAAAACTAAAGTATTTTCATTTTAAACCTTTGAAGTTAATGAAATTGCAATTAAAACCCTAAACTATGAAAATGGTCATAACTAACCCTGAACTTTTGTAACTTGATAAAAGGGTACTTTAATTCCATAATGATCTTGAAATAGGAACTTAACTAAATCTGGAATATTAACATATTACTAAATCTGGAAAGTTACAAATGGAAAGGTAAAACTAAAAGTAATAATCTGAGTTTGAATAATTCATAATTCCGTCTTCTACTTCTTAGGTGTGAAGAAGGAGAAACCCTAATCTCAGCTTCGTGTTTGTTTCCTTTCTGTTGAGCTAATAAGGTACAGATATTCCGTCCTTTCAGTAAGGGCTTTTCAGTTCTTTTCTTTCAGAATTCATTTCCTTATTAGGATTCCCTATACCTTTGCTATGTTCCCTTTTGTTATGAACTTTCGATGTGATCGTTGATTTGAAATCTTTTGCCATGTACCCTTAAGATAATATTTTGATTATTTGATAGTATGCCTGACCTTTGTTCTACAGTTTAATATTATGAGCCAATCACTAGACATGAGGGTTTCATGTCCATGTCATTGACGCACCTCTGACATGACTCTAGGGCAGGAGAGTGATGACCTGTTCCGTCCCTTATTTACTTATTTGCTATGGCCATTATATTTATGATTATTGATTTGTCTGTGGGGCGTATGGGTGCACTCTAGATTTGACCTGTTATCTGTATATGTTATATGTTATTATATCTGGTGACTGATTGTGTGTGCGATACACGTCTTTCACTTTTGTCTGAGAGCTGATCACTCTACACAGGTATGTTTTATTATATTAGTATGCTATGGTATCGTAAGTAGTCTGGGCTCGTGATGAATTGCTGTGTTTTGTTTTCTAAATCTTATTTCACTTTATTCTTTTCTTTCGTTCATGATTCATTTCTCATTCCTTTCATTTTGATTTCGTATCGGTATGATTTCGTATTCCTGATTTGCTTTTGTATTTGCTACTTGCTATTTGTTTCCGTTATCTATATATCTGTTCACTGGGCTTTTGAAGCTCAGCCGCATTTCTTTTCCTGCGGCAGGTACTTAAACTAGGAGCTGGGTTAGCTTTGGGATGAGAGCGATTTATTTCGGAGTCGACCTTAGTTATTTAGCTTTACCATTTGAACTTCTATTTATTTTATTATGCCATTGTTTAGGCATTTGAATATTGGATTTTTGTACTTAAGCTATTTTGTCTTGCATTTTGATTTAAGTCATGTTGACTTATTTTGTATTTAATGTTAAGACTTATGAGGTTTTATTTATTGAATGTTCTGTGACTTCTGATATGCCACCATTGTTGTGATATCTTTACCCTTGTCGGGTTGGGGTGTTACAAGGGCTAATGTTGTTAAGGCCTCAGCTTGTTGGGTATGGAGACCAATCAAACCCAATGATGCATCAATTGTATTGAAAAGATTTGACTATATTGATGCACGAGGCAAACCCAAGTCAGTGATGGCTTGGGTACCCCAAGGAAACTAATTTCCTTATTTCATGTGCAGGAACATTTACAGGATAATGATGAAGATCAAGGTTATGTAGATAGTGGATGTTCCAGGCACATGACAGGCAACATGTCCTATGTTTCAGACTTTCAACCATTGGATGGAGGATATGTTACCTTTGGGGGAGGAATATGAGGAAGAATTACTGGTAAAGGCACCTTGAAAACTAGTAAATTGGACTTTGAGGATGTGTACTTTGTGCAAGAACTTAAGTATAACCTGTTTAGTATCTCACAAATGTGTGACAAAAAGAACAAGGTTCTTTTTACTGACATTGGATGTCTTGTGCTTTCCCCAGACTTTAAGCTTCCTGATGAAAGTCAGGTTCTACTTAAAGTTCCAAGAAAGGGCAACATGTACAGTGTTGATATGAAGAAGATTGTTCCTAAAGAGACCCTTACTTGTCTTGTTGCAAAGGCCACACTGGATGAGTCTATGTTATGGCATAGTAGACTTGGTCACATAAACTTTAAGACCATTAATAAAATTGTTAAGGATGGTTTGGTAAGAGGCTTGCCTCAGAAAAGATTTGAAAATGACCAGACTTGTGTTGCCTGTCTCAAAGGCAAACAACACAAGGCTTCTTGTAAGCCCAAGACTTTTAACTCTATTAATTAACCTTTGTTTATGCTACATATGGATTTATTTGGCCCAACATCTGTGAGTAGTATTATGCATAAAAGGTAATGTCTTGTAGTTACTGATGACTATAGTAGATTCACATGGGTTTTCTTTTTAGGTTCAAAGGATGAGACACCTAGCATTCTTAAAAATTCATTACTGAGATAGAAAACTTAGTGGATAAGAAAGTAAAAGTCATTAGGTGTGACAATGAGACATAGTTCAAAAATAGAGTTATGGATGAGTTTTGTAAGGAAAAGGGTATTAGAAGAGAGTTTAGTGCTGCTAGAACTCCTCAGCAGAATGTAGTTGCTGAAAGGAGAAATAGAACACTAATAGAAGCTGCTAGAACCATGTTAGCTGACTCTAAGTTGCCTATACTTTTTGGGCTAAAGCAGTTAATACTGCTTGCTATGTGCAGAACAGGGTTTTGGTAGTTAAACTTCATAACAAGACACCATATGAGCTTTTTAGAGGTAGAACTCCTGCATTAGGATTTCTAAGACCTTTTGGGTGTCATGTAACTATTCTAAATACCTTAGACCATCTAGGAAAATTTGATGGTAAATCAGATGAAGGATTCTTGGTTGGGTACTCACAAAATAGTAAGGCCTTTAGAGTATACAACACAAGGACAAGGAAAGTTGAGGAGAACCTGCATGTTCAGTTTCTAGAAACTAAATCTAATGTTGGAGGTGAAGGTCCAAAATGGCTATTTGACCTTGATACTCTAACCCAATCAATGAACTATGTGCTAGTTGTTGCAGGAACATTTTCTAATGATTTTGCAGGTTCAAAAGCTGATGATGCAAAAAATGAACCAAGCTTGGGAAAGGAGAAAGATCAAGATCATTTGCTGATGCCAATATGGAACAATTTGGATTCATCTTCAAAGAATGGTAAACCTTCTTCTGATGAAGCAACGGGAGGTAATGAAGATGAAAACAATGTAGTTGGAGCTGTGGAACAAGAGAATCAAAATAACAGTACTAATGGTGATTGTACTGTTGAGCCCCAAGGTAGTACTGCTGGGCAAAATCTTCATACTGCTGGCCCATCAGATACTAATACTATTGATTTCTCAGAAAATGAGGTGGATATCAACAATCTACTACCTACCTATCAAGTTCTTTCTACACCACACACAAGGATACATAAAGATCACTCCCTAGACAATGTGATTGGTGACATGCAGTCTGAAGTAAAGACAAGAAAGCAACTCATGACTTCAGACCAACAAGGGTTTCTTAGTGCCGTTTATGAAAAAAAAAAGCATGAAGATGCCAACACATGTTTATTTGTGTGTTTCCTCTCACAATCTGAACCCAAAAATGTCCCCAAAGCCTTAGAAGACTCAAGTTGGGTAGAAGTAATGCAAGAGGAGCTTCTCCAATTCAAGATTCAGAAGGTTTGGGTACTAGTAGATTTACCCAAGGGTATGAGGGTAATTGGCACCAAATGGGTTTTTAGAAACAAGAGGGATGAAAGGGGAATTGTGATCAGAAACAAGGCTAGACTTGTAGCCCAGGGGTATACACAAGAAGAGGGAATAGACTATGAAGAAGTTTTTGCACCAGTAGCAAGGATTGAAGCAATCAGACTGTTCTTAGCTTATGCTTCTTTCATGGGCTTCACTGTTTATCAAATGGATGTTAAAAGCGCCTTCTTGTATGGTACTATTGAAGAGAAGGTGTATGTCTCTCAACCTCCAGGTTTTGTTGATCCAGAAAATCCTGACAAGGTTTACAAGGTTGTAAAAGCTCTTTATGGACTACATCAGGCTCCAAGGGCATGGTATGAGACTTTGGCTTCTTATTTGTTAGAGAATGGATTCCAAAGGGGCAAGATTGATCAAACTTTATTCATTAAGAGGAACAAGAAGGATATCTTGCTGGTAAGTTTCATATTTGAATTCCAAAGGGGCAAGATTGATCAAACTTTATTCATTAAGAGGAACAAGAAGGATATCTTGCTGGTAAGTTTCATATTTGGATCCACAAGGAAGGAAATGTGTTTGGAATTTGAGAAACTTATGCATGATAAGTTTCAGATGAGTTCCATGGGGGAACTTACTTTCTTTTTGGGGTTGCAAGTAAAGCAATCTACTGGAGGCATATTTATCAGCCAAGATAAATATGTGGCAGAGATACTAAGGAAATTCCAGTTTACTGATGCTAAAGTGACAAGCACTCCAATTGATCATGAGAAACCTCTACTTAAAGATGATGATGGAGAAAATGTTGATGTACACACCTACAGATCTATGATAGGGTCATTGATGTATCTTACTTCATCAAGACCAGATATCATGTTTGTTGTTTGTGCCTGTGCAAGGTTCCAAGTGACTCCCAAGGTTTCTCATTTAACTCCTGTCAAAAGGATATTCAGATATCTTAAGGGTCAACCTAGGTTGGGTCTTTGGTATCCTAGCAAATCACCTTTTGACTTGGTGTCATATTCAGATAGTGATTATGCTGGTGCAATCCTGGACAGGAAATCAACAACTGGTGTATGTCAATTCCTTGGTTGCAGACTGATATCATGGCAGTGTAAGAAGCAGACAATTGTGGCAACTTCTACAAATGAAGCTGAGTATGTAGCTGCTGCAAGTTGCTGTGGTCAAGTGCTTTGGATTCAAAATCAACTGCTTGACTATCGGTATAATTTTATGAACACCATGATATATATTAACAATAGCAGTACAATATGAATCATTAAAAATCCAGTACAACATTTTAAAACTAAGCACATAGAAATTAGGCATCATTTTATTAGAGACTGCAATGAGAAAAAGTTAATTCAAGTGGTTAAAATTGATTCTGATCAAAACTTTGCAGATCTTCTCACAAAAGCCTTTGATGTAGGAAGGTTTCAATATTTGGTAGCAAGTATTGGAATGCTTATTCCTCAAAATTTTCAATCTGTGTGTTTTTGTACATTAAAATAGATTTGTACTGCTAGGTTTGTCAATTAGTACTGTTTTTGTATAGTTTGTACTGATAGTACAAAATTTGGACTATTTGTTAAAACTGTTAGTCATATGTTTATACTGTTATGAAGAAAGTGCTTTGCACTTTGTTTTCGTGGTTTTGGACTAACAATTGTAGGTATGGAAGTTAAAGTACAAAGGAATTACTAGTGCATTGTGTGAGCAGCATATGGTGGTTCAGTTGCTGACATAATAGGTTGATGATGGACAGAGTTTAGGGATCTATTAACAAAGGTTTTATACCTGAGTTAACTGATTCTTTAAAACTTCTTTCTTGAAATCTTATTATGATGTTTTGTAT
Source organism: Artemisia tridentata subsp. tridentata (assembly GCA_021014915.2). Lineage (NCBI taxonomy): Eukaryota > Viridiplantae > Streptophyta > Magnoliopsida > Asterales > Asteraceae > Artemisia > Artemisia tridentata. The sequence goes on along the minus strand of CP139504.1, from coordinate 351,318,784 downwards.
TGGAATTGATGGCTTAGTTAGTCAGACAGTAACTGACATAACTCACTTTCTACCATTTTATACTTTTGTATAATGAGTTAGTCTAAGGACATCAGGTAGAGAGAACAGCGAGCAAACGTGAATCTAACACTTGTGTTAGAGGCAACAACTGCCACGAGCTGGAAACCCTGTCAAGAAAGCTCTTTGAATGAGTTTATCTGATCACAGGCAGTTATTTATAACTAAAATCATTGGTTCTCACACAACCAGAGGTTGCTTTAAACCAAAATTATGATTCAGTGTCTGTCTTTACACTTAATCCCTTCAAAATGGTTGTTTGCAGTATGGTTTTTAATCAAAATCAAGTTCATACTGCTGAGTCAAATTTTTCTCAAAAAAGTTTGTACTGCCAGGCTTAAAGTTAGTACTGGTAGGCTTAAGTTTGTACTGCTGGATAGTCGTTAGTACTGGTGCGAAATAACAACATTTTCAAAATAGCCGTTGAGATTTTGTTGAGATTTTTACTACTCAATTCCTTATTTCCAGGGTTTTCCTATTTGAATATTTTCACTTTTAATCTATTTTATTAACCTTATCTTCAATCAAAGTTATCTTTTTATTGAAGTTGGTCAAATAGAAACCCTAATAAGTCAATCAAAATATCTCAATTCACTTTCTTCATCTACTTTCTAACCTAAATTTACACTATTCACAACAGTCAAATCATCTTTTACTAAAAAAATAATGGCTCCTTTATCCTTTGTTGACAAGCATAATATGGTCGCATTTTTGGAAAAAGCAGGGACTTTTTGAATGGTTCTCACATAAGGTATTCTTTAAACTTTAATCCCACTATCTATGTGTAAGATATGAATACTTGGATTTGATTGTTATGTGTTAGATGAATTCTAGAGAGAGAGAGAGAGATGAGAGATTGGGAGTTCTAGAGAGAGGAAGTGAAGGAAATATTGGTTGTAAGATTAGAAGCTCCAACCCTTCCCATGTGTGGGAAGCGGTATATAGTACAAGACATAATTGCCCTGAGTGGGCTGTGGAGTGAGCTGACAGTGGGTAAAGACCCGACCCACTCCACGAATACTTTAACTACTAAACTATTACTAATATTACTAATCTAATATTACAATATCTTAACTAATACAAATAAGCCTACGAGCTACATAAATGCTAAATAGATACTCGGGGTGACTGAGTCTTCATATGAATATTTATATTCCTAACAATCTCCCCCTAAGGGAGGTCACCCCGAAAATAATGTTTTGAATTCTAGCATTCTGTTCTCTGAACTTGACTTCATAGCTCGTAGTCTTTGATTCTTCAATGTCGTTGATCTTTGTACATTCAGCAACGAACTTTAGATGATTGTTCTTCTGTCTTGGATGATCTTTGGTGGGTATTTGAAGTTATCATCCAATATATGTCTTTAAGTCATCCTTTTTCAGTGAAATGTCTCCATGTGATGTGATTTTCTTTGAACTGACATGCTCACACTATTCTGGGTCATGATTTTCAGCATCATAGTTTGCAGAAGCAGTGTTGAAGCCCTTTTAGTTTATCATGACTTCTTTGAATGCGATGAAGGTGTAGTGTGAGCATGTGGTGATGGATTGGCATCTTTTCTGCAATCAGCTACAACCGCAATCAGTTGCAACATCAATCAGCTACAACCGCAAACAGATGCAACAGCAATTAGCTACAACCGCCAGGTGTTCCTGCATATGACAGTTAGCAATAAAATGTCCGGTACTTACTGGTTCGGACTTCGAGATTGTTAACAGCATAGTGTGCCAACTCTCTCTAATCCTTACCAAGGCCGTTACTAAATCGAAAACCCACAGAGGGCTTTAAAGATCTACCGTAGTAAATCAACGATTAGGTGAGTCACTGGAGATCACTCCACGACTGTAGACCGTTTGAAATCACCGCGATCACTAAGCGTAATCCACAAGGAATTACCGAAGTGACCTGCTTTCAGGGCTGTTTGATGTTGACCCTGGCAGGAATTTCCATTCAATCACGGAGAATTACATTTGTAAATTCCCTCATAAATTTTCTGGCAGATTGCTAAGATCTGCGTAGGACTCATAAGTTTACAACTGGTGTCCTTAATGTTGAACAACTAGTGTGGAAGTAGCACGTGTTCCTATGAGATCTTATGATACATCTCGTGGCTCTAGACTCGATAAGTGCATATTTGGTAGTTGGAGACTAGAGCGGTGTCTCCTGTTTCAATATCAACATAACTCGTAATGAGCGGTCGATAGATTATGCAGGGTTCCCCGTGATAATGAAACAAGCCCTTTTAAGAGAACTTGAGTGGCTTAGAAGGTTTAGTGCAGTGCGTCACTGGGTCCATGACGTCTTGTCTTCAATACCGGTGTTACCTTAGTAACAACCAGTAACATATGAATTGAACCCGGTTTCTGCCGTAAGGTTGAATAATTGGAGGGCTATTTCTTTTCACCCTTTCCCATTTCATTTGTTTTTAATTCTTCAACCCCATCTTTCTCCTTTCTCATATTACTACTTTTTTCATGATCATACCTAAGGACTTTCTTATACTAACTATTTGGTATTGTCCCTGGGTAGATCCCTCCGGCTCTGGCGGATCATAGGACGGTTTTCCTAACCTTAGCCACCTTATAAATTCATGACTATCCTATGTTGCCATTTACCAAATCCTTGAAAAATCTCCCAAAGTGTTTATGATTATGAAACACATTTTTCTAACACTTTGAGAGTTTTATATTTTTCAAATGCTCCCCCTCAACATGTGCTCGGATGATTTTATTGTAAATTTGCACATGTTGGGTGAAGTTCACACTTTTTGAATTGATCCACTTTCAGTGAACATAACTGATTCGAGACACGCTTACATCACTAGTTAGACTAGCTTGAAATTATTACCCGGCCTGGTCAAGTCTACAGAAAGTTTCTCGAAACGGTACACTCTACTTAGACACATCCTTTTCGAGACACGCTTACATCACTGGTTGGACCAGCTTGAAATTATTACCCAGCCAGGATATGTCCTTTCGATTATTGACAGTTTTGTTTCGTCAATTCGTTGGTAAAGTCTGAGTCACATGAGATGTCGCATCCTTTTGGTATCATGCCATTTTCTCCCCCTCAGTATGTGCATCAATATGCGAAAGAGTTTAGCACATATGGGAGAGCATCCATTTAAGTTCAAAAGATCACATTTTCATCAGATTTCATATTTAAATCACATTTTCTCCCCCGATCAAAAATTTCAAACCATTTGAGATTTGTGATCCCAATTGATTTAAATAAGTTAGAAAATTTGGGAGAAAATGTGGTCAGTTTTAATATGTGCTGATAATGGAACATGCAACTGCTCCCCCTCAATTTATGAAGGAGATTCACTACTTATCATGTACAAAGATAATCGTTATGACACAAATGATATTGACCTTTTTACGCAAATGATGTGATCATCCGCTTCTCTAAGAGAGTCATGGGTCAACATTGATTATCCATCCACCAACAAAACTTTCCCAAATGTTGTAGATCCCCACTTGGCGAGACCAGAATAAGTACTGCTTTGTTGAAATGAAGGTGGTGGAGGTGAAGACGGTGTTGTTGTTGTTGCCGATGTTTTTGTTGTGGTGAATTCAGAGCCAGTCAATAGAGTTTGAACATCTGATCAAATGGTTAGAGCAGGAACTGGCACATTCTTATTGGCTATGGAATCTGCATAAGAATATCAACACAGATATACATACATACCGATTCACTTTTCATTAATAGCTACCACATAGCAGCTTGCCAACTCATATTACCAAATTCATCTCATACTCAAACCACAGTTAGGAAATTCATCAAACTGCTATCTAGCATGAAGAGCAATCAGCAATCATGAACATGGCAATTCACTCATATTTCAACATTCAGCTCTGGATCTTAGGGACAAGATTCAAACATGATAACTATATACCTAAGCATATCCTGAGAACATATGCACTAAATCAACAACAATTAAGCAGCTACCGACTAACAAAAGTCAATCAACATTTGAAACTCATTCATTCAGATCATACAAATGCCAGTGGAGTATTCAAGAACATCAAATACAATGGGTTTTCTAACTTCTTTTAGATTCTGAGTTTTAAAGTATTTAGGGGATTAAACGAGGATTCCAAAGTGACACAAATGAGCCTTCTAGTTACATAAAGCTAGGAAACTATACGCAAGTTGCACATAATGCCCTAATCTTTCTAACAACTAACACATTTAGCCATTAGATATAAAGCATAGTAACTTCCTCTTCAACTAATACCCCATTAACTACAAAACCTTTTCTAAGAATTATAAGTTAACCAAGAAACCCGTTTGATGAAATAAAATTTGAAATCATTCTCCCCCTCAATCAGTGACACGTATTCTAGTTAAAGAGCTGTAGTCATTGATTGAGTGACAAATTTTATGAACAATCCAAGTCTAAAAGAATTTCAAACAACATGTAACCACCAAGTGTCTCACAAATAATTTTCAGAAGAATCATAGAAAGAAAACTATTTGTATACAAAGAAGATTTCTCTTCTTTTACAAGAAATGATGCACTGAAACGTACATCAAATCAGGGATGCACGGATATGAAGTAATCTATGCCTGGGTGAACATCACCCAGTGGGAGGAACAACCGTCTTTTTGGTGACGTGCTTTCCCCATTTTGAAGCGCGGGTTGCTATCTAAAGTAATAGCAAGCCATCATGACATGTGTTGGGAATTAAACTTAAGCAGTTTATACGGTTGAAGTATACAAGAACAGTTAAGACTGTTGATACAAGGACAGTTAAGTCTGCTGAAGGAAGAACAGTTAGGACTGCTTAAGAGATCAAGGTGAAACCGTTTTGAAGATAATTATAGAAAAGATATGGTATATATCTTATTTGTATAGAATGATATGGTTAGATGTTTAACGTGTAAAGGACTCTTTACATTATAAAAGGAGATCCTTAGAATAGGGTTTCATATACAATACGATATACACATATCATTCAGATCTATTGTAATCGTTCGATATAGTGAAGTGATAAGTTTGGTTGATATCGTTGTTCTTATTGTTTTACTTATTCAATCACCAAACATAATCATATATTCTTCTAAGTACTTGCTAGTAAATTCCGCGTGCTATCAAGTATATACTTAAAGTATCTCCAACACAAAGTGTGTGTTTAGATCTGGTCAAGTGGTATCAGAGACCAAGGTTTTTGATACGTTGAGTTTTGAAGAATCAGAAGTATTCACTCACTAGCAATTCAAGAAGATGGACATGGAGACACCTCAAACCTCAATCCTTGCTAAACTCCCCATGCTGAAGCTGAATGAATATGACTTATGGCGGCTCAGGATAGAGCAATACTTCATGGTGCAAGACTATGCATTATGGGATATTATTATCAATGGTGATTCCTTCAAACCAGTTGCTGTTGAAGAAACACGTGCTGATGGTTCAAAGATCACAAAGCTTAATACTGAGCCAGTTACAAACGAGGAGAGAATCAAAAAGAAGAATGATCAGAAGGCTAGGAATTTGTTACTAATGGCAATTGCTAATGATCAAGTGCTGAACTTTAGCCATTATGATTCGGCTAAAACTCTCTTTGAAGCAGTGGTGGAAAGATTTGGTGGTAATGAAGCTACCAAAAAGGCACAGAAAACCCTACTTAAGCAAAGTTATGAAAACTTCACTGCATCAAGCAATGAAACTTTGGATCAAATCTTTAATAGGCTTCAGAAGATCATCAGTCAACTTACTATGTTGAAGATTGTGATACCTCAAGAAGACCTCAACATGAAATTTCTAAACAGTTTACCTGCTGAATGGAACACTTATGTTGTAGTTTGGAGCAATAAACCAGAGCTGGAGAATATGACAATGAATGAACTTTACAATAATCTCAAGATTGTTGAGCAAAAGGTCAAGAAGAGTAGCAGCACCAGTTCCAGTTCAGGGAATATGGCTTTTGTATCTTCTTCAAACAGTTCTATCCATGAAGATGAAGAAGCAGTTGGTACTGCTATACCAACAGTTAGCACTGCTAGTGTAAAAACTAGCACTGCTGGTTTGACTGAAGAGACCATATATGCTTTTGTGTCAGAACAGTCTAGTGGGTCAAAAATCTTTAATGAAGATCTTCTTCAAATTGCTGAAGATGATTTGGAAGCTATGGATTTGAAGTGGCAGTTGGCTTTGATAAGCATCAGGGCTAAGAAGTATTACCAAAGGACTGGGAATAAGATTACTTTCAATGGAAGAGATGTTGCTGGGTATGATAAGTCTAAGGTGGAATGCTTTAATTGTCACAAGATGGGGCACTTTGCCAGGGAATGTAGAGGTCCAAGACAACAAAGTAACCAGGGTCAAGGGTTTAAGAATCAGCAAGGGTCAAGGAGAACAGTAAATGTTGAAGAGCCTTCTTCTAAGGCTATGGTAGCTGTAGATGGAGCTGGATTTGATTGGAGCTTCATGGAGGAAGAAGAAGAAACAGCTAACTTGGGTTTGATGGCTTTCTCAGACACTGAGGTATATAAACCTGAAAAATGTTCTAACTCTTGTCATGCTTTAAAAGATTATGAAAATATTAAGAAACAGTATGATGATCTTAGAGTTGAATATAATCAAATAAGTTTTAGTCTGTCAAAACATAAAAGAGGATTAGCTGTTTTGGAAGAACAAATTGTGTTTTATAAACAGAATGAGTCAAACTTTACTGATGAGATAGGTCTTTTAAAGAGGGAATTGGAAATAAAAGATAATAAAATGAGTGGACTTGTATATGAACTAGAGAAGCTTAAAAAGGAGAAAGAAAACATCCAGTTAAGTGTAGACACTCTTGAATATACTTCAGATGAAGTTAAGAAGATTGTAGAGAGTCAAATACTTAACAAAGCTAAATCTGGTTTAGGTTATAAGTCAGTTGCACCCCCCTTTAGAGGAATGTTTGCTCCACCAGGAATCAATTTAGCTCATACAGGTTTAGAAGAGTTTAAGGATATGGAATTTCCTGGATATGGTGTTAAGATTAGTGAAAATCCTGTTAAATTTGTTAAGGCAGAAGATGCTTTTGTGAGTGCTAGTGATAAATCTCTTTATGAGGAAAAGATGTCCTCTGATAGGAACTCAGATGCTCCAACTATTGAGGAGTGGACATCTGATGATGAGAATGTAGAGGTTAAGGAAAAACCTAATGTTGTCAAGGTAGAAGTTAAACATGCTCCTAAAGTGGTTAAGACTGAGAACATAAAACCAGTTAGGAAAAATGTTAGATATGTTGAGATGTATAGGACTAAGAACAGATCATCAAGTTCTGAGTGTAGTCATAGGAATTGGAATCATTCAAAATCTAAGAAAATGGATGATAAGTTTGCTATGATTAGAAAAGTATGTTTTGTTTGTGGAAGTTTTGAGCATATGGCTGCTTATTGTGATTCTAACCCATGGAAAAAGAGGGTTACTGGGAATGCAAGGGTGAACAGGAATAATAATGCTAGGGTAACTCAAAATGGTCCAACTAGATTGACAAACCCTAATGCAAATCATAAGATGTCACCTAAAGCTGTTATATTAAAGACTGGCATCAAAACAGTTTCAACTGCTAGTCAAAATAAGTGGTTCAATAACAAACAAACTGTTTCTAGTGGAAAACAATTTTCAAATCATGCACAAACAGTTAAAAGGCATTTTTATCAGAAAACAGCAATGGCTAATCAGAAGTGGGTGCCTAAGGTTAATCAAGCAGTTCCAACTGCTAGGTCAGCAGTTCCAACTGCTAGACCAGCAAATTCAACTGCTAGGCACTTAAATGTTAAGGGAAAATGGGGAAATGCTGTCAAGGCCTCAGCACATTGGGATAAACATTTTACTCAACCCAATGGTGCATCAAAGACCTCAAACAAGTTTTCTCATCTTGATGCACAAGGCAGATCCAAACCAGTGATGGTTTGGATCCCCAAAAGAAACTAACACCTTTATTTTGTGTGCAGGAGCATCCCTCAAATGACAAAGATAGAGGATTTTCAGAAAGTGGATGTTCAAGGCACATGACAGGCAACAAGTCATATCTTTCAGAATTTATTGCTCTGGATGGAGGACCAGTTGTCTTTGGTGGTGGTGTTGGAGGAAGAATTACTGTTAAAGGGGTAATTAAAACTGGTAACCTTGATTTTGAAAATGTGTATTATGTACCAGAACTTAAGTACAATCTTTTTAGTGTATCACAAATTTGTGATAAACAGAACAAAGTTTTATTTACTGATACTGATTGTCTTATACTTTCCCCTGATTTCAAGCTACCTGATGAAAGTCAAGTATTGCTTAAAATCCCTAGAAAGGATAATACATACAGTGTTGAGATGAATAAACTAGTTCCTAAGGTTGGACTTACTTGTCTTGTTGCAAAAGCCACATTGGAAGAATCAATGTTATGGCATAGGAGGCTTGGTCATGTTAATTTAAAAACCATTAACAATATTGCTAAACATGGATTGGTAAGAGGTTTGCCAAACAAAATTTTTTTGAATGACCAAACTTGTGTTTCTTGCCTTAAGGGTAAGCAACATAGAGCCTCATGTAAGCCAAAGACCCAGAACTCTATTTCTCAAGCTTTGTATATGTTGCATATGGACTTGTTTGGTCCTACCTCTGTGAATAGCTTGAACTTTAAGAGATACTGCCTTGTTGTTATTGATGATTATAGTAGGTTTTCTTGGGTATTCTTTATGAAAACTAAGGATAAGACAAGTGAAATACTTAAGACCCTTATTGTGGAAGTAGAAAACCTAGTTGATAAGAAAGTTAAGATAATCAGATGTGACAATGGGACTGAATTTAAGAATAGAATGATGGATGATTTTTGCAGAGAAAAAGGTATTAAGAGGGAGTTTAGTGTAGCTAGAACCCCACAGCAAAATGGTGTAGCTGAGAGAAAGAATAGGACTCTTATAGAGGCTGCTAGGACAATGTTAGCTGACTCTAAGCTACCAGTTTCATTTTGGGCTGAAGTAGTTAGCACTGCTTGTTATGTGTTGAATAGGTTTTTAGTTGTACAACCTCACAATAAGACTCCTTATGAGTTACTTAGAGGTAGAACCCCTGCTTTAAGCTTCATGAGACCTTTTGGTTGTCATGTTACTATCCTTAATACCAAATACAAACTAGGAAAGTTTGATGGGAAATCTGAGGAAGGTTTCTTTGTTGGTTACTCTCTGCACAGTAAGGCTTTTACGGTGTACAATACAAGCACCAAGCAAGTAGAAGAAAATCTGCACATAGAATTTTTGGAGAATAAACCAAATGTTGCAGGTGTAGGTCCAGAATGGATCTTTGATATTGACAGTCTTTCAGATTCCATGAATTATGTTCCTGTTATAGGTACAAATACTAACAATGATGCAGGTTCAGAAGAGGAAGATGATGATTGCATTTTCATACCTGTCATGGAAGAAAATCCTGTGAATGAGTCTTCTACAAAGAAAGATGATATTCCTTCATCAAGTGGTGTAGACAAAGAGAAGGATGCTGGTGAAACAAGTGATCAAAATGGTAAAGAAGCTGAAATTCCAACGAGCAGTTCCAATGGAGTTAGCACTGCTCAACCTCAAGTTCCAACTGCTGAGCAAAATATTGATACTGCTGGACCAAGTCAACCTCATCTTGATTCACCAGTTGATACTGCTGAGTTTGATTTCTTTGGAGATGGTCTGCAAAACATGCCTACTAGCTATGCAGTTCCTTCTACTCCCCATACTATTGTGTATAGGAATCATCCACTTACCAATATCATAGGAGATGTACAATCTGGAGTCAAGACCAGAAGGAAAATTCAAGACCCAGATCATCATGGATTTCTCAGTATGGTGTATGAAGAGAAATATCATAAAGATGAGCATGAGTGTATGTTTGTATGTTTTCTCTCTCAGGTTGAACCCAAGAATGTGTTAAAAGCTTTAGATTCATCAAGTTGGGTTGAAACTATGCAAGAAGAGCTACTTCAATTCAAAATTCAAAATGTTTGGGTTCTGGTTGATCTTCCAAAGGGAATGAGAGTGATTGGTACAAAGTGGGGTTTCAGGAACAAGAAGGATGAGAGGGGCATTGTGATAAAGAACAAAGCAAGATTAGTTGCTCAAGGCTATACTCATGAGGAGGGTATAGATTATGAGGAAGTTTTTGCTCCAGTTGCCAGGATTGAAGCAATAAGATTATTTCTTGCTTATGCTTCATTTATGGGGTTTATGGTCTATCAAATGGATGTGAAAAGTGCATTTCTATATGGCACTATTGATGAAGAGGTCTATGTTTCACAACCTCCAGGTTTTATAGACCCAGAGCATCCTGACAAGATTTATAAGGTGGTGAAAGCACTATATGGATTGCATCAGGCTCCAAGAGCTTGGTATGAAACTCTTGCTAAGTATCTACTGAAGAATGGGTTTCATAGAGGGAAAATTGATCAAACTCTTTTTATTAAGAAGGACAAGGGTGATATTCTACTTGTACAAGTTTATGTAGATGACATCATTTTTGGTTCTACAAAGAAACAGATGTGTAAGGAGTTTGAAAAGCTGATGAAAGACCAATTTCAGATGAGTTCTATGGGAGAGCTTACCTTCTTTCTAGGTCTTCAAGTACAGCAAAATTCAGATGGTATATTTATCTCTAAGGATAAATATGTTGGTGAAATTTTAAGGAAATATCAATTCACAGATGCCAAGGTTGCTAGCACACCAATTGACAAGGAGACACATTTGTTATTAAAGGATCACAGTGGTGAAGATGTGAATGTGCACATGTATAGATCTATGATTGGGTCCCTGATGTATCTTACATCATCTAGGCCTGATATTATGTTTGATGTATATGCCTGTGCAAGATTCCAAGTCAATCCTAAGGTGTCTCATCTCATAGTAGTAAAAAGGATTTTCAGATACCTTAAAGGACAGCCTAACTTGGGGCTGTGGTATCCTAAAGAGTCTGCATTTGATCTTGTTGTATTCTCTAATTCTGATTATGCTGGTGCTAGCATGGATAGAAAGTCTACAACAGGTGGTTGTCAATTCTTAGGTCAAAGATTAATCTCTTGGCAGTGTAAGAAGCAGACTATGGTGGCTATATCTACTACTGAAGTAGAATATGTGGCTGCTGCAAGTTGTTGTGCTCAAGTTCTATGGATTCAAAGCCAGATGCTTGATTATGGGTACAATTTCTTAAACATAATTATACATATAGACAATAACAGTACAATGTGTATCATTAAGAATCCAGTTCAACATTCAAAAACAAAGCATATTGAAATTAGACATCATTTTATAAGAGACTGTGCTGAAAAGAAATTAATACAAGGTGTTAAAATACACACTGATAACAACTTTGCTGATCTCTTAACAAAAGGTTTTGATGTAAGCAGATTTTAGTACTTGGTAACAGGTATTGGAATGCTTAATCCTTCAAAAGATTAAATGTCTAAATGTTTTTGGGTTGTGTACTGTTAATTATGCTATTTGTATAGTTGAGACTGCTTGAATGTTTTTAAGACTGCTTGTGAATTTGTTAGTCAAATGAAAAATTGTTAAAAGAGAATATTGTATATTGTGTTTTTCTTTGGTTTTGGATTAACATTTCAGGTTAAGTCAAGCTTTTTGCTTTGGATTATGTTTTGAAAAGTATGGTGGTTTGGATTGTCAAGTGTGAATGCTTGTCACACAACAAATGGTAATTGATTCACCATGTCTAATCAGCATAAGAATCAACTAGTCCAGATCAAACGGTTTCTGGTAAAGACTACTCAAATCCGTTTATGGTTGACAGTTTACCAAAAACTGGTTGGTTCTCAACTCACCAAATCTAAGTGTGAAGAGTTGGCTAGTCCATAGCAAATGGCTATTGGTAAAGACAAGTCAAATCCGTTCATAGCTGATAGTTTGCTAAAAACTATAAGTGGACAAAACTATTTTCGAATCCACAAATTAAATTTCAAAATTTGATTTTATCTCTGAAAACTTTTTGCTACACAGTCTGAACTGCTGGAGTTAACAGTCTGAACTGCTGGCTTCACCAGTTTGTACTGATTGTTAAAAACTTAGTTCCTACTGAGTTTATGCTCTATGATACACCTCTCTCAGAAGGTAATACATCTGGAAGTGTTGAGAGCAGTTTGAAACTAAAACAACTGAATTGATGGTCACTTGTACAAATAGTCTTATTTGATGCTGAGTTTGGATACTTATGTTCTAATTCATCTAATGGTGAGGATTCTTCCAAACAGGGGAGGAATTAAAGTTTGTTCTAGTTGCTGTTAAAGATGATTGCTGATTATGAAATTCAGGGGAGGAATTAAGAAGTCAGAGATGAATTATAATGAAGTGCTTAAATTTTATTCATTATAAAGGTGGATTCATTACAAAGCTTCATACAGTTACAAGGAAAAACCAACAAAAACTACCAACAAAACACACAACCTACACAAACCAACAAAACAACCTATACAACACAACTACTCAAGTTTTCCTTTTCCTTTTCCAGTGATATCCGGCATGGTTTTGCTGTGGGCTCCTCTGCTACCCATGAGTTCAGACACCTTTTTGCAGGGAAGTGCCAGTATTACTGATCTTGGAGATGAAAATTGCTTCTTCTCAGGCTTATTCTTCTCAAGCTTCTTTGGAACAGGGATCTTCACTGATGATGCTGCTTTCTCAAATTCTTTTGTGAGTAAGTCTGATAGTTTTTGAAGTTCATCATCGTCAGAAGAGTCAGACGAAGAGGAGGATGAATCATCAACATAAGGGGGAAGTTCATCGGATGAAGTGTATTCAGATGAGGATATTTTAGTCTTTTTCTTTGAAAGATTAACTCTTGAAGTTGAAGAATAGTGTGGAGGAAAATAGTTGTTCCATCCTGAATCTTCGGAATCTGATGAAGAATCAAATGAAGAATCAGATGAGATTTATATGATGTTTGGTGAAGAAGACATTATTCAAGAGTTAAAGATTTGTGTTGAAAAAGACTTTGTATGGATATGTGAGTTTTTATAAAGTTAATGAAGGTTTAATGACATTCAATGCGTTGTTGATATGCAGAATTAACTTTGGGTTGGTATAAGGAATTCATTCCTTGATGGATTTAAATTAATTTTGGTAATTTTTGAGGAGTTGACCAAAAGAGTATGATATATGAAGATAATTCCCAAAGTGTTTCGTGATTAAAGTTAAGTGTTTGAAAGAATCCACCCCATCAACGAAATTAGATGTTTAATTCAAGAAACTTATTGATTTGCATCAAAATCATAAGTTTAGGGGAGGATTGTTGGGAATTAAACTTAAGCAGTTTGTACGGTTGAAGTATACAAGAACAGTTAAGAATGTTGATACAAGGACAGTTAAGACTGCTGAAGGAAGAACAGTTAGGACTGCTTAAGAGATCAAGGTGAAACCGTTTTGAAGATAATTATAGAAAAGATATGTTATATATCTTATTTGTATAGAATGATATGGTTAGATGTTTAACGTGTAAAGGACTCTTTACATTATAAAAGGAGATCCTTAGATTAGGGTTTCATATACAGTACGATATACACATATCATTCAGATCTATTGTAATCGTTCGATATAGTGAATGATAAGTTTGGTTGATATCGTTGTTCTTATTGTTTTACTTATTCAATCACCAAACATAATCATATATTCTTCTAAGTACTTGGTAGTAAATTCCGTGTGCTATCAAGTATATACTCAAAGTATCTCCAACACAAAGTGTGTGTTTAGATCCGGTCAACATGTTTTAACAATTCATTTTAACTTCTGATCGAGCTTCATTTAAAGTCCCGTGTCATTATTGAATAACATTTCTAAGACCGTAAATGTTATCGATAAACAGAAGACATGCCTAGAACAACTATTTTTGGTCTTTTCTATTTTTCTGATTTTTATGGTTTTTCTTCGTTTTAATATTTTTCTATTTACAATTTTCTGGTTTTATAATTTTCTATTTACAATTTGGTATAAGATGTGTACAATGTGTATTATTCAGTTTAATAAGATGATGACATGAATACCAAAATAAGGATATCGTTCTTGTACGATGTGGAAGTCTGTAGTCAACATCTCTTAAACTTTCACCACCAAAGCTTTCAAGGCTCCTGAATAATCGCCTGACCTTGAGCCTTCTCAATTATAAAGCTTTGATAGCTTCCCCCCAAACTGACAATCTTCCTTTTGAGAACTTTTAAAGCTCTCTTTCAAGCTTACGAAAGGTAAGTGTACAGCGGAAACCGTAGCAAACCACATCAAAAGTTGCTACTCCTTTTTAAGAATAACCATCGCGATTCTCCGATAGGGGGACCATCAAATAAATCAGTAGTGTATCATATCACACTTTGAATAATACTTCTCACATTTCTTCCCGCTGAAGTCTGAAGTAACGCATACCAACAGTATCCAGAGACCACTTCCCCCAAGTAGTTGAAGTGATGCAGCCAGTCTCGTTATATGAAGCCCAAAAACCCAAAGTACACACTCAATCCCGTTAATAAAGTCAAAAACGTAACATCCAGATAAATTAAGACCTAGAAATCCCCTTTTCTCCCTTCAGGAAATTGCAGATGAGAATTGTTACACAAATTCAACTAAGTCCCGAGTGTAAGCAATTTATCCCGTATGTAGTCGACATGATAACGCCAAGACAGTACCATAAAAGCAACTGAATACCGGATGTACACATTTCCTTTAGTAGGATACCGACTAACCATAGGAACCAACATACAATTGTGCACCTCTTTTATCATCAGAAACTGACTTTCTCTTCCCCCACGTAGTTGGAGTGATACACCAAAGGAACGAGTTAAAACACTGATTTTCTCTGCGGTTATGACATTTGTCTTCCCGAAATAGTCTTCAATTAAGAAGATATATAAAGTTCATCATGTGTACTCGTTGTACATTCAGATGTATGTCTCCTTCCCCCTTGCTGGTTTTGATACCTCAGAATCAGCAACACATTTTACGCACATATTCTTGAGATCTTGTGAGAAGAACAAAATTGGCTCAAGTGGATCAAGTGAGAATCAACCGCTACCAAAACTGTCTCTGACTATCTTTACCGACCCTCAAGTAGGCTTTTTGACGAGATGACTTATGGAACAAACTCGATATACCAAACTTGACACTGAATTAGAATTCCCCGTTCTTGTGACTTAAACTTGCACTACTGTTGGAAGAACGGTGTAGAGAATTAAAGCTTCCAAGCAAATATCTAAGTACTCAATACTCAACCAAAGTATGAGACATTAACACCTCTTGCGATTATCCACAATGTCAACGGCGTGTGACACTGAGTACTACAACATAACTCCTTTAAGTGATAGTTAACCATGTCGTCAAACATTTACCTCGACTGCTGGTAACTAGATAACCTAAGTCTTCAACTTGAATCTTAAGCACGAGCAAGTTATCATTGAAAGTCGTGCATCCAACCAACCCCAACTTCAAGATAGAATAAGATCACGCCTTTGAGGAAGTCAACTTCAATCTCGAATAAGTGATACCTGATCAACTCCATAGTCACAATTAGATGCCCAACACAAGTGAGTGAACAAACAACCAAATGTACGTCGAACCACTTGTTCACACTTCTCCCCCTCAAAGATTGCATACGAGGATGCCATTTTTGATTGAACAAATGCATATGAGGTTGATCCACTGTTCACACTTCTCCCCCTCAAAAATTGCATTTGAAGTTGCCATTTTTGATTGAGTGAATAAACGTCTAATCTGATGGAAGTAGATCCACTTGATGTCTGAATGAGCATGGAGCAAGTATGAAGCTTTTTGATGAGACTAGTCAGAAACAAAGAGAGTCGTATGACCATTTCTCAAATCTCAATCACCATGTAGTTTATTCACCCTTCTCCCCCTCAAAAATTGCATACGACGGCCAACTGCCATTTTTGATAGACCGGGTGAATAAGAATATACACCAATATATGTTGATCCACTTTGGTGACTGAATGAGCATGGGAATAACATGAAGCTTGTTGATGAGAATGGTCATGAACAAGAAGATTTTTCTTTTTTCGAAGATAAAGTGCACTCAAGCGTACACTTTTCTTTTCTTTGATGAACGGGGCCTGAAGAGTTGTCAGCAGACACCATTGTGTTGACATTGAGGCCCGAGGCTTGAACTGCGGTGTTCAAACGTCATTGTCGATGAAGAACGAGGCCTGAACTGATGTGAACAGACGTCATTATGATGAAGATCAAGATTGAATTGCTTGAACCCCTACATCATGAAATATCACTATTTTCGGCACCCAAACCTTGAGTCTTTCCTTAATAGGAGTGAACGTTGTACCTGCACTTAAGTAAAGACTACCTGCATAGACATTACGGGTTTGTTTGCATTTATATGGGTTAGTGATATCAGCATCTTGATCATTTGGGGTTTTACTGTCCACCTTATCTTTGCAATCAATGAACTGCTTACTAGTAGGTATCCATCTAAGACCAACAATCTTAAAAATTCTACCCGTCGGAATCCACCTAAGGCAAGATCTAGGAGTGTATGGTTTCTCATGAACAGTGGAAGACTTGTTTAGAGAAGACCTTTGTCCTACAACAATATGCCTACCAGGTTTCTGAGTATACCTCTTTGGTTCTACGGGCTTCTTGTTGTTTCTAGTCTTAGAGTTCTGAACCTTAGTATGAGCATTCACTTCCTTCAGGAATTTTGTTATACAATCATCATGGGTTGCATTAAAAACACATTTCTGACAAGTTAAACAAACAAAATGTTTGGAGTCAGAGAAAGATCTAGGATTCTTGGAGTGATCTGCTATGGGAATCGCTTTAGTGGATACACAACTACTCTTAGAAACAGGCAAGTTCCTAGTCTTTTCATGTGCGTTTTTCTTAGGATCCTCTAGGTTATAATTCTGAAAACTGTTTTTCTGTCTAACATGTTCCTTTGGTGTCACAAATGACACACGCTTTGAACTAATCCTAGAGGGACTAGAGGCACTCATATGATGAGGTTTTGCAAGCATATATTCCTTTTCCTTAGGTCTAGATTGTGAAGTGACTGGTTTAGACAAAACTTGTTTCAAATCAACTTGGGAGGCAAACCGTGGTTTTGATGATATTGGTCGTTCAGATCTAAACGCAGTCGGTTTTCTAACAACTGACTGGTTTCTAAGTGGTGGTTTCCCCAAGATTGATGGTTTTGCAAACTTAGTGTTCACACTATTACCTGTCGATTTTCTTAACTCGTTTTTCAACGCTGCAATTGCAAAACCTTTTTCCTGAAGTTGAGCTTTGAATTCATCATTTTTTGCAATCAAGGAGGTTGTCTGCTCTACAGTCTTAGTTTTTACTTCTTTGATTGAGTCACATAGTTCTTTGCAATGAATTTTCAAAGTCTCATTTTCTTTAAACAATTCAGTCACTTTATGTTCTAATTCTGCATTTTTTGTTGCAACAACATCATTTTCATGTTTAGTCTTAACTTCATTAAGCATATCACACATCTCAGCAATACGTTTTTTCAGGTTGTTGATCGTCAAGTTTTTGGCTTCTAGCTGAGCTTTCAAATCATTTATTATAAAGAATTCAAGCTGTAAAAATCTTTTTGAAAGTTCATTATAAACTTCTTTTTCAACCAGATTTGATTTGAAAGGCTCAGCCGTAGGCAAAGAACTTGACGCATCATCATGTTCAGCATCCTGATCAATTTCTCCCCCCTTATGACTCATATTTGTTGAATCAGAGGTAATAGTGCTATCAGTCTTTTCCAACAGATATGTGTCATAATTAGGTTTAATTTGATCAGTGTGTTGATGTTCATTATCAAGGACATTGTTTTGATCAGACAGATGTACCTCAGCAGATGGTACTTGGTGATTTTTAGGTTCGTAAGCTGCATTCTCACATATTGTGAAAACACCTCCTGTGCTGTCACCATCATCAAACTTGTGTGATCTTGTTCCATTCCCCATTTGTTTAGCCCTTTCATCATTGAACCCATTAACATTACTCATCAACTGTAGTAATGTTGTTCTGAACATAGCAACCTCAGTTCCAGTGTAGTTAGCAAAACACCCTTTTGTCATTTGACTGTCATAGTCATAGTCCTCAGTGTATTGCGAATCAATGAACACCTGGAGTTGGTTGTTGATCACACTGAAAGCGGCTTTGGATCTTGCTTCAGAAAATTCTCCTTTGTCAAGTTGTTGTTCAAGTTGATCCAAGTATAGAGTCATTTTGACTGTGAAATCATGAACGTCTTGACCAAAGAGTGTTGTGAAAGCCCGTGTGTAACCCATCACGTAGTCAGGTTTTTCAAACAGAACATTGAGATGTGAATGAAGTAATCGAAAACATTCAATGCGAATTTTCTTCTCATTAGGCAACATTAGTGACTAAATCAACTCTCTCTCTCTCTCTTGTGAATTCGAGCACGCAGATTCAACATTTGTATTATCAGAATCATACACGTTTATTTGTTGTCCAGAATTGGAAATCATTTGTTCATCATACGTGTCGTACAACTTGAGTATCTCAGATATGAAAGAATCTAAAGTAGTATACATGATGTAAACGTGCATGGGATTTTACAATTCTATGATTTAAACCGAGAAATAGATTCTTTCGCGGGATTTTACAAAAATCAAGAATGAACCGTGAGGTGATAATGATAATTTGAACTGTTGTTGGATTTTGGTTGAAAGGGTTTGAGTGAATTCAAATAACCACTGTAGTTATATTCAATGAACCCGAAAAATTTCACCCAAAATTAATTCACAGTCTCGGGTTAACAAAGCACGATAAAAAATGTCGTCCAAAATTATATCACAAATGTTTATCACTAACAACAAATTCGTCCTTGCGAAGAATAACCCAACAACATTCAACCAACCAAAAAAAATAACTACAACAAATCGTCCCTTGTGAATATTATCAACAGCCCAACGCCACTAATTAACTTGCACAACCCAAGTCAGCCCAATGACAATTTAATTTAACTCTGCTCAAGGTGAACCTAGTGCAAGCCCACACCAAAAACTAACCAACTTAACAAGCCCATCCTAATTTAACCCTAATAGTTCGGTATTTAACACACCCAAGTCACACTATAACCCTAATCTCAAACCTAATTACTAAACTAAGAACGCAGCCACAAAAAAAATATAGCTCGAATCAACACAACACATACAGAACACAAGTGACAAGATCTTCAAACAAAAGGTTTAAGGTAGGTGTTTGTTAATGTTTTCTTTTAATCCGAACATAAAGACGAATGAAGATTATGGTTTTCTTCTGTCTTAAATTAGTGTTCGGAAAATTGGAAGAAGTGTTTGCTTCAGACAAGATCAATGATGGTTTTTCCTTTCGTGTTGTTTGGGTCTGAAACGTTTTTGAAATGCACTCGTGAAACACGAACTAAATCTGAGATCTTGTTGAAATACACTCGAATCCTACTGTTGACGCCAAGAGTGTGACTTAAATTCGATGTTTGTAATAAGTTTCACACTGAACGGAGATTAGAAATAAGACTTGTGAATTTTGTATTTGTAATTAGTAGTTGTAATGTTTGAATGTGGATTTGTTTTATTTAGTGTTGTTGACTGTGGTTACAGAGATTTGGTTGTTTTGTGGTTGTCAAATGGGTTTTGGATTAGATTGAATTTTTTTGATTAAGTGATTTGTCAATCGTCTGTTCTTCACAAACCGCTAGTAAGAAAAAGAGCAAACCGCCACTGACACCAAACCGCTACCAATTGGTCAAACCGCCACCTTTTGGTCAAACCGCCACCTTTTGGTCAAACCGCCAGACAAATCTGAAACCGCTACCCTGTGCAGTCCTTTTCACTGTTGTGTCCTTGTCCTGTTTGAGTTAGAAAACAAACTGCATTCCAAAAAAAATGCCAAACCGCTAGTATGAACAGCACTAAACCTCTAGCAAGAAACTACACAAAACCGCTAGCAAGAAGATAGTCTTACATTACCAGTTACTAAACCGCTAGCAAGAAACCACACGATATTCAAGCTTCCAACAAAAACCACCAAATATTCTGAGATACCCAAGTGGTCTAAGAACATGAACTATTAAACCAAGTTCTTTCTACTTAAACTTTGAGATATGTGAGTAAACTAGCAAACCAGAGTCTCGAATAAACACAAAAAAATTCAGTAGCAGCCACGAATTTGTAAAACTCAAAAGACAAGCAATGCGTTAACGTTCTTAAAGAGAGAAACCAAACTTTCTTGAGTCACAGACTAGCAAAAACCCAAAGTCACATAAACACTTGAGGCCCAAACTAGAATTATGATAGCACCTTAAACAGTTAGAGGCCCAAGGTTTAAGCATCAAACAAAACAGATTAGAAAAATTGTTTTCGAAACCAAAAAAGACAAGAACAAAATGAGAAAAGTAGAGATGACTACGTGGGAAGAAAAATTGTGAATATGTTCGAACAAAACAGTTGAACAAAACAAAAAAAAATTTAAGAAAAATTGGTTCGAACCAAAAATTAAAAACAAGAAAATAGAGACCTCAAATCTAAGCACACCCGATCAATCGTACTTAACCATGGCTCTTGATACCAATTGTAAGATATGAATACTTGGATTTGATTGTTATGTGTTAGATGAATTCTTGAGAGAGAGAGAGATGAGAGATTGGGAGTTCTAGAGAGAGGAAGTGAAGGAAATATTGGTTGTAAGATTAGAAGCTCCAACCCTTCCCATGTGTGGGAAGGGGTATATATAGTACAAGACATAATTGCCCCGAGTGGGCTGTGGAGTGAGCTGACAGTGGGTAAAGACCCGACCCACTCCATGAATACTTTAACTACTAAACTATTATTAATATTACTAATCTAATATTACGATATCTTAACTAATACTAATAAGCCTACGAGCTACATAAATGCTAAATAGATACTCGGGGTGACCGAGTCTTCATATGAATATTTATATTCCTAACACTATGTCTCCCAAATCAAAGAGTTTTGGCAGACTGTTATTGTCAAAACATTTGAAAATGGTGACAAAGAGTTAAATGCTAAAGTGGATGGTAAATCTCTCACTATTACTGAATCATCACTCAGGAGGCATCTCCACTTGAATGATGACAATGGTAATAGTGTTATGCCAAACACTGAAATATTTGAAAATTTAACCAGGATAGGGTACAACACCCAATCACAATCTTTGACTTTTCAAAAAGGTTGTTTTGCCCCTCAATGGAGATTTTTGATACACACCATCCTTCAATGTCTCAGTCCCAAGAAAACCTCATGGGAACAGTTCAGTAGCAATATTGCAACTGCTTTCATCTGCTTGGCTACTGACAGAACTTTTGATTTTTCTAAACTTATCTTTGAAGGAATGGTTAAAAATGTTGACCGCAAATCAAATTTTTTAATGTATTCCAAGTTCATTCAAACAATTTTGAATATGAGAAAACATCAACTGCTTCCACACAAAACAGTTTATCCAACCCCAAAGCTTACCCAAA
Organism: Artemisia tridentata subsp. tridentata; assembly: GCA_021014915.2. NCBI lineage: Eukaryota > Viridiplantae > Streptophyta > Magnoliopsida > Asterales > Asteraceae > Artemisia > Artemisia tridentata. The sequence continues at coordinate 351,297,255 of CP139504.1, read as the reverse complement.
AACTCTTTAGCAATATGAAAGTAGCTTCAAAAGGGTATGGTGGGGAAGAAGTTCCATTTTTTGATTCAATGCTACAGGCACATGGTGAAGGATCAACAAGCCCAGTTGACTCCCAACACACACCCACAACATCAAAACAATCATCTTCACAACCAGCTTCATCAACACATAGGTCTATATCCAGACATGACTCTGATGTACCTCATCACAGAGTTCCTACCCCTCCCAATGTAGCAGATGAGGCTGACTATGTCAGTATGGAAAGGGATGCTTCTACTGTCTCAGGCTTAGAAGCTGGGCAGGACAGAAGTAACATAGCTAAGACCCAATCCATGGCAACACCAACAGTACCTAGTACTCTTGGTGGAATCCCAAGCCAAATGGAAACTTTGGGTGGCTCAGAAGCTTACCATATGGTGGACTATGAGTCTTTGCCCCATGATGCACCTCTCCCTGAAGGTAACACATCAGGAAGTGCTAAGGGCAGAAAGAAACTTAAGGAATTGATGGTAACTTGAACAAAATTGTCTGAGAAAGTAAACACTTTAGAAGCTGAGCTCAAAAGTCAAAAGAAGATCTTTGGAGTTGTCTACACTAAACTGGTTTTAAAAGTGAAGAAATTGGAGAAAATAGTCAAGACACTTCAAAGTAAAAGATCAGCACATGTGGTGGAATCAACAAGTTCATCTTCTTCATCAAGCTCATCAGATATTAGGGAAGAGGTGAAGGTGAGGAATCTTCCAAACAGGGGAGGAAGATTGCCCAATTAGATGCAGATCCTCAAGTTTCTTTGGTTCATGAAGAGTTTGATACTCAGGGGATGCAAACAGAGCAAATGGATCATGGTACTGCTGACTTTATAGAAGGTACTGGTAGTGCATTTCAAGGTACTGCTAGTATTCCGGATCAAGGTACTGCTGGTTCACAAGGTACTGCTACTGCATTATATACATGAAGACCAAGGATTTCAAGAGCAGACAAGGGCAAGGCAATAATGACAGAAGAAGAACCATCTTCTCAGAAGCTATCCAAGAAGGAACAAGCTCAGATAGCCCTTGATGAAGAATTAGCTTAGAAGTTTCATGAAGAGGAATTAGCAAGGGTAGTAGATGAAGAAAGGATGGCAACATTTATAGTTGAATACAAGTATCAGACTGAAGAAGAACAGACAACTGCTCAGGTTCTTGCTGAGCAGAAGCTAGCTGAAAAGCTACAAGAAGAAGAAAGATCTAAGTTCACCATAGAAAAGCAAGAATCAGCACTTGATGATCTATTGCAGGCGATCAAAAAGAAGCAAACTAAAAAGAAAGCTGCTCAAAAGAAACCTCCTTCAAGAAGTAAACAACTAAGATATATGAAGAATTACTTAAAGCATCAAGACACCTGGAAAGAAGAGCATTTCAAGTATAGATCTTATGAAGAGATTCAAAAGATCTACATTGATACACATAGGAGGATATAGATGTTTCTCAAAGGTGATCTTGAAAGGAGTAAAGGAAGAGGAGAAAAGAGAGCAGCAAAACAGTTGGAATTAGGAGATTCCAAGAAACAAAGAACTGAAGATGAATCAGTTCAAGAAGAACCTGCAGAGGAAGAAAAGATAGAAGAGACATTGACTGATGAACAGATCCATGGTATGATGGTGGTGGTTCCAGAATCTCTTAACATTGATCCAATTCAAGCTAAGCATCCCATCATAGATTGGGAAGTGTATTCAGATGGAAGAATCAAGGGATGCAAGATCATCAGAGTAGGAGGAAAGTTTGAAGTCTACAAGTTCTTTGAATACATGACCAGAGCTTTTGACAGAGATGACTTAGATAAGTTGTGGAGCTTAGTTTAAGAGAGATTCAAGACCTCAGATCCTACAGATGATAAAGATAAAGAGCTATGGGTTGAGCTGAAAAGATTATATGAGCTAGATGGAGGTGAAGCTATATGGAGATTTCAAGCTAAAATTTCAGATATCACATGGAGACTGTTTGATAACTGTGGTGTTCACAGAGTTTCTACTAGAGCAGGAGTGGAAATTTATATGTTAGTGGAAAAGGATTATCCACTCAGAGCAGTAATCTTAATGGCTATGCTATCATCCAGACTTAAAATTGAAGAAGACTCAGAGATGGCAAACGAGTTAATCAGAAAGATATTTCATCTTGCAGAACAAAGGAAAGCCAGAAGACTAAGATTAAGTATGTAGTGTTTGGAAGAGTCCTCACAGTCCTCATTTAATTCAGAGAAACTTGATGATTTAGGGTAAATCACAAGTTTAGGAGAGGATTTTTGGGAATTAAATGTTCTGACTTAGTACTGCTGGGAGAATTACGCTAACAGTACAAACTGCTAGTGTATAAACTGAAGAACTGCTGAAGAATAACTAACAGTACAAACTCAAGTTAGTACTGCTAGTATACTGAAGAAGGTACTGCTGCATGGATAACTGCTTTAGACGATATTGTAGAGGATAAGTATGGAATAGATCTTATGTATATCTTAATTAGTTAGAAATATACGGTAGAATACTTATCTTGTAAAGGACTCCTTAAGTCTATAAAAGGAGATCCTAGGTTAGAAGTTTGATGTACGTTTTGGCATACATCAGTCGAATACATTGTTAAGATTCAAGGTCTTTGTAACCCTAGTGATATCAAGATCACTTGTATTATTCTTGAATAATATTGAATCGTTTGGTGTTAAACTTTCGGTGTTCATTGTTTATATAAAGCATTACTGTTCAAACAAATTCTTCTAAGTGTGGTTGAGTAGATTCCGCATACTTGACTACATAATCTCAAAGTATCACAAACACATCATAAGGGAGTAACATCCTAAGTGTTTTATAATCCTCTCACGTATTCTCAAACAGAAAACTATATGTCGCTAAGTCAAGAGCAAGAAAGGATTGAAGGTTCTCTGTTGCGACAAAGAAGTTTAATCAAATGAATCATCTGTGTTTTTTTACCAACGCTTTTTATCCCCATAATACTAAGAATCAATTGCAGGGAAGCTAAGGGCGATGAGGAATGTGAGCAGCATGGTGACCACCTCCTGTCATGCAGTGGCCACAAGTTAAAAGACGTTGTATAACAACAAATTAACATATAACCAGATACTCTATGCATCACAATTTCACCCACTAGCTTCATGCACCTTTATCAAAAATTCTACGTTGGATCCATGTTAGATGTTTAACCCTTTCTTAGGTTTCCATTAGGTTTACATTTGTATGCACTTGAAGTCTATTTGATTAAATTCCGTGAAATTTTGTTTATTTATTTTAAACTTTTTAGCTTCCTTGATTTGGTATAGGTGACTGCAACTTCTCTAGATTCATGCCATAATTCAAGAAGTTGGTCAAATGGATCAGCAGACCGAGCTTTCGAAAAAGCTATCAAAAGGAAATTTTATTGAGGATTATGTACGAGCTATTTTAAGGCATACTCGAAATGGGTCCTTTCAATCATGTTTATCATACATTTAGTTTATTTTATTAAGCATGGTATTTATGTTATAATGTACAATAATATGAGTAACATTGAGGAGTTACATTTAAAAGTATGTATTGTCAATGGTTATGCTTAACAGAAGTAATAAAGAAAAAGCTGGATAAAACTAAGGTCAGATTGTGTTACTAATAAAGCACAATAATTGGTTAATGTAAATTACAGGTACAACCCTTTCTTTCACAATGTACACTTTTCAACCATTTTCTACTACCCTTCTTTCGCTATAGTAAAATATGCCAACAATAATTATAAGACATGCCCGCCTGAGGCGGGCTTATATGCCCGGGAGGGCTTATAAGTCATGCCCGCCCATCGGGTGGGCCATGACATTAGTGTGTGTGTGTATATATATATATATATATATATATATATATATATATATATATATATATATATTCAAAAATAACAAATTAAAAGAACATAGTATAAAAAAAAATATTTTTTATTAATTGCAAAATAAAAATACATATAAGTCCATGTGATTTTCTCAGTCCAAAATGATTTTCTAATTGTCCGCGATATGTAGTCCATCAAAGGAGTTGAGTTGTCTTTATGATCCATTAACTGCCGAATGCAGGTGAACCTACCGAAGAGTAATATAAAAGGATTAACAGAAGCTATATATGTTCATATATTGTCATTATCTTAGGTTTTGAATCTGTATATGAAGTTCCCGAGATTGCGCTCGTGCAAAACTTTGAATAAATGAGATTTTGTAGTCCATCAAAGGAGTTGACTTATCTTTAGGAACCATTAAGCACCGAATGCAGGTGAACCTACCTAAGAATAACGTATAATGATTAATGGAAGCTATATACATTGTCATTATCCATTAACCGCATTCTTGGAAACCGCATATTCCTCAGATGGGCTACACAGTCTCATTTCTTCAATGTTCTTTCTTCAATGGATCCGAAAGATAAGTCAACTCCTCTAATGGATTACGCAGTTTCATTTCTTTAATGTTCTTCACAAGTGCGGTCTAGAAAACTTCATTTTCAGATTCAAAACCTAAGATAATGACAACATACATAGCTTCCGTTAATCCTTTTACGTTCTTCTTTGGTAGGTTCACTTGCATTCATCGGTGAATGGATCCTAAAGATAAGTCTCTTGTTAGCTTTGTACGTGACTCTCATCTTCAAATTACACCTGACGTCATCAGGTTGTAGGTCTTCAGAATTCTTCTACGGTGTCTCTTGTTAATTTTCCACTAGAAATCCATCTTCAGCAACAAGTGACGGCGTCACTTTGTAGCGTGTGACGCCTTCAGACTCCCATATCTGAGAGAATTTTGCGACTTCGTCGTTTTCTTCACTTTTTTGTTTAAATACGCCCTAAAAGTGCTGATTTCCAGGTTTCTCGTCGCAAGTACCTAAATTGCAAAAAGAAACGATTTAGGGCTATATTTGATCATATAAATACGATTTTGGCATTAAATGACCCCTTAAAAAGGTACCAAATAATTCCTCATCAGTTAAATGTCTAGATGTTGTTTGCAAGGTCCTTCTTAGGTGCTCTTCGAGCTTATGTGCTTATGTGACTAGGACTTATGTTGAGGCATGGAAGGAAAATTCAAATAAATGTTTTTCGAGAGGAAAGATATTTATCAATGCATTATTCAAATGATGATTGATAATATCCTAGATCCTGCATGTCTATACTATGTGTAATGAACAAGAAAATTTGACACAAAATATTCTACTACATCTGCTAGATATGAAAGTCATTTGTGTCCAATTACCAAGACTAAATAAAATTTCGGATCACAACTTACACTTGTGTTGAAGATTTATATCTATCTCTACTTTTTAAACTTATGTGAAAATTGCATGCTATGTTCCAGGGTAAAAAAGAAAAGAAAATATTTTATGCAAACATACAAACTACTTACGTAGTTGAAGAGAATTCCCGTGGTTTGAATTCGGTATGGTATTACATAATGTTGGGTCCATAAGTACCCAAGCGTCCTGACAACAAGGATTTGAATACAAATTAGCCAAGTGTTAATCAACCGTGAATGCTCTCAAGTCACTGAGTGAACAGTCACTCAGTGAGTTATCTTCAGGATGCTTAGGACGAGTCTAAGAAGAAAGATTCACCATTCAGGAAGGCGGAACTCCCTGAGTGTTACTTAAGCCAAAGAAGAAGATAATGGGTTCAGTGAGTGATGTAAAGAACTCACTGAACCCCAGTCTCCTCAACAACTATAATGATTGAAGACTGAAGACTGAAGACCAAGCCTGAAGAATCTGAAGTCTGAAAGAAAGGCGGGACAAGGCGGGAAGAGTTTGAAAAGATTAGGAGAAGTCCTTATCAGGCCAAATTCAACCTTTCCCTGAAAGGCTTGAGAACAAGAGCAGTGTCATCAGTGTCATTCGGAAAGCAGTATTAACCTATTCCTAATATAGATTCTTGTAACAATGAAAAAATACTGTTGTATTTTGTCATAACTAGCTAGGTCATTCTGTTTGTCTTTTTAGTCACGGGTGCTCTTTTATACTTGTGTATAAATAGGATCATAAGGGAGAAAAGTGGATAAGTTTTGTGCATTAAAAGCTTAGACTTTCACGAAACCACTTTTCTCCCCAAAGAGCAACCTAGTCCCTAAGATAGCTCGGTGGTTCATTCATTGTTGCCACTCAAGCATAGCTTGAGTTTAGTGAGGAGAACATACCATACCTTGTCGTTTCAATCCCAAGTGTTATTTCCGCTAACACTTGGGTATAGATTCTTTTGATTAATTTCTAATAAGAATTTAAATGTTGAAAAACTTGTGTTTTTATCTTTACGTTTTAATTAGTTGTCTAAATTAATCAATACATTAAATCAGTCATGGAACACAATTAGATTAACTCTGTAGTTATTTCTACTTGTGTAATGGGAACAACAAGTGGTATCAGAGCCTCTGGTTTGTTAAATCTTTTCAAAAACTAAAGAGTGCTCAAAAGGTTTTTAAAACCAAGATCCTACTATGGCTGATATTAATGTGCCCCAGCTCGTCTACAAAAAGGGAGGAAGCTATTTAGCTGTTGCTCTCAGACTTGAAGCTAGAAAATTTAGCAAGTGGAAAAAGTGCATGCTTTGCTACTTGACTGGTATGGAACCATACTACATCACTAGTATCAAATGAAGGTCCTTATGTCCTTTAGACTGCTGAAGGGTTACCTAAACCTGAAGCTAAGTGGACCATTGATGAGAGAAGGGTGGTCAATCAAGACTAGCGCCTGACGATACAATGGAATCAGTCATTAACTGTACAACAGCCAAACAAACTTGGCTTGACTTGGTTCATAGCTTTGAAGGTCCCTCAGATACCAAGGTGTGACAAATCACAATTTCAGGTCATTTTCCAAACCTCGATAATTTACTATTCACAAGTTACTATTCACCGATTACTATTCATTATTTCACTATTCATCATTTTCGAAGTTAGTTTGAGACTTTGAGAAGTTTTCAAAATTTTTACTATTCACAAAACACTATTCATCCTGGAGGGAAATCACTATTCATGATCATTATTCATATCTTTGTAAACCTAGTTTACGGGTGTTCAAATGCGCGTAACCAGTAAGGTTTAGCTGCGTATTCATGCATCATCAGTAAGGACACGTCATATAGACTAGAGTTGTCTGCATATCATCAGTAACATCATCTGCATTTCAGGTCATGCACGGATATGCATTATTTCCATTTACGTATGTTCAGTTATTTAATTAACGTTACCACTCAGTCATTACTACTAACATTGTACCCGACACTCCCGATTACGATCCTAATATATTTTCATGCTAATTATAATGATATAAAGTTTATATTATTACTTTATCCGGTGTTTTTAAACCAATTGCTATATTTTCCGTTAGGAGCTTATAACTCCGTCGGTTTGCGAATTTTCAACCCGATGAATATTCTAACACCCGATTCTTGCAAGGAATATGATTTTACAATTTTTACAACTTCGTCGTATTTTATCTCACCTCGTTAATATTTATTTAAAGATAACTCGGCACCCGATAACACCTAAAGTATACACAAACTACACTAACACTTCCAACATTAGACAACTTCATTAATTAAGCAATCCCTTCCCATTTTTCATCCATGTGCCGCCCCCCCCCCCCCACGATCCCTAATCCATCATTTTTCTTGCTTGGACTTGCCTACAATTAATGCATATGTTTTTTATGTTTCTTGAATTAATTCCTATAACACTTTCATTCTTACAAATCAACTAGCAAATACACTCCATATTCTCTCTTTTCTCTCTTCCTTGTTCGGCCAAACCCACGAACACCAAGATCATCCATAAACTTTTGAAGATCAAGTAATAATCAAGCTCCATTTACACTACTAGTTAGGGTTTTGTGAAAAAAAACCCTAGGTTTCTTATACATTTCCATCCAAATCACCTCAAATCTTCAAGTAAGCTTCAAGAACATCTTTTTAATCTTTTCATACTTTCATTTGTTATTTTTTCAACTTATATTAGTAACTAGTTACGCAAATATTCATGTTAAACATACCACTTGTTACACATTTTCTTTATAAACATAGATCTATGAATTTTTAGTGTGATCATCATAAGATCCACCATTGTTGGTGATGTTTAGGACCCCATGACACCTTAAGAAGGTGTATGGTAGGATTTGAGTACTTGTGGAGTTGATTGAAAGTGGTTTGATTAGGTTTTGAACTAGAAAAATTAGTTTTCATAAACCCTAGATAAGGTTCTGTCCAAAAACGTGTGATCTGGAAAACTCAGTAACTCAGAGGATGTTTTAGCTTAGATATTCAGAAAGTACTTTCAAAAACGAAACCGTGGGCGCTTGAATCACTAAAAACCGACTTGCGACGAAGGAGATATGATTTTTCTAAGTTAGGCGACGAAAAACTATTTTCAGAAAATTGTTTGCTGTTTTGCCGAACTTCGAAGGATAAAACGAGGTGTTAGACGTGATCTAGAAGAGCCGACCTACTGAGAATACGTTAGTTCATGTTCTTACGAACCAGTGGATATAAAGAACGTAGAAAACGAGCTTATAACGACCGAGATACACGCGTTTGAACCCGACGAACTCTACTTTATTTTTGACAGCCCACTAATAGAAATATTTTCTAAGTGTAAAAACTAGTATTTTTACAAGTCATAACATTGATAGCCGATTTTCTAATTAATCGAGACGCGTATGATCAAAATTCAAATGAAACGACATTTAGGTATTGGTACAAGGTTTTCAAAAACGTCGAGTTTAACCACTAACACTTAACGTACAATATTCCACGACTAGATTTGCGAGACCATTTGGTCACATATTTTCACAAGTTAAGAAAAATATTAAACTACGACGAAAACATTATATTTGCCGATAAATCACCAAACGAGGATCATGGAGTGTAGTTTCAACATATTTACACGAAAAGTAGTTTATAACTTAACGAGACGTCAAAAATGTATTTTTTGACGATAAACGTTATTTTCAAAATTAACGAGTGGTATCGATAACAAACGTATTTGCATGTGTAGCATTGTATCATTGCTTACCTTAGATCATATCATTCATAATAGGTCCCGGTTAGAGACCGAGCCTCATTTCATCATTGTTATTGTTGCTATCATACCAGGTGAGTTTTCATAGCCACGTTTTCAATTGATTATTGATTTCTAAATTCTCGGGTGAGAATACATTGCAACATTTTTCATACAGACCAAAGTATCCAAACTCATTTACATTGCTTAAGTTACATCATTGCCCAGATTAAAGTCCCCTTATTATCATGAACCGTTAATTGTGAGCAAGCGAGAGTGAGTGGATAGATCTATTGAGGGTGACTCCTCCGTTCAGGTTGGTAGTGCCAACTTGTCAAACGAACGCATTTCATTTGATCCATATCAGAGTGTCTGGCAAAACACTCGGTTGGGGCATTACATTCAGTCTAGCTTCGGGGTCATGAGCTTAAGAGCTAATGTATCATTTTTATGTGGCATTGTTTTGTCATACACTTTATACTTGTGGTTACCGTATAACATTTCATTTACATAAACCTATGATCTCTCCAACATTTTTGTTGACCCATTTTAGCAATGTATTTTCAGGTAATTAATGTATCGCATGTTGGCTTGCATAAGGACATACCATGGAGTCGCGGAGTCGACGCGTCTCACTTTATATTTTATGCACTTATCTATCGTTTGATTTGTATGAACTTGATTTCCGCAAACTCGAAACACCTTTTGGGACCTTGTTTTGTAAACTCTGAATATTTTAAATGATCAAACGATGTGTTTTCTAAACGACACTTTAGGTCGTTCAATATAACTGTAATTGTGGTGTTATGATCAGTCGCGCCCTCGAATGTTTCATTCCGCTGCAAATCATGTAATTTGGGGGTGTGACAGATTGGAACCAGAGCAAAGGTTATAGCGAACTAGGTTGTCCATAACACCCTAGACTATAAGTACACCATCATAGCTTCTCATCATTGTAGCATAAGTGCATATTCATTATATCGCATGTCTGATGAATACGATTTCATACATATATCATTTCATCGTAACTTTCATTATGTAAATGTTTATTTACTTTTATTTCACATCGATTGTCACAGAGATGTCTTCAGATTCACACCCTATTGTTATCTCGTCAGACACTGAGGCAGCTGAGATTTCCTCACTACCTTCCATCATACTAGAGTCGGTTACATCATCCTCACTACCCACTATCATCCTGTCATCAGTGGGGCCTACTCCACAGTTTTCACCCGTGATGTCCGAGGCTGAGACAGAACCCTTTAAGGATGGGGAAGTCGTGCCTACACCACCTGTGTCGCCACTGATTCGTCGTGGGCCTGCAGTTGTTTCAGTTATCCAGCCAGGAGAGTTTATACCCTATGGTCAGATTTACCGATTGTACCCAGATGGACCGCGCATGAAGCGCACTGCTGCTAAGCGGGTTCGTCGTCCTATGATCAGATCACCTGCTGCATTCGTATCCCTACCACCACCAACATCATTTGCTTCAGGTAGCCATCCCATTGTGCCTACTAGTCCCCATCTACTCCGACGTCGCGTGCCTGCGCGAAAGAGAGTTGCTTTTCGTACACCATTGTCACCATCATCACCATTACCATCCTTATCATCATTGTCTCCATCATTGCCATCCCTATCAGTATCAGTGGTACCATCAGCACCAGTTCATCCCAGGGATCCTACTCCTATGTCAGACCTACCGCTCAAGAAGCGGGCGCGACTCGACATTTCATCACCAGACACTACAGACACTAAAGAGACTGCACCACCCAGCAGATTCGAGGTTGGTGAGAGTTCGAGAGCTGCTGCTGCCAGACTACTTACTGCTGCTACACTTGACTCGCGACTAGATCATCTACAGGGAGAGATTGACAGGGCATTAGGCCATATGGAGGAGATACCAGTGAGCCGGATTGAGGCTATAGAGGAGGAGGTCGAGGGACTAGTCTTGGGCAGAGTTGCTATAGATGTTTCATATTAGGGATTGGAGGCCCGACAGCTAGAGAGTTCTGTGCATATCACCCAGTTGAGGCAGGAGATGCCTTAGTTATTTGATAGGGCACAGATGTCACAGGATGAGCACCACCGTCAGGCCGGTGAGTTAGCTGCAGTTCAGGCTAGGATTTCTGCATCAGAGTGTAGGGAGACCGATCTTCAGCTTCGAGTTCAGCACTTAGAGGAGATTGTTGTTGCTATGACTAGAGATCTCCAAAGGATTAGCCGAAGGCTAGGTGGAGCACCAGGAGGAGGTGCCTAGTGTTAGACTTTTATCATGTAGCTTGTACATTATTATCCTAGTCCCGGGGTGTGGGACATAGTTTAGAACTTGTTGTCTTTTGCTTGTAGTACAAACAAATATATCAAGTGTGACTCTACTATGCAGGATTTGTTGTGCTATTTTATGATATCAGTCTGCGTTAACCGAAATTTTCATGAATTATATTCATGTCGTTGTGATTATATTTGTGATATTTCATGGTTGTTTTTCATTGTAATTTCAATTGTATTTATACATGTTGTGGTTGTATTTATACATGGTGTGGATATATACATGTTGTGGTTGTATATATTGTGTATGATGATCGTTTCCATTGTGAGTACTCATTGTGTTATCTTTTGTGATTGTGAAGAATCATGCCACCCAAAAGAGCTATTGCGTCTATGACACCCGCTGATATCTGGAAGTTAGTTGCTGACAGTATAGAGGCAGCACTGGTAACTGAAAGAGAGACTGTAGCTGTCGCCGCTGCTGAAGCCGCTTCTCGGGCAGAAAATGCTGAAACTGTCGGGCACGTTACGAATGGTACTAATGGTCGTAAATGTACTTACAAAGATTTCAAGAGTGGTGAACCGGAAAAATTCAAAGGCACTGAAGGAGCCACTGCCATGATCCGATGGTTTGAAAAGACAGAATCAGTATTCCTTCTATGCAACTGTCCGGAGGACAGCAAGGTAAAGTTTGCTACTAGTAAACTTGTTGGGGAAGCTATGTCGTGGTGGAATTCGTATGCAAAGCCCATGGGAATGGAGAATGCTCACAAGCTTACATGGGAAGAATTTAAGAAGTTGCTGACAAAGAAGTTTTGCCCCCGCACAAAAGTGAAAAAGATGGAAACAGAGTTTTATGAACTAGTGACAGCAGGAAATGATATCGAGACATATATGAGGAGGTTTCAGGAGTTAGCTGCTTTATGTCCAGCTATGGTTCCGGATAATGAGAAGCTGTTAGAAAATTTCGTTGGTGGACTACCCAGCAACATCCGTGGAGATGTGATTTCCTTTGACCCACAAACATTGGATGAGGCAATCAGAATGTATCAGAAACTTATGGCTCAAATAGTGAAGAAAGGAACTACTTCAAACAACAACAACACCAACAGTAACCGTAACTACAACAACAACTTCAACAACTACCCAAACAACAACAATTATAACAACAACCGAAACAATTCCAATAACAACAACAACAACAAAAGAAATCGGGACAACAACCAGAGTGGCAATGCTACTCAACCACCACCGAAGAGACAAGAGGTTGCAAAGGCCTATGTAGCAGGTCCAGCTGAGAAGAAGGGTTACAATGGTACGTTACCCAAGTGCAACAAATGTCAAACCCACCATAACCCTGGAAATTGTCCAAACATTTGTGGGAACTGTAAGAAGGTTGGTCATTCGACCAGGGATTGCAAAGCTCCATTTGTGGTTGATAATCAGAAACCCCCAGTAACATGCTTGGGTTATGGAGAAGTAGGACACTTCAAGAATAAATGTCCAAAGGGAATGAATCAGGGAAACGGTAATCAAGGTGGAACAGCTAGAGGAAGAGTTTATGTCTTTGGAGGTGAAGAGGTCAGGGAGGACCCAAATGTCGTTACGGGTACGTTCCTCATCAATAATCGTTATGCATCCATTTTATTTGATTCGGGAGCCGATAGGAGTTTTGTTTCTACTGCATTTGCACCTTTACTCAACATTGAACCAACCACATTAGACACTCCTTATCACATCGAACTAGCTAATGGTTCTTTAGTTGGCACTAACACCATTGTCCGTGGTTGCACTCTCAATTTCCTAAATTACCCATTCAATATAGATCTCATGCCCGTAGAACTTGGAAGTTTCGACATTGTTATCGGTATGGATTGGTTATCTCGACATCATGCAAGAATCATTTGTGATGAAAAAGTTGTTCATCTTCCTTACAACGGTGAAACTTTGGTCATTCGAGGTGAACGAAGTGGAACTAGACTCAGTATCATATCATGCATCAAAACCGAGAAGTACATAAAGAAGGGTTGTTATGCATTCTTGGCTCATATCATAGAAAAGAAGTTAGAGGAGAAGCGACTTGAAGATGTACCAACTGTTAAAGATTTTCCAGAAGTCTTTCCTGAAGACTTACCAGGACTTCCACCTACTCGCCAAGTAGAGTTTCAAATTGACTTAGTGCCGGGAGCTACACCAGTTGCGCGAGCACCTTATCGACTTGCACCCTCAGAAATGCAAGAGTTGTCAAACCAATTGCAAGAACTCTTGGACAAAGGATTAACTAGGTCGAGTTCCTCGCCTTGGGGAGCACCGGTCTTGTTTGTGAAGAAGAAAGATGGATCTTTCAGAATGTGTATCGACTATCGAGAGTTAAACAAGTTAACGATAAAGAATCGTTATCCACTTCCCAGGATTGGCGATTTGTTTGATCAATTGCAAGGTTCCAGTTATTACTCCAAGATCGACTTAAGGCCAGGTTACCATCAGCTTAGAGTTTGGGAGGATGATATCCCGAAACAGCATTTAGAACTCGTTATGGTTATTATGAGTTTCAGGTAATGCCGTTCGGACTGACCAACTTACCATCGATGTTCATGGATCTCATGAACAGGGTGTGCAAGCCATATCTGGATAAGTTCGTGATTGTATTCATTGACGATATCTTCATTTACTCGAAAAGTGAAGAAGATCGCTGAGAACACCTCAGAACGATCTTAGAACTGCTCTAGAAAGAGAAACTGTACGCCAAATTTTTGAAGTGTGATTTTTGGATCCGAAGAGTACAATTTCTTGGTCATGTCATTGATAGTCAAGGATTACAGGTTGATCCAGCAAAGATTGAGGTAGTTAAAGATTGGGCAACACCAAAGACTCCCACGGAAATTCATCAATTCTTAGGACTTGCCGGATATTATAGAAGGTTCATAGAAGGGTTTTCCAAGATAGCTAAGCCATTGACCAAGTTGACACAAAAGAACCAGAAGTATGAATGGGGAAAGAAACAAGAGACCGCTTTTCAACTATTGAAGCAGAAGCTTTGCAGCGCGCCAATTTTGGCACTACCAGAAGGGATTGAAAACTTCGTGGTATACTGTGACGCATTACATAAAGGACTTGGAGCAGTATTAATGCAGAACGAGAAAGTGATAGCTTATGCATCTCGTCAGCTTAAGAAGCATGAGAAGAATTACACGACACACGACTTAGAATTGGGTGCAGTGGTTTTCGCACTCAAGATTTGGAGGCACTACCTTTATGGAACTAAGTATGTAGTATTTACAGACCACAAGAGCTTACAGTATATACTTGATCAGAAGGAACTCAATATGAGGCAACGTCGTTGGTTGGAACTGCTTAGTGATTACGATTGTGAGATTCGATATCACCCAGGGAAGGATAATGTTGTGGCAGATGCCCTTAGCCGGAAGGAAAGACTCAAGCCTTTGAGAGTCAGATCATTGAGAATGACAATCATTTCACCACTACCATCAAAAATCCTCGAGGCTCAGGTAGAAGCACTCAAGGAAGAAAATCGACCAAGTGAGAAACTTTATGGAATGCCAGAGAATGTAAATGGCTTTGTAAGAAGAGCAGACGGAATATTATGCTTCAAGGATAGAAGTTAGATACCTCTCTATGGTGGAATACGAGAGTTGATTATGCACGAATCGCACAAGTCAGAGTACTCTATTCACCCAGGTTCTGATAAGATGTATCAGGATCTCAAGAAGCTTTATCGGTGGCCCAATATGAAAGCAGAGATAGCTACGTATGTCAGCAAATGCCTTACTTGTGCTAAAGTGAAAGCCGAGTACCAGAAACCATCAGGATTGCTTCAACAACCGAAAATTCCATAGTGGAAATGGGAATGCATTACAATGGACTTCGTCACTAAACTTCCCAAGACAACAGGCGGTTACGATGCTATTTGGGTAATCGTTGATCGTCTCACCAAATCAGCCCATTTCATTCCAATCAAAGAGACCTATTCCATGGATCAGCTCACCAGACTTTACGTCAAGGAAATAGTCTCAAGGCACGGAGCACCAATTTCTATCATTTCTGACAGAGATAGTCGCTTTACTTTAAACTTCTGGCAATCATTGCAAGAGTCATTTGGGACTAAATTAGACATGAGCACTACCTATCATCCTCAGACCGATGGTCAGAGCGAGAGAACAATTCAAACATTGGAAGACATGCTTAGGGCGTGTGTGATTGATTTCGAAAATGGTTGGGCTAACCATTTGCCATTGATCGAGTTCTCATACAATAACAGCTATCACACGAGCATAAAGGCAGCACCATTTGAGGCACTCTATGGTCGCAAGTGCCGGATCCCAGTTTGTTGGGCCGAAGTTGGTGATGTACAACTAACTGGTCCAGAGTTGGTTAGGGAAACAACAGAAACGATAGTTCAGATTCGAGAAAGTCTCCAAACAGCCAGAAGCTGACAGAAAAGTTACGCCGATGTTCGACGCAAACCATTAGAATTTTTAGGTTGGAGACAAAGTCATGTTGAAAGTCTCGCCATGGAAGGGCGTGATACGATTCGGGAAACGCGGGAAGTTGAACCCGAGATACATTGGACCATCTAAGATTCTGGAGAGGATTGGTCCGGTAGCAAACAGGCTTGAGCTTCCATCGGAGCTCAGCAGTTTACATAACACGTTTCATGTCTCAAACCTCAAGAAATGTCTTTCAGATGAAACGCTTGTGATCCCATTGGAAGAAATTCAACTCGACGATAAACTTAACTTTGTGGAGGAACCAGCAGAAATTATGGATCGAGAGGTCAAACAGTTGAAGCAGAGTCGAATTCCTATCGTCAAAGTTCGTTGGAATTCTCGAAGAGGTCTTGAGTTTACTTGGGAACGAGAAGACCAGATGCGGCTCAAATATCCACATCTTTTCACCGAGTCCACCTCAGAGACCAACACCAATTGAATTCAGGGACTGAATTCCTTTTTGGGTGGGCGACTGTGACAAATCACAGTTTCAGGTCATTTTCCAAACCTCGACATTTTACTATTCACAAGTTACTATTCATCATTTACTATTCACTAATTACTATTCATTATTTCACTATTCATAATTTTCGGAGTCAGTTTGAGACTTTGAGAAGTTTTCAAAAATTTTACTATTCACAAAACACTATTCATCGCGGAGGGAAATTACTATTCATGATCATTATTCATCTGTTTGTAAACCTAGTTTACGGGTGTTCAAATGCGCGTAACCAGTAAGGTTTAGCTGCGTATTCATGCTTCATCAGTAAGGACACGTCATATAGACTAGAGTAGTCTGCATATCATCAGTAACATCATCTGCATTTCAGGTCATGCACGGATATGCATTGTTTCCATTTACGTATGTTCAGTTATTTAATTAACGTTACCACTCAGTCATTACTACTAACATTGTACCCGACACTCCCGATTACGATCCTAATATATTTTCATGCTAATTATAATGATATAAAATTTATATTATTACTTTACCCGGTGTTTTAACCAATTGCTATATTTTCCGTTAGGAGCTTATAACTCCGTCGGTTTACGTATTTTCAACCCGATGAACATTCTAACACTCGATTCTTGCAAGGAATATGATTTTACAATTTTTACAACTTCGTCGTATTTTATCTCACCTCGTTAATATTTATTTCAAGATAACTCGGCACCCGATAACACCTAAAGTATACACAAACTACACTAACACTTCCAACATTAGACAACTTCATTAATTAAGCCATCCCTCCCCATTTTTCATCCATGTGCCCCCCCCCCCCCTACCATCCCTAATCCATCATTTTTCTTGCTTGGACTTGACTACAATTAATGCATATGTTTTTATGTTTCTTGAATTAATCCCTATAACACTTTCATTCTTACAAATCAACTAGCAAATACACTCCATATTCTCTCTTTTCTCTCTTCCTTGTTCGGCCAAACCCAAGAACACCAAGATCATCCAGAAACTTTTGAAGATCAAGTAATAATCAAGCTCCATTTACACTACTAGTTAGGGTTTTGTGATAAAAACCCTAGGTTTCTTATACATTTCCATCCAAATCATCTCAAATCTTCAAGTAAGCTTCAATAACATCTTTTTAATATTTTCATACTTTCATTTGTTATATTTTCAAGTTATATTAGTAACTAGTTATGCAAATATTCATGTTAAACATACCACTTGTTACACATTTTCTTTATAAACATAGATCTATGAATTTTTAGTGTGATCATCATGAGATCCACCATTTTTGGTGATGTTTAGGACCCCATGACACCTTAAGAAGGTGTATGGTAGGATTTGAGTACTTGTGGAGTTGACTGAAAGTGGTTTGCTTAGGTTTTGAACTAGAAAAATTAGTTTTCATAAACCCTATATAAGGTTCTGTCCAAAAACGCGTGATCTGTAAAACTCAGTAACTCAGGGGATGTTTTGGCTCAGATATTCAGAAAGTACTTTCAAAAACGAAACCGTGGGTGCTTGAATCACTAAAAACCGACTTACGACGAAGGAGATATGATGTTTCTAAGTTAGGCGACAAAAAACTATTTTCAGAAAATTGTTTGCTGTTTTGCCGAACTTCAAAGGACAAAATGAGGCGTTAGACGTGATCTAGAAGAGCCGACCTACTGAGAATATGTTAGTTCTTGTTCTTACGAACCAGTGGATATAAAGAACGTAGAAAACGAGCTTATAACGACCGAGATACACGCGTTTGAACCCGACGAACTCTACTTTATTTTTGACAGCCCACTAATAGAAATATTTTCTAAGTGTAAAAACTAGTATTTTTACAAGTCATAACATTGATAGCCGATTTTCTAATTAATCGAGACGCGTATGATCAAAATTCAAATGAAACGACATTTAGGTATTGGTACAAGGTTTTCAAAAACGTCGAGTTTAACCACTAACACTTAACGTACAATATTCCACGACCAGATTTGCGAGACCATTTGGTCACATATTTTCACAAGTTAAGAAAAATATTAAACTACGACGAAAACATTATATTTGCCGATAAATCACCAAACGAGGATCATGGAGTGTAGTTTCAACATATTTACACGAAAAGTAGTTTATAACTTAACGAGACGTCAAAAATGTATTTTTTGACGATAAACGTTATTTTCAAAATTAACGAGTGGTATCGATAACATACGTATTTGCATGTGTAGCATTGTATCATTGCTTACCTTAGATCATATCATTCATAACAGGTCCCGGTTAGAGATCGAGCCTAATTTCATCATTGTCATTGTTGCTATCATACCAGGTGAGTTTTCATAGCCTCGTTTTTAATTGATTATTGATTTCTAAATTCTCGGTGGAGAATACATTGCAACATTTTTCATACGGACCAAAGTATCCAAACTCATTTACATTGCTTAAGTTACATCATTGCCCAGATTAAAGTCCCCTTATTATCATGAACCATTAATTGTGAGCAAGCGAGAGTGAGTGGATAGATCTATTGAGGTTGACTCCTCCGTTGGGGTTGGTAGCGCCAACTTGTCAAACGAACGCATTTCATTTGATCCATATCAGAGTGTCTGGCAAAACACTCAGTTGGGGCATTACATTCAGTCTAGCTTCGGGGTCATGAGCTTAAGAGCTAACGTATCATTTTTATGTGGCATTGTTTTGTCATACACTTTATACTTGTGGTTACCGTATAACATTTCATTTACATAAACCTATGATCTCACCAACATTTTTGTTGACCCATTTTAGCAATGTATTTTCAGGTAATTAATGCATCGCATGTTGGCTTGCATAAGGACATACCATGGAGTCGCGGAGTCGACGCGTCTCACTTTATATTTTATGCACTTATCTATCTCTTGATTTGTATGAACTTGATTTCCGCAAACTTGAAACACCTTTTGGGACCTTGTTTTGTAAACTCTGAATATTTTAAATGATCAAACGATGTGTTTTCTAAACGACACTTTAGGTCGTTCAATATAACTGTAACTGTGGTGCTATGATCAGTCGCGCCCTCGAATGTTTCATTCCGCTGCAAATTGTAATTTGGGGGTGTGACACAAGGAAAATAGGATCATGGACCTGAAATTTGAGTAACACTTTCAGGGCCAAAGACTCTTAAAGTCTCTCTCAGACCTATACCAGATACAAGACCCTGATAAATGAATTATCAAATGATGGTGTAGTTTTTTCTAAGCATGAGATAAATGTTGGCTTTGTCAACAGTCTCCCTGAGAAGTGGTTAAACTTATCCCAGGGCCTCAGGAATGCTAACCACATTCAGACTCTTGAGCTCCCTGAGATCTATGGGAAATTTTTCTATAAGGACAACTTAATCTCTAGGAGATACCCTGACTCAAAGAAAGCTCTTGAGGCAAAAAAGGCCCTGACTACCTCACCCATATCAACTGCCTTTTATTCTAATGGTGTTATGCAGGATTTTCAAGAGGATTCTGATTATGAGGTTGATGAAAGAACTAGTGAGGAGTACCTAAATGATTTACATTTAGAATTTCAAGAAAGGGCACTCCTTGCTAATTCCAAACGTTTTATCAAAAGAAATCAGTCAAACTTTTCAAAAGCTAAAGCAAATGAGACCACTGAATGTTTCAAATGTGGTAAAAAGGGTCATTTTGCTAAAGACTGTTTTTCAAAAACAACCTCAGAACCCTTTTATAAATTTTTTGGAAATAGTTCCTCTTCAGGAACTAGCAAGTTTCAACCTAAAATGCTTTAGTCTACCTAAAATTTTCAAAACATTACTGTTCAAAAAGGTCGAAAATATTTTGAAGCAAAATATAGAAAAGCTAAGGCTAAACTTGCTCTCCTTGAGGCCAATCCCTCAATGTCTTAGGCTGCCCAAACTTCCAAACCTGTTCAAGCAAAGAACAAGGTTCTAGTAGCTAAAGCCTATGACTGGGATGAAGAAGAGGTCTCCTCAGATGAAGAAGTTAGAGTCAGTGCACTGATGGCACTTTCAGATAGTGATCAGCTGGCAGTTGGAAAAAGCCATGCAATAAATGGAGAGTGGGTCAACATAACCGTGAAAAATGTAAATATTTTACATTCTATGGATGATGATTCTGATTGGCAGTCTTATATGAATTACATTAATGTAGATCTTAAGTTTGTTGAAGACCAAAGGCTTAATTTGCTTTCAAAATATTACAATCTTGTTCAAGAATTAAATAAGTGTAGAGATGAATTACTTGTCTTAAAACAAGCTAAGCTAGAAGCTGTCACACTTCAAATAAAAAACACTGAGATTTTGAAACAAAATCAAGCTCTTCAAAATGAACTTAACAAAGAAAAAGCTGTCATAGAAAGCTGGACTAAAAAGAATCCAAAAGTCTATGAAACTGTGAGTCTTATTCCTAGTGAAAACAAGAAAGTCATAGGAGGAGACCAACTCACAGAATCCCCCAGTGAGAGTCACAGTGAAAAGGCCTTTATTCCAGCTGGCATATCTTTTGAGCAGGAAATGATACCCAAGTCAAGTGACTGGATTGTCAGAAACAACCCTGTCAGCAAGTTGCCTAACTTTGAGATTGGGAAAATCTTGGAACCTGAAAGTCAGGCTATAAAAGATATGCTTGGACTCACTGACAAACCCAGGAGTACTGAGTCTGTCAACGAGTCTGAATCAGAATCACAAGCACCACTCCCACCTCTGAAAGTCCTTCAGGGAGCTGCACCTTGTTCAGACATTACACCATTAGTCTACTCTCAGCATTCTTCAAAGGAGAAGCAATGAATGCGAAAAACCATCCTAAAAAGGCAAACACCTAAAGTCTCAGTTCCTACTGATGACTCGACAACTTCAGTCCCTTCTGAAGTAAAAACTGAAAGCCCTGACTCAAAGTATGGTCAGTTGGCTGAGCTTTTCAGGAAGCTGAGTGAGAAGATTGAATCTTCAAAGAACCTCAATCTAAATTGAAGGAACCCAAATCAGCTTCCTCAAGCACCACCAAATCAAAACCTTCCAAACCTCAGCAAAGGTGTGAGCTGTGTGGCTATACTAGTTGTGACATATGTGGAGATCCCACTCATGACACCTCAGGACATGAAAAGGTCATTCAGACCAAAAGAAGTATGACCAAGCCATCCTCTCAGTCTAGTGAGTCCACATCTGCAATCAAATGCAAAAGTTATGGTAGCTGAGTCCATTCAACCACTGACCATGCATCAATTTTTACTTTTAAAAAGGCCATTAAAGCCAAGCCCTCCAAGAAGAGGGGTCCTAGAAAGAACTGACACAGTTTACTATTTGTGCAGAGACATGTCAGGGAGCCAGTTTGGCATCTAGATAGTGGATGCTTAACGAGCAGGACTGGTGTGAAAGAGTATCTACACAAGTATGTAGAAGAACCAGGACCTCAGGTGGTTTTTTCTAATAACTGTAGTGGTATGGTCTTTACTAGGATAGGTTATGTCAATGGTCTTAAGTACAATTTTATCAGTGTCAATCAACTATGTGATGCAAAATACATAGTTCAGTTTGATGATAAGCAAGGTACCATCTTCAATGCAAATAAGGAAGTAGTCCTTATTGCACCAAGAAGACAAGATGTTTATGTGTTAGATATGTCTACTCTAACTCAGAATGGAACTTGTCTCTTTGCTAAAGCCACTGAAACACTCAACTGGCTTTGGCCTAAGAGACTCTGCCATCTGAACTTCAAAAACATAAACTATCTTGCCAAACAAAACAAGGTCCTCGGCTTACCATCACTTGTGTTTACAAATGATAAACCCTGCTCTGCCTGTGAAAAAGGTAAACATCGTAGAGCATCCTTTAAAACCAAGCAAAACTTCTCAATCAAAAGTTGCCTTCACCTTCTTCATATGGATCTCTTTGGGCCCATCAGTCCTAGATCCATTAACCACGAGAAGTATACTCTGGTCATTATGGATGAATACTCAAGATACACTTGGGTTTACTTCCTGACCAAAAAGAGTCAGGCAGCTGGAACAATCATGTCCTTTGTCAGGAACATTGAAAATCAGAATGACATAAAAGTCAAACAAATCAGGACTGACAATGGGACTGAGTTCAAAAACCAAGAACTGTAATGTTTCTGTGATGGGAAAGGAATCTCTCAGAACTTCTCCTCTCCTTACACACCTGAACAAAATGGTGTTGTTGAAAGGAAAAATAGAACACTCATTGAGGCTGCTAGAACAATGCTAAATGGATCAGTCCTATCCAAACACTTTTGGACTGAAGTAGTCAAAACTACCTGTTATACACAAAACATATCCATCATTGTCAAGAGACATAGCAAAACTCCTTATGAGTTATTCAAGGGAAGAATCCCTGACATCAGCTACTTTCATGTCTTTGGGTGTCCTGTGTTCATTCATAACCACAAGGATCACTTAGGGAAATTTGATGCCAAGGCTGATGATGGATACTTCCTAGGATATTCACTAGTCTCTAAAGCCTTTAGGGTGTTCAACACAAGGAGACAACAGGCTGAAGAAACATTCCATGTCACCTTTGATGAGAGTTCTGAAGCAATCAGATACTCAAACACCTCAGTGGAAGAGATAGGAATTGATTATTCATCAAGATATCCTCCTGATAATAATCCTTCCACTCAATATAAAGCAGATACTGATATTTCCTACTACATAGTCCCTCACAACCTTCCTTACACAACCATCACTGAGTTTGTTGAAGCACAGACAACTACTGATGCAATCAATCAGTCTGAACAAATTACTCAGAAACCAATCAATCTCAGTGATCAGCCAAGTCAGTCAGACACTCGAGATCCTGAAGATCATGAAGTGTCTGCACCAGAACCTACACCTCCACCCAATCAGGCCTCCACAAGTTCTAATCAATATCCAAGACCTCAAGACAGTTGGACTAGGTCTAAAGATATAGAACTTGTCAATATAATTGGACAGCCTACTGAAGGCATGCTTACTAGAAGCATGGCTGCTAAACTAAATGCAGCCTCAGCCAATGAATGCCTGTTTATGGATTTCATTTCCACCATTGAACCTAAAAGTGTCAAAGAAGCACTTAAACATCCTAGTTGGGTTCAGGCCATGCATGATGAACTGAAGCAATTTGACAGAAACAAGGTAATGACCTTGGTCAAATGTCCTAAGGATGTTTCATTCATTGGCATGAAATGGGTGTTAAAAAACAAAACTGATGAAAATGGCATAGTCATTAAAAACAATGTCAGACTTGTTGCCAAAGGCTAAAATCAGCAAGAAGGCATTGATTATTAAGAGAAATTTGCACCAGTGGCAAGGATGGAAGCCATCAGGATCTTCCTTACATTTGCATCCTACATGAACTTCAAAGTGTACCAAATGGATGTAAAAAGTGCATTCTTAAATGATTCACTGAAAGAAGAAGTTTATGTTCAATAACCTCCTAGATTTGAAAGCAGTAAGTTTCCTGACTATGTCTGCAAGCTTGACAAAGCCCTTTATGGACTGAAACAAGCTACTAGGGCATGGTATGTAACTCTTTTAAGATTCCTCATCCAAAACAATTTTGTCATAGGCAAGATAGACAACACATTGTTTATCTATAGGACAAATGATGATGTCATACTTGTACAAGTATATGTAGATGACATCATATTTGGCTCAACAAGTTATAAACTTAGCAAACAGTTTGAAAAACTAATAGCAAAGAAATTTGAAATGAGCATGATGGGAGAGCTCACTTACTTCCTTGGACTGCAAATCAAGCAGACTGATAAAGGAACCTCTATCAGTCATGAGAAGTACACCAGAAGCCTACTGAAAAAGTATAAGCTCAGTAACTGTGCCTCAGTCAAAACTCCCATGGTTCCTCCAAACAACCTAGGTCCTGACCTTGCTGGTAAACCAGTCAATCAAACTCTATTTAGAGGAATGATATGGTCACTGATGTACCTACTTGCATCAAGGCCTGATATCTAATTCTTAGTCTGTTTATGTGGCAAATATCAATCTGACCCAAGAGAATCACATCTCACAGCTGTGAAAAGGATCCTCAGGTACCTGAAAGGTACTCCAAGTCTTGGATTGTACTATCCAAAATGTTCAGGCTTTGATCTCAAAGGGTACTCAGACTCTGACTATGCTGGCTGCAACATGGATAGAAAAAGCACCTCAGGCTCCTGCCAATTCCTGGGTGGAAAATTAGTCTGTTGGAGTGCTAAGAAGCAACAATCAGTTGCCATGTCCTCAGCAGAAGCTGAATATGTTGCAGCAGCTAGTTGTTGTGCAAATGTACTATGGATGAAAAGTCAACTCAGTGACTATGGCATCCATTATAGGATGGTTCCCATCTTTTGTGATAACACAAATGCAATTGCTATCTCAAACAACCCTGTTCTTCATCAGAGAACCAAACACATTGATATTAGATATCATTTCATCAGGGACCATGTCATGAATGGTGACATTGAATTATACTTCATTCCCACTGAATATCAGCTAGCTGATATATTCACCAAACCAATGGATGAACCAACTTTCACGACTGAAAGTTGAATTGGGAATGTTGGATATTGAGACTTAATCCACTGATTGAATCCATCCAACCAAGTGTAAATTCTGAAAATCTCAGGTCCCTGACTCAATGTGTCTCTCAATGAATAAGATCACTGAATAACCTTCCCTGAACCCCTCATACTGAATGAAAAGTCATTCAGGGGCCTCAACATGACATTCAATGCTATACTTAATGCTCTAAGTATCTAGTTAGTAAATGTCCTAGGTTGGTAACTGAATATCTATTTAATATAGGAATATATGTTCTTTTGCCTTCTGGTATCCACATCTTGGGCTCCACTTCATCACCACATATCCCACTTGGCATTTAATGCCTCCTCTCACACTCGATATCTTTTGATATTATTTGTGGTGATGTCACTCTGCAAATTACACTTTTTGCAGATGGCACAACTATTCTCCTCGACAGTAGCGCAAAACCTGGGAAAGTGGAAAGATGGCATTTAATGCGGACCTAAAAAGTTTATACAAAATAGTTTTTAAATTTTTTTAAGAAAAATACGCTTAGTGCCATAACCAACTCTTCTCCACTTCCCTATAAATACCCCCAAACAAAATAACACACACACATTTTAGAAATTTTGAATCAAACTCTTGCCTTTTTTTCAAAAAAACTAGTGTGTGTGTGTGTGTGTGTGTTCGACCTTTAAACCAAAACCGTTTTCTTGCAAATCCAAGTCTTTAAATGGCTGCTTCTAAAGCTATTACCTGCACCCCTAATGTGGAATTCCAACTAGAGGGCATGGATTTGACCAAAAACAATGTCGTAGGAAATTTTGCCTACCCGAAAAAAATTTCGGCTTATAAGGATGTGGTAAAGTACTTACAAAACTGCTTACTTTCTACGACATTCACCAAAACACCCCCAGTCATATACCATGACTATTTGAGGGAGTTCTGGTTCACAGCAATGGCCACAAGCCCTAATGTCATCAAGGACACCATCAGCACGTTCTTAGTGAATAATGGGAGAAAGACCCTCTCCCTAAACTACCAAACCTTCATCAAAGCCAATGGCCTTGATTTTGATGAGAACTTTGACCCTCAGCCCACTGAAGCCAAAGTAAAGGCCGAATTGCTTTTACTTGGGCCACATGACGACAAACACCCTGAAGTGGCCCCAGGGACTTTACTGGCCAAAGACCCTATCATCAAAATCTGGTTTCCCGCAGTTTGGAGGATCCTGATGACCTTTGTCATTTAGGTCCTTGGCAGAAATAAATCCTCAACGGAGCAATTGATCACTGCTCAACAAATGATAGTGTTCAGCCTCCTGGAGGGTGGAAAAATAGATATTGGAAAGATGATCTTCAGAGACCTCATAGCCAAGCTATCAGGGAAATCTAGGCAAAGACACATGTCTTACCCTAGGTTCATTTCCTATGCGCTTCAGGACTTATTAGGCTCTGAGTATGTTAGACCCAACGTCCAGGGATCTGACCCTGATGTCTTACATAAGGCAAACTACTCGAGAGACCTCACCGAGGTTAGACCTGTTGCCCTGACCACATATATGTTGATGGTCATTCAGGGCACAGACGGGATATCACCAGTGCCTTCTCCTTCAAAGAAGGAGAAGAAGAAAAAGAAGGCAGGGTCCAGGAAGGTGGTTCAACCAAAACCACTCGGTACTGAGACTTCTGCCTTAAAGCCTCAAAAAAGGTAACCAACAGCCAAGCCCAATGAGACACCCACAGTTGAGACCCACTTGGCCAAAAAACAACCGCCAACGGAGGGTACTGAGAAATCATCCTAAGTGTCCTCGGGCAAACCTGCTCCTCATGACTCCGCTGGCATATACAAGTCAGTAGGGTCAGGAACCATCCAACCCTCACTAGAAAACTACACTTTGGAACATTCTTAAATGAAGCTGTCCAATTTTGCCAAATCTGGAATAATCAGTAGGATAGGAGTAATTTTGGGCTAGAGATTCAAAAAATATACTCAAAAACGAAAACATGACCGCTTGAATGGATTAAAACGGGCTTATAACGAAGGAGATACACTAATTTTAATATAGGCGACGAAAACAATTTTCTAAAGAAAAACATGTTGTTGAGGGTTTTTCAAAGGGTGAAAACGGGCATTTAAAGTTAACTAAATATTCTGAGATACTAAAAATATGTTAGTACCCTTAAATACGAACCCGGGGATATAAAGAATCTAAGAAACGGAGCTAAAACGAACAAGATACATAGATTTGAAATATGACGAAATCTGACCAAAACCAACAGCTCAAACTGAGAAACTTTCCTAAGTGTCAAAACTGTTTTCCCATGTGACCATGTTTAACCCCGTTTTTCTCATAGATAGGGTCCGTTATGGAAAAATGACACCAGTAAGTAAAATAAAGTTCACCTAGCCTAGATTCCAAAAAGTCCAACCGCTGGTCAAATGGATTTATAACGATTAACTTATGACCTCTCAAACTTACCCTAAAACTATCCAGAAACCATAAAAACAGCCTGACCACCTAACTTTATGGCCATAAAAATGTGGGATCGAGATCCGAATGGGCTAAAACTCAGTGTTAGCTTTTGTAGACCTTGCTACATACTTCCTAAATCCACTGAGTTGGGTCAATAACACTTACTAGACACTGTTTTACGACTAGCTTTACTGGGCCACTTAGTCATTTTCAGGAATCCCACAAAGTGTATTATTGACGTAAAACTTTATTTTTCTCAAAGATCACTTAGAAGACTATCGTAGAATATTGTTAAAGTGTAAATGTGATTTTTCTAAAATACTTATTAGTAAGATAACCCTACCTAAAGTACGAGAAAAACTAGTTACGCGTTATATCCGAGGTATTTTATACCTAAAAATCTAACGAGTTGTTATAACTATATTTTCGACGTTAAATGTTGCAACAAACATGTACAAGTGATATAATAGCATATGAACTTACATGCACGACCTTGTTTTCAAACCTAAGACATGGTGCTTATTTAGGTTGCGGTTAGAGTTACCGGACCACTATTCACAGTTTACCAATTTACTAATCGAGATTTGATAACTAAGGTGAGTTTCATAGCCCCAGTTTTTTACATTGTTTGTATCTTATTTTAAAACCCTCGGGGTGGGAATACATTGCTTATTTTTCGGACACAAGTATTAAAACTGTTACATTGCCTAAGTTACCATTATGCCGTTAAAGCACCCTTGAATCATGAACCGTTAATTACGTTGTAAGCACAGATGCTATGAATAGATCTGTTTGGGTTAACACCCCCGTCCGAGTTGGTCGCGCCAACCTGTCAAACGGACGCATATCATTCGGATTATTTTCGAGTGTCTGGCAAACACTTAGTTGGGGCATTGATTATTATTATGCTTGATTGCATACGATTTCGTTGAGCTTCGGGGTCATGAGCCTAGGGCACTGTATATTATTTTTGGCTATGACGTTATATTTGTTGTGATTGTCATGCTTCTGAAATCTTGTGGTCCGCAATTTATTTGTTTACTTAAACCTATGAACTCACCAACAATTATGTTGACATTTTAGCGTGTATTCTTAGGTAACTAGACGATAATAATCACTTATGTATGGAGCATACTAGAGTCACGTTTTGGAATGCACATCATGATGAAGATTTCCTTGCATTACTTAATGTTTGGTTATGTATTAAAATCTTACATTTGATGGTGAACTCTGATATTAATGTTTTTGTAGAACGTTTATGTTTGAATCAAATGCTTGTTTTAAAATGACTCACTTAGAGTTCATTCTTTATTTCCTTGTACTTTGTTATCCAAGAGCATCACACCCTTGGAATTCCATTCCGCTGCAATCTAAATTTGAGGGTGTGACACTCAGGGAGTAACGGCCCTTAAATCTTCATCAAGGCAACACAACCTTGGTGGAAAGGGGGGCCTCAACATACAACTTCCTGTTTACGGCTCTGAGCAATCACACTCAGGGTCACAGGGAGAAACGGTCCCTATATCTTCGTCAGGACAGTACAACCCTGAGGGAAAGGGGGACCTCAACAAATCACTGCCTAGTGATGGTACTAGAGAAAACCCACCAGTCCCTGAAGGCACCCAAGGGGACAAAGACTCAAGGGGCATACGACCACCCACTAATATGAAACCTACACCCCCCATCGCGAATCAGTCTCTTGGGAACTGACCCTATGGTCCAGACAGAGAAAACCCACTCTGTTCACCTGGAAGGGTCAGGACCTGGCCACAACGAAGGCGAGCCCTCTTTTGAGGGGGAGCCTGATTCCCAACACGTTCCAACTCTGGCAGATCTCGAGAGGCTGCTAAATGAAGAGTAAGAAGAGGAGATGGATGATTTTGGAGATGATGATGTTTTTGGTGCTGGGGATGACATGGAGACTGACACTTACAACTCTCCTCAGCACACTGAATAACCATCATCTCCTCCTCCTGAGGAACAAGAACCCCAAAACAACAACACCTCATCATCATCATCATCATCAGGAAAATCCAAAGACTCTGCTCCCGCTACTCCTCCATATTTGCAGAAGTATGACAACATTCTTCCTCTCACTGAAAGGCAACTGGTAAAGTTCCTCAGAAAAGCCAACACTGCCCTCTTCCGTGAGATTACTGAAGAACAATGGGATCAGCATACTGAAGGAGCAGCCTCCTATGCTGACTTCAGGGCCGCTGTTGAAGCATCTCAGGGTAAACTACACGAGGTCGCTTCCTTCACTGATAAACAAATCAGTGACCTGAGGACATCTCTTGACCATCTGGGTTCTGCACAAGATACGCAGTTCTACAATGTGTTGACAACTCTTAGCTCCATTCAAGACAAGTTCAAAGATGATCCTGCCCTACTTACCAAGCTGTATGAGTTCATGGATACTCAGAAGACCACCTCCTCCAATATTGTTGAGCTTCTCAAGCTACTCCAAGAGGTGGATCTTAAACCACTCAGGTCTCAGCAAGATGTCATTCAACAGTCAGTAGCTAATACCCAGGAGTGCCTGACAAAAATCTCATCAGCCTTTGATCAGCTCTCCACCAAACATAATGAGCTGATCAGTCACTATACCACCAAGGTCACTGAACTCACCGATGCTCAAGTCACCATGGCAGATGACATAACAGTCCTGAAGAATGAGACCTCTGACATAAAGAACATGGTCTCCACCATACTGACGATTCTTCAAACATCTCCAGTTCCACCAACTCTTGAGTCAATAGATGCTTATCCTAAAGCTCCAGCATCTGTTGAGGGGGAGAAACCTGATAATCAAGTTCTTGAAAATGAGGATCCAAACATCACTGAAGTTGTTCCTCTACAAAGCTTCATGCCAGGACCCTCAACCTCCTCAGCTCTCGTTGTTGTTACTACCACTCCCATCCCAACTGAAGCAACAACAACAACTGAGTTCCCAGAAGTCTTATTCAGTACACCCACTCCCACTGAAAAAGGGAAGGGAATAATGGAAACTGAAGACTCTCCTCCTAAGTTAGTAAAGGCACCAAGAGAAAGGCTTCCTGACCCAAATGAACCTTTTGAATTCGTCTTAGATGATGGGAGAAGATTCAAGGGAACTAGGGAAGAATTGGCCGCAGTCCTGGATGAACAGGATAAAGCCAGGGCCGAAAGACTCAGTAGGCCAATGATTGCTGAAGTGGCCAAGGAGGTCATCAAGGAAACTGATCAGGTTATCAGGGGGGAAGAATTCCTCAAGCTTCAGGCTGACCTAATAAAAGAACATAATCTTAAGGTCAAGCTCAACAATGAAAGGAAGAGGAAGACTTATGAGAAGTATCTGTGGTATATGACGAAGACTAAGGGTGAAGGCACCATAACCGACATGACCATTCACAACACCAAGCCCATAAGCATTACGGTTCACAGAGGGCCAAGGAAATCTGAGAAAAACACTCCCTTCAAATTCTCAGATTATGGGCTAAAGGAATGGGACATGATGAGGCCCATCCTGAGGAAGAAGCAAAGCAGGATCATTCCTGACCTTCTAGCTACCCTGAGCAGCAAATATAAGGAAATAGAAAGGGTGGCCAAGAGCCTGGGAATAGATCATGAGAAGGCACTTGCTTCTCATGGACTTGCAATTCCTGAACCTACTCAGAAGACTGGGAAGAAGAGGAAAGTTATGGGACAGGAACCTGAACAATTCATAGCAGCTCTTCATTGCAACAGAACTCCTCCTCAAGGGGTCAAGTTTATTCCCAACAAAGTTATCAAGCTTCCTGAGTATGGTACACTACTAGAAAAATAGCCTTTAATGACACCAAAATTATGACACACGCACGATAATGACACGTAAAAATGTGTGTCATAAAAAAACTGTCATAAATTATACAATCTGAAAGCTAGATGACAGACAATTTTTAGTGTCATGAAAAAATGTCCTGTAACACCGAGTACACTTACATTTGCGTGTCATCCCTAAAACAGATGACACTTTCTTCAGGCGGCAAGTTTAATTTAGTCCAAAAATTAAAACCCTTGCCCCCAAAACCATCATATCCTTCCTTCACCTCCATTCATCCCCAATCTCCTCCCTCACTCACTCACTCAATCTTCTTCATTTCATTCTCATTCACCATTTTTTATATAAAACTTTCAAAACACACACACTAATTTCACACACACACATCTTCAAATCCATTCGATCTCCATCACTCCGGTACATTTTATCTTATTGTTTACTTTTTATATACATTTTATAAATAACTAGGGTTTATTATCTTCTAATTTCACGATTATTACTAATTAGGGTACATTTTATCTTATTATTTAGTTTTTATATGTTTGGTTAATAATTAGGGTTCTAATTTTAGGTATTCTTGCGATTGCTGTGAAATTGATTCATTGTGTATATGGCGGCTTTGTCGTCGAGGGATCGATTTAAACCATGTGTAAATGTCGGTGGTAAGGTTCACATGGGGCTATTGATCTATTTGCAGCATCGAGTAATGGTGGTTTTGTTGGATCTGGTGTGATGGAAAATGGGTTTACGGCGGATTTTAAAGGCGAAAATGGAGGTGTCAATGAGTTGAGTTCGAATCTAGTTGGTGGGGAGAGTGATTTTGATGATATGTTTGGGGATTTTGAGACTGCGTTCAAGGAACAGCCCTTAAAGAAGAAGGTGAATATGACTCTCTTTGATCTTATTTACGTATTTTCACCAAATGTTTTTGTTATTTATTGAAAATCAGCGCTTAAGGAAAGCAGACTTAATTAGTTTCTTATTATCGATTTAGTTAGAGCAAGTAGTGAAACCATATCACATGTGATTACATGTTATTTCATGGACAAGTTTACGGAATTTCTAGTGTTGCCTATCCAAAAGTTACAGAATCGGGTTTATCACGTAAGTTTCAGTTTACTGTAATTAGCATCGAGTTTTTTATTAGTTTTTTTCTTTCTGATTTCATACCAATTAATATGTGCAGCTTCTACGAGTCCGAATCAAAAGTTCACGCTGGTTGCAGCTAATGACGTTCTGTTGGATTCATCAGCTTCGAAGTTTAGTCCGTCAGACTGTCAGGCGCCAGAAGTTTTGAATGGGAATATGGTGAAAGGAAACATTCTTTTGTGTGGTTATTCCTTCAATTTTGTTAGCGGTTCTGCATGTGTTAAAAAAGTTGCGCAAACAGCAAAAAGCCTTGGTGCAATCGGTTTTGTACTTGCTGTAGAAAACGCGAGTCCTGGAACCAAATTTGAACCTGTTCCTGTTGGCATGCCCGGGATTCTCATCACTGATGTTAAAAACTCAATGGTATTTATCGTTAATATTTAATACTTATAAATATATATACATGTATATGTAATACTTATGCATAGTTATTCTGTTTTTTCAATTGTATAGGATCTTATAGACTATTATAACGTCTCTACAATAAGTGACTGGACAGGACGAGTGAAGAGTTTTAAGGCAATAGGAAGCATTGGCGAAGGTTTAGAGCCGATACTATACAAGTCAGCACCAATGGTAGCATTGTTCTCCGCTCGAGGCCCGAATATAAAAGATTACAAATTTCAAGATGCGGATCTTCTAAAACCAGATATTCTAGCACCTGGTTCTTTGATCTGGTCTTCTTGGTCTGCTAACGGAACCGATGAAGCTAATTATGAAGGTAAAACCATTTACTACATTTTTAACAATATGATTTATCTAGTTTTTTCTGAGAACTTATATTTTTTATTTCCGGTTGCAACAGGAGAAAACTTTGCTATGATATCGGGAACCAGCATGGCTGCACCACACGAACAGTCACAAATGTTGATGAAGAAGAGTCCTACATCATAACTGCTAAAATGGCACCTGCCATAGCCATTGAAACAAGTCCTCCAGCCATGACCATAGGACCAGGTGCGTCACAGAAATTTACCGTGACCCTCACGGTTCGATCAACCACTGGGGCCTACAGTTTCGGTGAGGGTGATGATAAAGTTGTGATTTCGTTTGATGATCCAACTTCCAGGTACTTTTTTTTAATTGCAGTTGTTGATGGATAGCGTGTTATAGTCAGTGTCGTACTTGAATACTTGATTGAATTTGTTTGATGTGCTATTGAATCGTGTAAGTAACCGAGAACCGAGGTGTTGGTGAAATGTTTGCGTCTGTAGCTTTGTTGTAAATCGTGTGAAACTAGAAAAATAGTGTCGTGTACTTTAATTTATAAGATGTATGAATTTAGTTGTGTGAACCTAGAAGAATAGTGTAGTGTTGTTTGTGCGGTTTTGGATGATTGAATTTGTTCAAAATCTGTTGGTTAGTATATGTAGATCAGACTGATCCGTTTGATACCATTGCTTAAGTGTCTATTGTTTCATGGCACGTGTGATTACGTTCTTAATTTTGGTGTTAGAATTAAGAGAATTTGTTGGATGTGTCGATTTCTCAATCATTAGCTAAGTATCTATGTTTCCGTATATGTACTGTGGCTAGTAAACGATGCATTTGACCTGCAACTTGATAAAATGAACCCTTTTCATGTGACATATGTACTTAAAACAGTCTGTAGTTTTAAATCAGTTACTGGGATGGATATAGGATTTGGGTAATGATTGTATGTTATTTGTACTTCTTTACATATGCTGGAAGATGTTATCATAAGACATACAGTTAGCGTCATAGACATTCTTTTATCAGTTACTGATGTGAATTGGTGAGTGTCTTGCAGAAAAATCGAGCTATTGACGAGGCTCCTTTAGACAAACGACGAAAACTAGGCACTGGTAGGATTATGGCCTCAACAACCTCAAGTCGAGGCAGACAGGCTCTTGCCCCTGTGACTACTAATCAAAAGGAAGTCGCTGAAGCTCAGGTTCCTGAAGATGAAAATATCGAGTTTACAAAGGAGGAAGTGGATGCATCTAACTCACTGAAACAATGTCAAGCTAGATACAATTAGGTTACCTGTTACTAACTTGTGGTTGTATGAAACACATTGTTTTGATATATATGAAATTCGCTTTTTTGCTATTTGTGTATTTATTTGTATTATGAGATTATCTGTTATTTAATGTGGGGATATTATTAATTTTATAAAAATTATTTTGTTTTAAAAAAATTTGACCCATGACACGCAAAAAAGGGGTCATAAAATAGTGTCATAAAAGTTTGTCGTAAAAGGGTGTCATAAAAGCGTGTCATAAATTCATGACGCGCGAAATGCGTGTCATAAAGCTTTATGACGGGTCGATCAATGACACCAAAAAGCGCGTCATCTGACCCCTTTTATGACACGCAATGCGCGTCATTAAAGGCCTTTTTTCTAGTAGTGGTATCTTCTTTGTCGATGAGTTTGGCCAACAGGCCTTTCAAAGAGTCAGTGATATACACCTTGTGGAAACGACAACTCTTTTGGCATACAAGCTAATGGCACTTCACGTGAAAAGCCCTGAAAATGAAGAGTTTATCAGGCTGATGGATAAGATAATGAATGAAAGACCCGACAAGGAGAAGTTGGTGTCTAAGAAGGCTAAGTTGGAGCTCATGGGAATCTTGGAAGCCTGAGTACAGATCCCTGAGCATTATGTTTAGATTATAGGACTTTGTAATGATATAAATAAAATGATGGCCCACGTTTTGTTATATCAGTGTCCTTTATTAGCTTTCTAATATACTCAGTGTGAGAAGAAGCCCATTTGCTCACTCACACTGATCAAACACTTAGGTATAATTTATATCCATATAGGGGGAGATTGTTGGGTCCATAAGTACCCAAGTGTCCTGACAACAAGGATTTGAATACAAATTAGCCAAGTGTTAATCAACCGTGAACGCTCTCAGGTCACTGAGTGAATAGTCACTCAGTGATTTATCTTCAGGATGCTTAGGATGAGTCTCTGAAGAAAGATTCACCATTCAGGAAGGCGGAACTCCTTAAGTGTTACTTAAGCCAAAGAAGAAGATAATGGGTTCAGTGAGTGATGACAAGAACTCACTGAACCCCAGTCTCCTCAACAACTATAATGATTGAAGACTGAAGATTGAAGACCAAGCCTGAAGAATTTGAAGTCTGAAAGAAAGGCGGGACAAGGCGGGAAGAGTTTGAAAAGATTAGGAGAAGTCCTTATCAGGCCAAAGTAAAACTTTCCCTAAAAGGCTTGAGAACAAGAGCAGTGTCATCACTGTCATTCGAAAAGCAGTATTAACCTATTCCCAATATAGATTCTTGTAACAGTGACAAAATACTGTTGTATTTTGTCATAACTAGCTAGGTCATTCTGTTTGTCTTTTTAGTCACGGGTGCTCTTTTATACATGTGTATAAATAGGATCATAAGAGAGAAAAGTGGATAATTTTTTTGCATTAAAAGCTTAGACTTTCAAAAAACCACTTTTCTCCCCTAAAGAGCAACCTAGTCCCTGAGATAGCTCAGTGGTTCATTCATTGTTGCCACTCAAGCATAGCTTGAGTTTAGTGAGGAGAACATACCATACCTTGTCGTTTCAATCCCAAGTGTTATTTCCGCTAACACTTGGGTGTAGATTATTTTGATTAATTTCTAATAAGAATTTAAACGTTGAAAAACTTGCGTTTTTATCTTTACGTTTTACTTATTTGTCTAAATTAATCAATACATTAAATCATTCATGGAACACAATTAGATTAACTTTGTAGTTATTTCTACTTGTGTAACGGGAACAACACATAACAAATTAAATACCCATTTAATAGATTTAATAAGCTAAGTAGTTCATCCGAAAACTTTGAAACTTATTTTGTTAATGCAAGTAACAAATAAGGATTATTAATATCGACACACTACACAACAAACTATAAACCGGAGATCTCTTGCATTATATATTGACTTTCTATACAATGTGTGATGGTTTATAGGATCTAGTTTGTGTACTCAATTATAAAATATACACTTGATTCCAATACACAAACAACTACATTCTTGAGACGACTTACATGAAATACTTTCACTTGGTTCATGTATGATGAGTTGTAGGTTCTATATTTTGTTTAATAGAATCATTTAATTTCAAAATGATGATCTAGGAACTTCACTCATTCAACCATAATTGGAAAAATCATGCATGGCTTAACAAATTATGGCGCATTTATGATTAATTATGGGAACTAATATGAGAAACTAGATCATCCAATCCCAACCTAAAACAAACTTTACTACTTCCCATAAGGCAAAATTAGTTTCCCCATATGTTCTTCTTAAACCTCTCACTTAGTACATCCAATAAGGAATCAATGAACTAGTCCTTATTATCCAACGGTTATTTAGACACCTATTATCCCTACTTAACCTCTAATTCATCATTATTTAAGATATGAGTATTTTAGAGGATATTCTCAACAAAGACTTATACTAAATTTCTACCCAAAAACATGAATAATGAACCAATTTCACCAAACAATGTTCTTTACAACCAATTGTTCTTAAGTAGTGACAAAAATTCTTTGAATGGCAACAATGGTAATCAAGAAGTCATGAACAATATTGTGGTTCCTCAAACTCCAAGTGAGGATGTTGTGCTTGGAGATGGGTGGTTTATGCATAATAACCTACAACTTCCTAGGGCTAATCTAGAATAAATAATGCAAGATGAAATTTGGAACAACATTGATAATGCTAATGTTTTAAGGTCTCCATTTAGATGCCTTGGAGTAGAAAAAGTTTGGGAAAAGATAAGGAAGCCCTTAAGCCCAAAACTTCGTGAAAGCAAGCACTCAATTTGTTGTGAAAACACTATTGGCATGCTCAATGTCATTAAAGATTATAGGGAAGAGAACTGTGAGATGTTCAATTCTCTTCATGATGGTGTTAAAATACTACAAGCATTGGCTTCCAACATATATTGCCTAGTGCACAATGATAGGGGGATGATACAGGTGATGATAATTTAGAAGATCACAAGAATTAATGTCTTGAATGTTAGTTGGTTATGTTTGTTTGAAAGTGTTTAGTATGTGTTTTGTTACTCTATTGTCAATGTTGACAAGTTATGATTGTACTTCTTGCTTGAGTTTCCTATAATAATAAATATGCACTTTCTCTCTTAGACTCATGCTCAACATATGGACATTGGAGTCATAATGGGTAAATAATATATTGTTATGGACTAAACCATGTTTCAAGTATCCAAATGGTCACCTAACCCATTTTGGACTTCCACATGTGAGGATTGTTTGTGTGTTGTGTGTTGTATGTTGGTTGTTTCTTGTGTAGCTAGGACATCGCAAAGGTGTGGCTCTTGACCTATGGATCCGCACCTTGGAACAAGGGGGGAAACAATCTAGGGGGATTTATGTTCAAGGGGGAGCATGTTCGGGTGAATAGATAAGCTCAATAATATCCCACAGGCCCAAGTTCGAAACCTGGCTTGATATGTAGTCCCCCCATTTTTGATTCGACAAAAGGGGGAGAAAGAAAGCAAAGAGCACAAGCTTGGGTGAAGACCAATTCAAGATAAAGATCAAGGCTTCACCAAATTACAAGGCAAGGTCAAGACACAAGCTACACCAAAGGCGTTCTTAATCTTCGCTACGATTTGTAATTTTATTTGCTTTCGAAGTTTATTTGTCATCATCAAAAAGGGGGAGATGGTTGGGGGCAACATTAATTAGGTATCCTTATGTTTTAATGATGACAAATAAACCTTCGCAACACATAAAATTACAAACGTTAGCCAAAATTCTCCCAACCCAACAACTGGGTCTGGCGCGCTGCCAGCGCTCCGACGCGCGAGCCTTCTGTTTGGTTCAGGATGAATTTTGAAAGTCGGCTTTCCCCTTACCCGAAAAATGTGGATCTTTCAATACAGATATGAATATGTTATGTGCTTCATTGGGAACACTCGAAACAAGTTTTAGAATAAGAGGGATCCCAATTTACAACCTCCCATTTTTGGCAAAATATCAACTCAAGTATTTTGATAAACGCCTCTAGCTAATGCTTTTCTAAACCTAAGGGACTCATATTTCATGTGACATCAAGTGAATGTATTCATATGGCCATAATCCGTCTTTATGTCTTATCTAATCACGTAACGGGTTTACTCCCTTATTGGTCAAACTAAGTCAAAGTAACCTTTGATTTTCTCATCCAACACACAACCCATAATCATCTTTATCAATTCTTTTCTTCCTTAATAACAAAATTATTAAGCCTTAATCAATCCATTGATTAATCTCTAAACCAAACTAATCCTCCAACCATTTCAAATTCCTTCCAAATCTTATCCCCAACATTCTCTAATATTCCTTGTACTTGCATGTACTTCTTGTCCCCTACATTCCTACACCAAATCTTCCAAACATTCTCTTTACCACATTCCAATCCAACCACTTAGATTTCACAACCCCATCATCTTCTTCATCCAACCCTTTATTTCAAAAACAAATAAACCTTCACCATAAACCACCTCACTTCTCATCTCCAACATTCAAAATTCAAATTTTGAATCCTAAGCCAAAGGCTCCCCATCACCTCAATATCGCATCCCTATCCAACTCACTCTTACACATATACAACTCACTCCCTCACATACAACCTCCCTCACTCTCTACTGCTCCTTACATTTCAAATTTGAATCTCTCACATAGGCTCCCCATCTCATCCATTTCACATCCAATCCAACTCACACCTTCAATTCATCACATATTAAATAAACTCAACCTTATCTCTTCTTTCCTCTCTCATATTCAAATTCAAATTTGAAATGCATCCTTAGGCTCCTTTTCATCACATCATTCCAACTCACCCAAACTCATCTCAACCCTTCATCTCCCCTTTGTCCCCAAGCAAAGCATATTCCCTTGGATATTCTCTTCTCTCTTAACCATGCCATCTCATCTAACTCAACCATGGTTTATTCTCAACCCAGCCTCACTCTCTCACTTCCCTCTCATACAATTTAAATTTCAAATTCAAATTCTTCCCTCTCTCTATCTCTAACATACACACTTCCTTTGCAAGCAAAGGAATATCCCATCGCATATTCTTTCTCTCTTTTCTATGCCATGTGAGGAATACCCATACTACCCCTATCCAATTATCCCTTCTATTATTTTCTCTTTGATAATTGGTTTTACTTAAACATTTCACAAATCATTTTTACAAAATGGCTATTTTGAGTTGGTAGACCTTGAGGATGAATAATGTAAAGGTCTAAATGTGTGAAGTACAATTGGGGGTTTAGCAAGGTTTGGCATTTAAAAGACCAAGATCCAAAAGGGAAAAACTTCCAGGTCTTGTGGCGGGTCATGTTGGATCTTGGCCTATAAATACCCACCCTTGCCTCTTGTATTCCTCACCCCTTGCCATTATTATTCTTTCTCTCTAATTTCTTTTCTCTCAATCCTCTAATTCTATCATGTGTTCTTAATCTTTCACATAACATTCTTTGAAAGAACACACCTCTTGCAATGGAAGAATCACAAGAACCTAATCCACTCTTGTGATTGTGTCGAGGGTCCTCGTATCTTTACCCTTTCTACTAGAATCGAGTCTCTAGGTTAGGTTAGGGCTTGATTAAAAAATCAAACATTTATTCATTCAATTTGTTTGTAAGGGAAGTCTTATGTCAGGTGACCAAGCCTAGATCATTGGGGATCTAGTTGGGGTTTGATACTTCCGGTAGGAAGTCTTTGTGGTTAAGTTGAATCACGAGTCCTTGAGGGTGGTTTTCGAGGGCGGAATACAGTTGGGGAGTAGCTCTTCTTAGTGAGCACCGATCTTTGTTCATATCAGTGGAGTGAAGTTGTAACGGGTTGTAGTCCACCGAAAGGATTATACTTAGTGAATAGTATAGTGTCGTAGATTTACAACTGGACGTACGGATGGTATAGACCCCCATCATGAACCAATATATATCGTGGTATCTCTCTACTTGCTTTATATACTTTGTTTGTGATTGTCATTGTGGTTGTTGTTGTGTAAACCACTTGGTACTCTTTGAGGCTTAAATTTTTTTTAAACACCCAAAAAGCCGAAGATACCATATTCACCCCCCCCCCTCTATGGTTCTACACTGTAGATCCGGACAAGGTGGAAGTCCGCGTAGTTTTGTGTAGATCCGGATGATGTGCAAGTCCGTGAAGTGTTGTGTTGTGTGGATTGTATCTAGCCAAGATTAGAACTCGACATTTAGATTAGTGTCTTAAATCGGTGTAAGCAACGTTGTGTGGTTTTCTCCGCCTAAAGGGAGCTTGTTGATTAGTGAAGTAACTCCCGAGTTGGGTACTCGGGGAGTGGAGTAGGGCGAAGAGGAGCTTCGTGATCGAACCACTATAAATCTTTGTGTCCGGTTTGCGTTTTCTTTACTTATCTCTTTACATTTCATTTTTACATTTATCGCTTTATATTTATACTTGCATTGCTTTTAGGTTTGTGTGGTTTGTTGCTTGTATTGTGATCATGCTTGTGATATAAACTAAGATAACTTAAAAAATGCAAATATATTTTTCATCACCTGTCTTAAACACGCCTCTGGCGGCGGTCCCTTAAATAGACAGGTGGTCCCAAATATATATTGGACCGCCGTACATATTAAGGACCGTCCACAGTTTGAACATAACTAGGTCAATTTCTTTAATTTGTTTTGTGTGTCTATTGCTTTAAGTGATATATATATATATATATATATATATATATATATATATATATATATATATATATATATATATATATATATATATATATATATATATATATATATATATAAGTTAAAATAAGAATGATAAGAAGAAACCACAACCACTCATTTCAGATACACCTACAAAAATAGATGCATCTCCCCTTAAAATTCTCCCTCCTATTTGAAATGTATGGCAAGAAATTTTTCTTATTCTTCTTATTTTAGTTATATATATATATATATATATATATATATATATATATATATATATATAGTGGAACTTTCTTTTCAGAACCACCTTATCTACGAGAACTACGAGAACCAATATTGACCATTAGATGAGTTGATCAATGGCTATAATTGATTGTGCCATTAATGTAATTTACTGAAAGATTAGGACAATATTTGCATAGTTAAAATGGTAATTACGGGATTTTCAATAAAAATTAAACCACACAAAATTAGGAGCAGTTACATCATAATATCAGATAATATCTATTTTCCAAATCAGTTTTCATGTTTCATCTTCTTCTCCACAACCCTAGCCGCCCCTCCTCTCTTAATCAGTCGTTCAAAGCCTTCAACCACTTCCAACGCCATCAACAACGTCATATAATTAACTACCATAAACATCATGATCAGAATAGATCACCAGGTGGTATCAATCTCAAAAACACATTAAATGTGTACGTTGTTGATCTAATGAGATCTGGATCACAAACAAACGCAATATTAATTTTTTTGTCAATGTTGTTTCAAGATCTTGAAAAAGAGGTATCAGGTAAGATGTCTTTTTTTTTTCTTTCTATTGACTTTAATGAAATTAGTAGTTTTTCTGTTGTTTTTCTAGCATTTGTAAATTTTACCATTTGATTGTGTAGGGTCTTTGTTGATGATAGTATGTTTGTTTGATTTAATAGGTCTTCATGTGTTTTTATGCCACGTGTTTCATAATGTTTTGGCTTATGTATATTTTGATGCTTCGTATTAGATCTGGGATTTTGGTTATTATGGAATTTGTTTAAGTTTTTGCATAAAGTTTGTGTTTGCAAGAGAGCAGATCTAGCCGAGTTGCTATAGCGTATGTATAGTTGATCTCATGAAGCACTTGAATGGTTACTGTCAGTGTGGTCACAAAGGACTATTTTTTGTTTTCCTAAGCATGATTATATTTATATTCCAATTTTAGTTTGTTGATTTTGCTATAAGTGGCTACATATAGTTTTGATATATGGTCTTTTGAATTTTGAATGGATGATTATAATATATACTTACGGATTTACAGTTTTGATCAATGTTTCTGTTTGGAATGGTGCATACGTGTTTATGAAATGGTGCATACGTTGTTTAATTAAGGAATGGTGCATACGTGTTTATTAAATGAGAATAATTAGTTTTAAGGAATGGTACATACATGTTATTGGTTTTTTTGGGAATGGTGCATACGAGTTTTATGGAATGGCGCATACGTGTTTTAAGGAACGGTGCACATTTGTTCGAAAGAATCTGATGTGAAACTTCAAATGTATACATGTTTTATGGTTAATATAAAATGAATAAAATGGTACATATGTGTTTTTATAGTTGGTATAAAATTTAAGAAAGTGCGTGAAAATGTGTTTTATGATTGATATAAAATTAAGGAAGAAATTATGCATATATATTTTAAATTGAGCGTATGCATCTTATATTGTGCATATGTGTTTTCCTAGTTATTGTGATTAAATTTTGTTTCCTATTTATTTGTTGTTTAATTGTTTTTGTCTATTCTTTTTTCAGATTGATGAAGATGATGACCATTGAAGACCTAGAAGTTGATGAACACGTATATACATGAAGATAATTTGTGAATTTTGAAAAGATGCGATTATTGCATATTTGTATTTTTGTATTTGTATATTTTTGAAGAGATGCGATTATTGCATATGACATTTCTGTTCTTAGTTTGTTATAAATTTTTATTATATTAAAAAACCCATATGCACCTAAGTATTTCTGAAATCATATATTGTAGCACTAAATCTACAAATATGCCATCTTAAAGAAAACATATATGCAGTTAACATGCTAGCTTTAATACATGTATGCACAAAATCTGAAAAATAACAATTCTAAAAAAAAATAATAATAATAATAATAAAAAGGATTTAGTAATAAAATAATTAAAAAAAAAACATTTTTTACTATTATACCCTTTCGGATTAAATAAAAAATGTTAATATTAAAAAAATGTCATTTTGCATTGATATGTTGTGTTGGGTCTAAAAGATGCTGCTGATTCGAGAAACACAACTCTGTTGGATAGTTATGTGACTCTGCTGATTAGTGCATTAACTCTACTGTTTTGATAACTTTGCTGTTTGGGATAATAGGCATAGCATAACTCTGTTGCTAGCTTACGAAGACTCTGCTGCTAGAAGATTTACTCTGTTGCTTATTAGATATGTATAGTATGTTAAGGATAAGTATAGAAAAGATACGTATGAATATTTTTCTTGTATAGGAAGTCTTGTAAACCGACTAGGACTCCTTACGCTATAAAAGGAGGTTCTAGGGTTAGGGTTAGACATCGATTATCTTAGCATACGTATTGTTTACACTTCAAGGTTTCTTGTAACCCTATTGCTATTGAGCAATCGTTATTAATATAATTGAAGTGTTGTTTGATAATTTGTTTGTGTTTATTCTTCTTAAGATCAAGTATTAGTTTCCGCATAATATTTGATATACAACTCAAGATCAGTTTCTATACCGATTAACTTAGATTTATCTAAAGTAATTAATAAGATCGTGAAGCTCAACTGGGATCAACAAGTGGTATCAGAGCTTGTGATCTAGAAACTGGTACCAAGAAGAATTTTTGAATACAAGATTCGCTAATCATCACAGTAAGCAATGGATTCCGACTCTACACACATGGTTACTGCATCAAGGGTTCCCATGCTCAAGACTGGTGAGTATGAGATCTGGAAGATGAGGATTCAATAGTACATAAGAATGGTTGATTACTCACTTTGGGAAGTTGTTCTTCATGGCGACAGTGTGCAAACCAAGACTGCTACTGGATCAGTCTTGACTCTCAAGACAAGTGAGGAGAAAGCACAAAGAAGATTGGAGGTTAAGGCTCACAGTATTCTCATGATGGGAATACCTAATGATTATCAATTGAGCTTTAATCATATTGAGTCTGCTAAGGAGTTATGGGAAGCAATCGAACTTCGATTTGGTGGGAATGAAGCTACCAAGAAATCAAGAAAGAATCTACTGAAGCATCAGTTTGAAACTTTCACTGCTTTAAGTTCTGAGGACATTGAGGGAACTTATGATCGACTTCATAAGCTGTCCAGTCAGATGGCTCTTTTGAAGATTGAGCCATCTCAAGAGGATGTCAATCTAAAGTTTCTGAGAAGTCTATCTTCTGAATGGAACACTCATACAGTGGTTTGGAGACATAAGGAAGATTTTGATACTATGACATTGGATGATCTGTATAACAACTTGAAGGTGTATGAATCTGAAGTTAAAGGATTGTCAAGCTCATCTTCTACCACAAATAATCTTGCTTTTGTTTCCTCAAACAGCAAGAATACTGGTAGACATCAAGAACAGCACTCTGCTGCTGGTGCTTTTGCTCCTGCTGTTGGTTCACATGTCTCTGCTGCTGACTCTGCTAACACCAACACTATCAGTGATGCTGCAATTTGTGCTTATTTGGCTGAACTTACTACAAGTACATCAGTCATGCCTCAAGATCTGGATGAACTTGATCCTGATGATGTTGAAGAGATTGATATGCAATGGCAGTTTGCAATGTTAACAATGAGGGCAAGAAGGTTTCTTAAGCGAACTGGAAA
This sequence comes from Artemisia tridentata subsp. tridentata, assembly GCA_021014915.2. Lineage (NCBI taxonomy): Eukaryota > Viridiplantae > Streptophyta > Magnoliopsida > Asterales > Asteraceae > Artemisia > Artemisia tridentata. The sequence continues at coordinate 351,252,489 of CP139504.1, read as the reverse complement.
AGAGATGAAGTTCAGAAGGAACAAGAGTGTGGGATTTGACAAGTCAAAGGCTGAATGTTTTAACTGCAGAAAGAAGGGACACTTTGCAAGAGAATGCAAAGCACCAAAAAGAAGCAATGAGAATTTCAAGAAGTCTGCTGATGAGGAGCCAAATTCTACTACTGCTATGGTATCATGTGATGGGTTAGGAGATTATAATTGGAGTGATCATGCTGAGGATGGTCCAAATTGTGCATTGATAGCTGAAGAGGAAACTGAAGTACAGTATTTTGCTCTCATGGCCTATTCTTCTTCTGGATCAGACTCTGAGGTATCCAATGAATCATCTTGTTCATTTAAATCATGTTCTGATACAATTGAGATTCTTAAGTCTAGCAATGGAAATCTTAAGATGGAAAATGAAACACTTAAGCTAGATAATCTTAGTTATGCATATGGTTTAAAGAACTTAGAAGAGAAGCTAGAATTTTATAAAAAGGCTGAAATTGAATACCTTGATCAGTTCACTATACTGAAAAATGAAATTATCAAGAAAGATGATGAGATTAAGGTTCTTATGGAAAAAGTAGAAGAGGTTGAACAGGCTAGAGATTCAGCTATTAGTGAGACTGAAAAACACATAGTTAGGGTTGAAAAACAACAATATGCCACTGATATTATCAGTAAACCAATAGGTAGACACTTTGCAGAACCAGGAAGTGGTTTAGGATATAATGCTGTTGCTCACCCTATGAAACTTAGTGCCAATGCCCCTCCTACTAGGACACTAACTTTCATATCTGAGTCTGAGGCTAAACCTGTAGGTGAAACTAGTAAACCTATAGTTGAAACTAATGAAAAAGAAATAGAGTCACCTAAGGTTGAGGTAAAGAAGTATGAACAAGCACCCCTGATTGAAGATTGGGTGTCTGACAGTGATGATGATGAAGTAGAATCTGATTCAACCTCGAAGAACAAAAAGGAAGAAATTCCTACTGTTGTTGAATCAAAAGTACATAGGGCTAAAAAGGTTGAGTTTGTTAAGCCTTGGTTTGGTAAAGGTATCTCTAGGAAGATGGTTGAGTTTGACAACACACCTAGAGTATATCCTAAGAGAACTAATAACTTGCATAGGGGAAACCAGAGAAATTGGAACAACCTAGTTTCATAAAAATTAGGTACTGATTTTCAATTACTTAAGAAGGCATGTTATTGTTGTGGTAGATTTGAACATCTGCAAGATGAGTGCTATAAGAAACCAGCTTGGAACCAATACTCAAGGGTGAACCATAGAAATTTTGCTAGAAAGACTCACCCTCACCCCAAAAGAAACATGGTTCCTAGGGAAGTCTTGATGAGAGATGGTACTTCTAGAGTTATCTCTCCTATTGCACCAACAGTGCCCATAAAGAAGGATATAGTTGATTCTGCTGTTAAGGTAAACTCTGCTGTTAAGGTAGACTCTGCTGTTTTACCCAAAGTTGTTACTGATACTGTTGTGGGCAATCACTTTTATGCTGTTAAAGCCTCAGCTTGCTGGGTCTGGAAACCAAAAGTTAAAGTTTTAGATCATGTTCTCAGACACAGCAGTGCACCAATGCAGTTGAAGAAATTTGACTACTTTGATGCACAAGGTAGATCCAAGTCAGTAATGGCTTGGGTCCCAAAGAGAAACTAATTCTCTTACTTTTTGTGCAGGGCAATCTACAAAAGGAGCTAAAGGATAAATGCATTTTTGATAGTGGATGCTCTTCACACATGACTGGAGACCAAAGCAATTTGGAGAACTTTGAAGCTTTGGATGGTGGATATGTTGCCTTTGGGAATGATCCTAAAGGAGGAAAAATTGTTGGAAAAGGCATGATCAGAACTGGAAAATTGGATTTTGAAAAAGTGTATTTGGTGAATGGTTTAAAGTTCAATCTTTTTAGTGTCTCACAAATGTGTGACAGAAAGAATTTTGTTCTTTTTACAGACACTGAATGTCTTGTCTTATCTCCCGACTTTAAGAGATTTAACTTGTCTGTTTGCCAAAGCCACTATTGATGAATCCAAACTATGGCACAGAAGGCTTGGACATCTGAACTACAAGGCTATCAACAAGTTGGTGAAAGGGAACTTGGTCAGAGGATTACCTTCAAAGGTTTTTGAGAATCCTGAAGTATGTGTTGCTTGCCAAATGGGAAAGCAACATAGAGCATCTTGTAAGTCCAAATTGGTGAATTCTATAACTGAACCTTTGTTTATGTTACACATGGACCTATTTGGACCCACTTATGTGAATAGTTTGAACAAAAAGATGTATGGCTTAGTGGTCACTGATGATTTCAGTAGGTTTACTTGGGTATTCTTCTTAGCTACTAAGAATGAGACCCCTGGCATTCTTAAGGCTTTTATTACAAGGATAGAAAACCTATTTAATCACAAGGTTAAGATCATCAGATGTGACAATGGAACTGAATTTAAGAATCAAGTAATGAATCAGTTCTGTGAGGAAAAAGGGATAACTAGACAATTTAGTGTGGCTAGAACTCCTCAGCAAAATGGTGTGGCTGAGAGGAGAAATAGAACATTAATTGAGGCTGCTAGGACTATGTTGTCAGAGTCTAAGTTACCCACTATCTTTTGGGCTGAAGCAGTCAACACTGCTTGTTATGTGCAGAATAGAACAAAGATAGTTAAACCTCACAATAAGACCCCTTATGAGTTATTGCATGGTAGGAAACCTCTGATAGATTTCTTTAGACCATTTGGGTGTCCTGTCACTATCTTAAACACCATTGATCACTTAGGCAAGTTTAGTGAGAAAGCAGACATAGGTTACTTTGTTGGATACTCTACTGAAAGTAAGGCTTTTAGGGTTTTCAATCAAAGAACTGGGCATGTGGTGGAAAATTTGCATGTTAGAATTAGAGAAACCACACCTAATGTTGATGGAAAAGGTCCTGAGTGGATGTTTGATATTGATTCTTTAACCAAGAGTATGAATTATCAACCAGTCATTGCAGGTACCACTAACATGTCTGCAGGTACACAAACTAACCCCAATGCAGGTACACAAGCAAAGAAGGATGAAACTGCAGAGGAGTTTGTTTTGATTGAAAGGAGCACGTTTGATCAGTACTTCTCGCCAACAGATAAAGAGGGAAAGAGTTCAGATGATGCTGCTGTTTATAAGGAAGTACCAAAGGTTCATGATGCTGCACCTTCTCCTGATGATAAAGAAAGGAATAAAGAGTCAGAAGTTGATGGGCAACAACGGAATAACCATAGCAGCAGTACTCTAAACTTTGCTGCCAGGCCAAAACACTCTGCTGTTAAGCTTGGTAACTCTGCTGCTATGCCAAAGGACTCTACTGATAAAGATGGTGATTCTGATGATGATTCTTCTGATGAGATGCCCAAATTACAAGAAGTATATGTGGATACTGATGAAGATGGGGTAGAGGTTGATGTACATCTTTATAGATCAATGATTGGTTCATTGATGTATCTGACTGCTTCAAGGCCAGATATCATGTTTTCTGTGTGTGCATGTGCTAGATTTCAAGTGTCCCCTAAAGTTTCACACTTGGAAGTAGTCAAAAGAATTTTTAGGTACCTAAAGGGTCAACCAAAATTGGGTCTTTGGTATCCTAATAATTCACCATTTGACTTGATAGCATACTCAGATAGTGACTATGCTGGAGCTACTATGGATAGAAAGTCAACCACTAGAGGCTGTCAGTATCTTGGTCATAGGCTGATCTCTTGGCAATGTAAGAAACAAACAGTGGTGGCTAATTCGACAACTGAAGCAGAGTATGTTGCTGCTTCTAGCTGCTGTGGACAAGTGCTCTGGATTCAGAACCAATTGCTGGATTATGGGTACAATTTCATGAACACCAAAATTTATATTGACAACAACAGCACAATGTGTATTATCAAAAATCCTGTTTTTCATTCAAAAACAAAACACATAGAGATAAGAAATCATTTTATTAGAGATTGTTATGAGAAAAAGCTAATTCAAGTGGTTAAAATACATACTGACAACAATGTTGCTGATTTACTTACCAAAAGTTTTGATATAAGTAGATTTCAATTATTAGTTGCTAGTATTGGTATGATCAATCTTTAAATCTTTAAACATCTTATCTCTGTATGCTTTTGTAAAATTTTGTAAGGATTTGTGCTGTTGATTAGTCATTATCTGGTGTTTAGTCAAAGTCTGCTGTTTAGTTGTTTATTGCTATGCCTACTCTGCTGCTATTATGGAATATTCTTGCTTGTGTTTGTTGTTTGCTACTAACATTTTGCAGATACATATACATACACAATCAAATACAACATGAAAAGAGGAAGTTCATTGATAATAAAGGCATCAGTACATCATACAGTTTCCATACATTCATGCTATTCAAAAGAAAGATCAAAAGACAACAAGATTCAAAGATTCACAACCTAAATTCTAGCAAAGTCAGGCATGACCTTGCTACGAGGTCCCCTAGTGCCCATGGCCTCTGACACCCTTGGACAGGGAAGTGCAAGTACTACTGGTCGTGGTGGTGGACTCTACTGTTGGCTTGTCGAGGGAGCTGATTTCTTCTGCTGCTTCTTCTTTTTTGGAACAGGGGGTTTCTACTCAACCGTACTTGGCTTTGGATGAGGCAGGTGAACACTCTTTGCAAAAGCGGCGGCGGCATTCTCCATTTGTTTTTGAAGCTCAGCGGTCAAAGGATGCTGTGGAGGATCGATTTTTGTTCTTTTATCATCATCAGAATCTTCAAAAGAGGATGGTGTTGATGGAAGTGGGTCGGAATATTCCTCTTCGATAACTGCTTTGCCTTTTGGTTGTGCTGCAGATGAACTTGGAAGATAACCTTGAGGAAAGTAGCTTGCCCATCCCTCTGAATCGTCTGATGATGAATCTGAGGAAATGTCGATAATTGGAGCTTTTGATGAACTCATGATTTGTTGATTTTGAGTTAGGGTTTGTGAATTGGGATTTTCTTAAAGAGTTTAAGGGATTTTTGGACTTCAATGTGGGGTTGGTATGGTATTTAAGGAAGTGATTTTGAAGATATTGGGTAAGTTGACTTTTGGTCAACACTTTCTTAACTCTGCTGATGAGTTTGAAAGTTGAAGGGTCAAACTGAAACTTTTGGCGCGTTCTTAAACCTAATTAGATCAAAACGGTATCTTTCACCAATTTGATCTCATTACATTTTAATTGCTCAAAATTACATTCGACTTTCACTCAAGAACAATAATTCATATCATTTCACTGAAAACCCCTAATTCAAATGGCGCGAAGAACGTTTCCGGATGAACATAATCAGATAGCTTTTCTTAGTAAGGTTACTGCAGCTGATGGATTTCATGAGGTTATGGATTTTCTGAGTTCGTCTAGATTAAGGTATGCGTTAACAGCTGATCCTACCATTTATACATCTCATATGAAACAATTTTGGTCAACTGTTAAGCTGGATATACTTGATGGGGAGGAACGGTTGATAGGTAGTGTGGATGGTGAAAGTATTGTAGTTAGTGAAACAACCCTTAAGAGATGTCTTCGTTTATCAGGCATACCTACACCACCTACCCTTACCCTAGAGCTAGTTATGACTGAGCTTGAGAACATAGGATATGAGAGACCTGAGGCTGGTGGAACATTTTTGAAAGGTCGTCTTTGTCCTCATTGGAAGTTCTTGATACATACTCTACAACACTGCTTATTTCCCAAAGTAGGTGGATGGAGTGAGTTTAGTGCTTCTCAAGCTATGGCTTTAGTGTGTATGGCAACAGGGCAACCCTTTGATTTTTCTTCTATGATATTTGAGGGTATGAAGAAGTTTATTAAGAAGAAATTCTATTTGTATCCAAGGTTTCTACAACTTGTTATCAACTCTCAGCTAAGAGAACCCTTGAGGCATACAAATGTTGAGCCCTGTAGTAGAATGGCCATCAAGATGTTTGCATTTCTAAAGAAGAATGGAAAAGGATTTTATGGTGCTATAACTCCCCTGACTGCACATATCTTGACTGTTGTGGCTGCAATGAATGAGGATGAAGAGGCTGGCACACCCACAGCTTCCCATCACACATCCTCATCAACAAGTTTGAATGTATCAGTGTCACATGAAACCCAAAACACCCAATCACCTAGGACTTCACCACATGAGAACATTGTGCTACCTCAGGCCAATGTTAGTATGGATACAGATGAGGCTGATACAGGTGTTGGAGGTATCATGATGGAAGAGGCTGGCACTACTGTTTCCAACTTAGTAGTTGAACAGGACAGTGCTAACATTATTAAGACCTCAACCATGGCAACATCTTTTGTAGAAGGTTCTCAGGAACCTGATACAACTGATGGTAACCCCAGCCAAATGGCTTCTATGGGGGGCTCAGATGTTCAACCTAGGGCTGAGACTGAGTTTATGTCCCAGGATTCACCTCTCGGAGAAGGTAACACATCTCGAAGTGATGAGGACAGAGATGAAACTATTGAATTGATGGACACTGATGTACATATTGACATTGCACATGATACACCTCTAGGACCAGGTTACACAGGTCGAAGTGTTGATGCTAGTATTGAACATGACACTGAGGATTTGACGGTTACAACACCAGTACATAATGCCAATTCCAATGATCAACCTCTCGGGTCAGGTAACACAGACCGAAGTTGTGAGGATATCATGAAACATTTAAAAGAATTGATGGATAACTGTACAAAATTGTCAAAGGAGGTCCTTGGTCTTCGAAAGGAGTTAAAGATAGTCAAAGCTACTCAAGGTGCTGAAATTAAAAGGATTAAAATAAGGATTACTCATCTTGAGAGGAGGCTAAAGAAGAGTTCCAAACCAAGTTTGGAAGAGGATGATTCCAAACAGGGGAGGAATGATCAGGAGACTGTAGTGAATGATAAGGATCAGGAAGTTGTAATAGGTTCAGGGGAGGTTGAAAAGGAATCAGTTGAAAATATTGGTGATAAGAGTGGAAAGGTTGACTCTGCTGGTGCATAACACTCTGCTGATGGGTTAAAGGTTTCTGCTGATGATACTGAGAAGAGTGCAGGAGTAAAGGACTCTGCTGATTCAGATGATGAACAGATAACCTTAGCTCAAGTACTGCTGAATATGAACAAAGAAACTAAAATACCCACACCATCACAACAACAAGCTGCTGAATCTGCTGAAGAGCTTGAAAGGAAGCAAAAGTTGGCTGATGAACAAGCTCAAATTGCTCAGGATGAAGAATATGCAAGAAGTGTTGCAGCTGATGAAGAAAGAAATCAGTTTGAACTTATGGAAAGCTCTACATTTAAAGAAGTTAATCAAGAAGAATTCAATGAACAATTGCAGTATTTCATTGATTCTGATATGATTGTAAGAGGTGAAGCTAGGCTGATTACAAATGATGAGCAGTTGGATGGAAGTGAAAAGACAAAAGAGCTTGTTGACTTTATACTCAGAAAGAATGGATTAGCTAAGTGGGAAGAGCTAATTATGAGGATTAAAGAAGCACAGAAGCATGGTTACAAACAAAAGTCATCTTCAAGGAAAGCATTGGTTAATGACATGAAGTATTATTTGAAGAATGCTAGAAATTATCAGATGAAGGATTTCAAAGGAAAGTCAGATCACTTAATTGAAAAGGAATTTTATGAAACTTATGCTAAGCTTAATCCAAGAAAAGTTTCTGAAAAGAAGAGAAATCCAGAAGTTATGGGATTTGACAATATGAAAGCATCTGGGAGTGGAAGTGTTTCAAAGCCCATAGTATCTGATGTTGAAAAGGAGAAAGAAATTATAGTTGAAACTGAAGTAATGACTGAATCCTCTGCTGGTACAAAGAGATATAGGAGGAAAGTAAAGCAGGTGGGTAGGAAGAAGAGAAGAACTCAGTCAGTAGTGATGAGTAATTCAGAGATAAAGGATAGTGATTCAGAGAATGAAGAAGTGCCTGCAGATGATATGAAAGGGATTATGGATCTTACAGTTCATGAACCTCAAGAAGAGCCTGAGTTACTTAATGAAGTTCCATTATCAATAAAATATCCAATCATTTCCTATTCACATGATGTTCTAGCTGATAGTCAAGTATGCTGGGTAATTAAGAGATCAAATGGTTCAAGTGTGGGATATATTAGTTTTTCTCAGATGTTGCACTACATGGATAGGGAGGATATTATTCAACTCTGGAATCTTTACAAGATAAATTACGGTGATACTAGACCAGAGGTGGTGTATGAAAGACTAAATTATTACTACTTGAAGAATATGTTTGAACCAGATGAGAGAAGTATTGAATGGAAGAAGTTACTAAGCTCCACAGTTCAGAAATGGGATTTATATCAATCTCGTGGGGTTCATCTCTTATCATGCATAGGTGTGACTGTGTATATGCTTCTGGAGAAGGATTATGTCATCAACAACAGTACATCTATTCTGTATCAAATGTTGCAGCCTGGTAAGTTGACATTACAAAGACCATTTGGTGCAGATCATCAAGCATTTGAACTAATTGAGAAATATAAAAAGTTGCTGGAATCAAAGGTTTCAAAACAGTAAAGTGTTTGGAAGCATCCTCCTGGTGGTTATCTGGTTTTAAAGAAACTTGATGATTTTTGTAGAAAAATATCAAGTTTAGGGGAGGATTGTTGGGTCTAAAAGATGCTGCTGATTCGAGAAACACAACTCTGCTGGATAGTTATGTGACTCTGTTGATTAGTGCATTAACTCTGCTGTTTTGATAACTCTGCTGTTTGGGATAATAGGCATAGCATAACTCTGTTGCTAGCTTACGAAGACTCTGCTGCTAGAAGATTTACTCTGTTGCTTATTAGATATGTATAGTATGTTAAGGATAAGTATAGAAAAGATACGTATGAATATTTTTCTTGTATAGGAAGTCTTGTAAACTGACTAGGACTCCTTACGCTATAAAAGGAGGTTCTAGGGTTAGGGTTAGACATCGATTATCTTAGCATACGTATTGTTTACACTTCAAGGTTTCTTGTAACCCTATTGCTATTGAGCAATCGTTATTAATATAATTGAAGTGTTGTTTGATAATTTGTTTGTGTTTATTCTTCTTAAGATCAAGTATTAGTTTCCGCATAATATTTGATATACAACTCAAGATCAGTTTCTATACCGATTACCTTAGATTTATCTAAAGTAATTAATAAGATCGTTGTCACACCCTGAATTTACCTGTTAATGGCAGCGGATATGAATACCTTGGTGTGACTTTCATGGCGTCTCATACAATGGATATATTGAACGACCTAAAGTGCCGTTTTGAAAATACACGTTTGATCATAAATAAAATCAGAGTTTACAAAACATAGGTCCCAAATGATGTTGCAAGTTTATAACAAAACCATAGTAGATCAAACGTTACATAAGTGCATGAAAATAGGTGATGCAAGTCGACCCCGCGACTCCAAAATAGCCAAATGCATGTCCACACGCTAGCTAATTACCTGAAAATACATTGCTAAAAACGGTCAACATAAAGTTGGTGAGAGATCATAGGTTTAATAAAATGAAGGTATACGATAGCCACAAGTATAAAGTGTATGACATAAGTCACATAAAAATGGTGTACAATAGACTTAAGCTCATGACCCCGAAACTATGACTGAATCTGTGGTGCCCCTCAGAGTGTTTTGCCAGGCACTCTAATAAAAAGACATGAAATGCATCCGCTATCGGTTGTTGGTCAAAGCCAACACGGATGGAGGCGTCACCCTCGATAGATCTATCCACTCACTCTCGCTTACAGGTAAATTAACGGTTCATGATATAGGGGACTTTCATATGGCAACAAGGTAACTTAATCTATGTACAAGGAATTTGATACTAGGGCTCGCATATAAAAATGGTTGCAATGTATTCTCCCCCGTGGGATTTGAAATGAAATAATAAATTGAAAAACGGGGCTATGAAAACTCACCTCAAGTGATGGTACAACAATGCTATGAGTATGTGATGAACGGGAACAACAAGGCGCGTACACTAGCCGTTACCTATCATGAATGAGCATAATCTACTTAGATTATGAGGCAATGTAGTGCATGTACATGTATATGTAACCTATACCACTCGTACTTTGAAAATCATAGTTATCGTTAATATGTAAGGTTCTTCCAAAACTTGATATAAATATGTTAACTTGTTTCGTCAAAACTAGTCATGTAATAAAGTGTATAAAACGTTCGTGTTAGTATCGGCGTTTTGAAAACATGAAATGTAATTTGATAGTCGTGTTAATAAGTCTTTGATCGTACGTGTTCCAACGGTTAAGAATTACGGTTCTCCATAGTCGTTACGTGAAAAATATATTTTCTAGTACGTAAACATTTTCTAGTTAAAAAGCTGTCAAAATGAAAAGTATATTATCGATGTTTAAGCGCGTGTATCTTGTTCGTTATTAGCTTGTTTTCGACGTTCTTTATATCCGTGGGTTCGTATAAACATGTACTAATATATTTTCAGTAGCTCGGGTCATCTAGGTCGCGTTAAACGCCTCAGTTTGTCCGTCGAAAGATACCAAACAGCATGCAGTTTTCCGGAAAATTAGTTTTCGTCGTTAAACTTTGAAAAATCATAACTCCTTCGTTATTAACTCGTTTTTATCCCCGTTTTTGGCCACGGCTTCGTCTCGGAATGTATTTTCTAAATATTTGGCCAAAAATTATCTCACACCTACTGATTTTCCCACGTTTCACTTTTAAGGACAGAATGTTTTATATACTTGTCAAAACTTGATTTTCTAGTTAGTAACTTGTCCAAAAATGTCATAAACAACAACCAATCTTTCTAAAACTTATCATCTATCTTTTTAAGGTGTCAAGGGTCCTAAACATCATCATCCATGTAGATCTAACAAGGATCTAAGTATATAACACTTCTAGGGCTCATAACTTGCAAAAAGATTTAAAAGGAGTGGTATAACTAACATATACATATAGATCTTGCGTAAAAATGATATGAACATTATATTAACTTGGTAAAATTATGAAAATGAGTTTTGACAACTTACTTGAAAGATTAGTGATAAAAAGATGATGAAAACCTAAGAAACCTTTGAGTTTGTATTTCAAAACCCTTAAAGGAATACTAGTGAGACTTGATTATGGATTGATCTTGAAAGTTTGATGTTTTCTTCCTCTTGTTCTTGTTTAGCCGAACATACACACACACATATGGAGTTGAGAGAGTTTCTTGAGATATTATGTAAAAATGAAGTGAAAATGTGGTAGTTAACTATATATATTAGACAAGAATTAGTGTGCATTAATTGTGAAGTGAAGTTGCAACTTGTGGGGTGTTTTGGGGGGTGTGAGGCCGGCGCACAAAGAGAGAAGGGGGGGGGGGGGCTCTTTTGGATTAAACCTTGTGATGATTACATGTGTTTAGGAGTTTAATTTAATTAGTTTTAGGTGTAACCGGGTACCGTGTTTGCTAGAAATAAAATTTAACGGAGTTAACCGGGACTTGACGAAGTCATAAAAATTACAAAAATATGTTGGGTACAAATATTGGGTGTTCGGGTAATTATCGTTTAGTTTTTACGAAAACCGTCGTAATTATATAAAACGTACGATATAAATTAAACAAATTCGCAAAATACCGGGTAAATGAATTTTATAATTTTCTTGACATTAAAATGAGTATAAAAATATATCGGGACCATCGTGGGGATTGTCGGACGTGTTAGTCACATTTATTGATCGCGCGTTAACGTTTTAATTAAAAGTAATTATACGTAAAACGTCAAATGTAACAAAAATATTAATTTGATAAACCTACGAGTGGAATAGTATGAAAATGTAAATATGATGATATGCAGACTATTACTAGTCCGTATGCAATGATCCTACTGATGATGCATAAATTTTGCAGCTAACCCAAACCGGTTACGCTGAAATGAATGATGAATGATGGACATGAATGGTGATTTTTCGAGGTTAGGATAGTGACCTGAAATTACGGGTTGTGACAGTCGCCCCTCCAAAAGGGAATTCAGTCCCTGAATTCAATTGTTGTTGGTTTCAGAAGCAGGTTCAGGAAAAAGGTGTGGATACTTGCGTCGCATTTGGTCTTCTCGTTCCCAAGTAAACTCGGGTCCTCTTCGAGAATTCCAGCGGACCTTCACGATAGGAATTCGACTCTGCTTCAATTGCTTGACCTCACGGTCCATGATTTCTACAGGTTCCTCCACAAAATTAAGCTTGTCATCTAGTTGAATTTCTTCAAGTGGAATAACGGACGACTCGTCGGAAAGACACTTCTTGAGGTTTGAAACATGAAATGTGTTATGAACGTTGCTGAGTTCTGGCGGAAGTTCAAGCTTGTAGGCTACCGGACCAATCTTTTCCAGAATCTTGAATGGCCCAATGTATCTCGGGTTTAGCTTCCCGCGTTTCCCAAATCGGATCACGCCCTTCCAAGGCGAAACCTTCAACATGACTTTATCCCCAATTTGAAATTCCAATGGTTTGCGTCGAACATCTGCATAGCTTTTCTGTCGACTTCTAGCTGTTTCGAGCCTTTCTCGAATTTTAACAATCTTCTCGGTTGTATCTCGTACCATCTCTGGACCGGTTAATTGTACTTCACCAACTTCGGCCCAACACACTGGGGACCGGCATTTACGACCGTACAATGCCTCAAATGGTGCGGCCTTTATGCTCGAATGATAACTGTTATTATAAGAAAACTCGATTAATGGCAAATGGTTAGCCCAACCATGTCCAAAATCAATCACGCACGCCCTGAGCATATCTTCCAATGTCTGAATCGTCCTCTCACTCTGACCATCGGTCTGAGGATGATAGGCAGTGCTCATGTCTAATTTGGTGTTGAATGCATTTTGTAGTGACTTCCAGAAATTTGAAGTAAAACGACTATCTCTGTCGGAAATGATGGAGACTGGTGCACTGTGCTTTGAGACTATTTCCTTGACATAAAGTCTAGCGAGTTGGTCCATGGAATAAGTCTCTCTAATCGGTATGAAATGAGCTGATTTGGTGAGACGATCTACTATGACCCAAATAGCGTCGAATCCACCTGAAGTCTTAGGAAGTTTAGTAACAAAGTCCATTGTAATACGCTCCCATTTCCATTGAGGAATCTCTGGCTGTTGAAGTAACCCTGACGGTTTCTGATTCTCGGCTTTCACTTTAGCACACGTAAGACATTTGCTAACATACCTCGCTATCTCTGCTTTCATATCGGGCCACCAATAAAGTTGCTTGAGATCCTGATACATCTTATCAGAACCTGGATGAATAGAGTACTTCGACTTGTGCGACTCATGCATAATCAACTCTCGTACTCCACCATAAAGGGGTATCCAACTTCTGTCCTTGAAGCATAACACTCCATCGGATCTCTTTACAAATCCATTCTCGCTCTCGGGCATACCATAAATCTTCTCGTGTGGTCGGTTTTCTTCTTTGAGCGCTTCAATCTGAGCCTCTAAGATCTTTGATGGTAAAGGTGAAATAATTGTCATTCCCAATGACCTGACCCTCAAAGGTTTGGGTCGTTCTTTCCTGCTAAGAGCGTCAGCTACAACATTAGCTTTTCCCGGGTGATATCGGATCTCACAATCGTAATCACTAAGCAACTCTAGCCAACGACGTTGCCTCATATTAAGTTCCTTCTGATCAAGTATATGTTGTAAGCTCTTGTGATCGGTAAATACCACACACTTGGTGCCATAAAGATAGTGCCTCCAAATCTTGAGTGCGAAAACTACAGCACCCAACTCCAAATCGTGCGTAGTGTAATTCTTCTCGTGTTTCTTAAGTTGACGTGACGCATAAGCAATCACTTTCTCGTTCTGCATTAACACGGCTCCAAGCCCTTTGTGTGATGCATCGCAATATACCACAAAATTTTCAATTCCTTCTGGTAGTGCTAAAATCGGCGCGCTACAAAGCTTCTGTTTCAACAACTGAAATGCGGACTCTTGCTTATCTCCCCATTCGTACTTCTGATTCTTCTGTGTCAACTTGGTCAGCGGCTTAGCTATCTTGGAAAACCCTTCAATGAACCTCCTGTAATATCCGGCAAGTCCTAAAAATTGGCGAATTTCTGTCGGAGACTTGGGCGTAGCCCAATCTTTAACTGCCTCAATCTTTGCTGGATCAACTTGTAGTCCTTGGCTATCAATGACATGACCAAGAAATTGAACCCTTCGTATCCAAAAATCACACTTAGAAAATTTGGCATACAATTGCTCCTTCTTGAGCAGTTCTAGAATCGTTCTGAGGTGTTCTTCATGCTCTTGCTTACTCTTGGAATAAATTAAGATGTCGTCGATGAATACAATCACAAACTTATCAAGATACGGCTTACACACCCTATTCATGAGGTCCATGAATACCGCAGGTGGGTTAGTTAATCCGAACGGCATCACTTGAAACTCATAGTGTCCATAACGTGTTCTAAATGCGGTCTTCGGGATATCCTCCTCCTGAACTCTAAGCTGATGGTAACCGGATCTAAAATCAATCTTGGAGTAATAACTAGAACCTTGCAACTGGTCGAACAAATCGTCAATCCTAGGGAGTGGATAACGATTCTTCACCGTCAACTTGTTCAGTTCTCGGTAGTCAATGCACATCCTGAAAGATCCATCTTTCTTCTTCACAAACAAAACCGGTGCTCCCCAAGGCGAGGAACTCGGTCTAATGAATCCCTTGTCCAGTAATTCTTGTAATTGGTTCGACAACTCTTGCATTTCGGAAGGCGCTAAACGATACGGTGCTCTTGCAACAGGTGCGGCTCCTGGCACTAAGTCGATCTGAAACTCAACTTGACGCGTAGGTGGTAGTCCAGGTAATTCTTCCGGAAAAACCTCGGGAAAGTCCTTAACAATTGGCACATCCTCAAGTCGTTTCTCATCCGACTTCTTCTCAGTAATGTGAGCCAAAAATGCATAACAACCTTTCTTGATGTACTTCGCAGTCTTGATGCATGATATGATACTAAGTCTAGTTCCGCTTCGCTCTCCACGAACAACTAATGTCTCCCCATCATAAGGAAGATGAACAACCTTCTCATCACAAATAATTTTTGCACGGTGACGGGACAACCAATCCATGCCGATGACAATGTCAAAACTACCAAGTTCTACGGGCATAAGATCTATGTTGAATGGATGATTAAGGAAATTGATGGTGCAATTACGGAGAACTGTATTGGTGCTAACTAAAGACCCATTAGCTAGTTCAACTTGAAATGAAATGTCTAGTGCGGTTGGTGTAATGTTAAGTAAAGGTGCAAACGTAAGTGAAACGAAACTTCTATCGGCTCCCGAATCAAATAAAATAGAAGCATAACGATTATTGACAAGGAACGTACCCGTGACAACCTTCGGGTCTTCGTGGACATCATCTCCACCCATGACGTAAGCTCTCCCTTGAGCTATTCCGCCTTGATTCCTTACCTTCGGGCAATTGTTCCTAAAGTGTCCCACTTCTCCACAACCATAACACGTTGGCGGTGGATTCTGATTGTTTCCCCCAGGAGCAGACCTACATCCATTAGCTTGATGACCAACTTTCCCACAATTTTGACAAGGCCTAGGGCAATCTCCCGGGTTATGATGTGTTTGGCACTTGTTACACTTTGGTAGAGTACCGGAGTAACCTTTCTTTTCTGTCGGACCTGCAGCATAGGCCTTTGCAGTCTCTTGCCTCTTGGGTGGTGGTTGGTTGGCGTTGTTACCTTGGTTGTTATCCCATTTCCTTTTGTTGTTGTTATGGTATGGTTGGTGTTGTTTCGGTTATTGGAGTAGTTGTTGTTGTTCCGGTAATTGTTGGTGTTATTGTTGTTGTTGTTGTTGGCGGGTGTCACTTTCTTCAGAACTTGAGCTATGAGCTTTTGAGACATCCTGATTGCCTCATCCAGAGTTTGCGGATCAAAAGAAATCACATCACCACGGATGTTTTCGGGCAAGCCACCAATGAAATTCTCAACCAACTTTTCATTATCAGGCACCATAGATGGGCATAGAGCGGCTAACTCTTGGTACCTCCTAATATAAGTCTCGATATCATTCCCCACGGTTACCAGATCATAAAACTCTATCTCTAACTTCTTCACTTCAGTTCGTGGGCAAAACTTCTTAGTCACTAGCTTCTTGAATTCATCCCACGTGATCTTGTAAGCATTCTCCATCCCTATGGGCTTCGCGTAAGAGTTCCACCATGATAAGGCTTGATCACGGAGTGTACTAACGGCAAACTTTACCTTGGAATCATCCGGACAGTTGCATAAGATAAACACGGATTCGGTATGTTCGAACCATCGAACCATGGCAGTAGCCCCTTCAGTACCCTTATACAAGGTAGGATCTCCACTCTTGAAATCCTTGTACGTACATTTCTTTCCATTAGTCCCGTTGCTAGCTTCTCCCGATGTTTCAATCCGAGAAGCATCTTCGGCAGCTCTTGCGGCAACTGCGGCTCTTTCAATCTCTAGGGCTTCGGCTATACTGTCCCTAACGAGTTTCCTGATAGCAGCTTGAGTCATATCTGGGGTAGCCGTTGCAGCGGCCTTGGATCTTGTTTTCCTAGGTGCCATAATTCTGGTACATCACAACAGAATACATCAACCACAATCATACTAGAAATGATTATCGCACAAAATATATATAACCACAACCTGTATATATATTTCCACAACGAGCATAAATATAAACACAACATGTATAAATACAACCACGACATGTATAAATACAATGAAATCACGATGAGAACAACCACAACATGAAATTTCATAGAATAATCACAACACATGAATATCATACATGAAAATTTCGGTCTACGTGGACCGATATCATAATAGCACAACCAAATCCTACATAGTAGAGTCATACTTGATACATTTTGTTTGTACTACAACCAAAAGACAACAAGTTCATAACTATGTCCCACACCCCGGGACTAGGATAATAACAGTACAAGCTACATGATAAAGTCTAACACTAAGCACTCCCTGGTGCTCCACCTGGTCCACCTGGTCCACGCTTCCAAGTTTTGACCACTTTGGCCATGGAAATAGCAACCTTCTCCAGCTGCTCCACTCGCAACTGAAGATCGGTCTCTCTACTCTGCGATGCAGTCAAAGCAGCTCTAACTGATGCCAACTCAATAGCCTGACGGCGTAGCTCCTCCTGAGTCTGCTCGGCTCTGTCCCGAATCTCGGGTAACTCATCCCTCAACTGGTCTATCAACTCCTGATGCGCTAGCTGACGTGTCTCCAGTCCATGATAAGACACATCAATAGAAACTCTACCCTGAACCAAATCCTCTACATCCTCCTCAACCACATCTAGTCGAGGCGCAAGGATCTCATCTACTCAGTAACTCAATCTAGCTAACTGCCCCTGCTGATCAGTCAGCTGGGCATCCAAGGTAAGAGCAGTGGGTACCCTCGCAGCAGCAGCCCGCGAGCTCTCTCCAATGTGGTAATGTGTAGGTGGTGGTAAATCTGAAATCTGAGTAGTGGGTAAGGCTGGGGTAGTGCATCTTGCACGCTTTTTAGGCGGCAAAGATAGAGCAGGTGAAGGAGTAGTAGCAGGTGTAGTAGTGGGTAAATCTGATGATGGTGGTAGTGTAGGAATGGCTGGTGTCCTGAATGTAGTGGTAACACGACGTACGCTCTTACGAGCACCAATGATCGTCTTGCGACGAGGAAACATAAGAACAGGTTCGGCTGGAACTGATGAAGTATGGGATGATGAGTCTGTCAGAGGACGGGTAACAAGAGGTGGTGCAATGGGTGAAATCTGAGGAGTAGGAGCAACCTCATCCTCGTAGAAAGCCTCGGTATCCTGTGCCAAAGGTGGTGAAAGTGGTGCAGGCTGAACAGGTGTAACCATGGGTATAGTAGAAGACATAGCGTCCTCAATGTCCACATCGGAAAGTATGATAATCGGCGCGGAGTTAGAAGACATATCTCTGGGGAAACAATGCAAAATGAAATGAATAACTCATGTAATGAAACTCATAAATAATAAATATGCACTTATGATGAAATGATGAGACACTACCGTTGGGGTAGTTATAGTCTAGGGTATAAGGACAACCTAGTTCGCTATAACCATTGCTCTGGTACCAATCTGTCACACCCTGAATTTACCTGTTAATGGCAGCGGATATGAATACCTTGGTGTGACTTTCATGGCGTCTCATACAATGGATATATTGAACGACCTAAAGTGTCGTTTTGAAAATACACGTTTGATCATAATTAAAATCAGAGTTTACAAAACATAGGTCCCAAATGATGTTGCAAGTTTATAACAAAACCATAGTAGATCAAACGTTACATAAGTGCATGAAAATAGGTGATGCAAGTCGACCCCGCGACTCCAAAATAGCCAAATGCATGTCCACACGCTAGCTAATTACCTGAAAATACATTGCTAAAAACGGTCAACATAAAGTTGGTGAGAGATCATAGGTTTAATAAAATGAAGGTATATGATAGCCACAAGTATAAAGTGTATGACATAAGTCACATAAAAATGGTGTACAATAGACTTAAGCTCATGACCCCGAAACTATGACTGAATCTGTGGTGCCCCTCAGAGTGTTTTGCCAGGCACTCTAATAAAAAGACATGAAATGCATCCGCTATCGGTTGTTGGTCAAAGCCAACACGGATGGAGGCGTCACCCTCGATAGATCTATCCACTCACTCTCGCTTACAGGTAAATTAACGGTTCATGATATAGGGGACTTTCATATGGCAACAAGGTAACTTAATCTATGTACAAGGAATTTGATACTAGGGCTCGCATATAAAAATGGTTGCAATGTATTCTCCCCCGTGGGATTTGAAATGAAATAATAAATTGAAAAACGGGGCTATGAAAACTCACCTCAAGTGATGGTACAACAATGCTATGAGTATGTGATGAACGGGAACAACAAGGCGCGTACACTAGCCGTTACCTATCATGAATGAGCATAATCTACTTAGATTATGAGGCAATGTAGTGCATGTACATGTATATGTAACCTATACCACTCGTACTTTGAAAATCATAGTTATCGTTAATATGTAAGGTTCTTCCAAAACTTGATATAAATATGTTAACTTGTTTCGTCAAAACTAGTCATGTAATAAAGTGTATAAAACGTTCGTGTTAGTATCGGCGTTTTGAAAACATGAAATGTAATTTGATAGTCGTGTTAATAAGTCTTTGATCGTACGTGTTCCAACGGTTAAGAATTACGGTTCTCCATAGTCGTTACGTGAAAAATATATTTTCTAGTACGTAAACATTTTCTAGTTAAAAAGCTGTCAAAATGAAAAGTATATTATCGATGTTTAAGCGCGTGTATCTTGTTCGTTATTAGCTTGTTTTCGACGTTCTTTATATCCGTGGGTTCGTATAAACATGTACTAATATATTTTCAGTAGCTCGGGTCATCTAGGTCGCGTTAAACGCCTCAGTTTGTCCGTCGAAAGATACCAAACAGCATGCAGTTTTCCGGAAAATTAGTTTTCGTCGTTAAACTTTGAAAAATCATAACTCCTTCGTTATTAACTCGTTTTTATCCCCGTTTTTGGCCACGGCTTCGTCTCGGAATGTATTTTCTAAATATTTGGCCAAAAATTATCTCACACCTACTGATTTTCCCACGTTTCACTTTTAAGGACAGAATGTTTTATATACTTGTCAAAACTTGATTTTCTAGTTAGTAACTTGTCCAAAAATGTCATAAACAACAACCAATCTTTCTAAAACTTATCATCTATCTTTTTAAGGTGTCAAGGGTCCTAAACATCATCATCCATGTAGATCTAACAAGGATCTAAGTATATAACACTTCTAGGGCTCATAACTTGCAAAAAGATTTAAAAGGAGTGGTATAACTAACATATACATATAGATCTTGCATAAAAATGATATGAACATTATATTAACTTGGTAAAATTATGAAAATGAGTTTTGACAACTTACTTGAAAGATTAGTGATAAAAAGATGATGAAAACCTAAGAAACCTTTGAGTTTGTATTTCAAAACCCTTAAAGGAATACTAGTGAGACTTGATTATGGATTGATCTTGAAAGTTTGATGTTTTCTTCCTCTTGTTCTTGTTTAGCCGAACATACACACACACATATGGAGTTGAGAGAGTTTCTTGAGATATTATGTAAAAATGAAGTGAAAATGTGGTAGTTAACTATATATATTAGACAAGAATTAGTGTGCATTAATTGTGAAGTGAAGTTGCAACTTGTGGGGTATTTTGGGGGGTGTGAGGCCGGCGCACAAAGAGAGAAGGGGGGGGGGGCTCTTTTGGATTAAACCTTGTGATGATTACATGTGTTTAGGAGTTTAATTTAATTAGTTTTAGGTGTAACCGGGTACCGTGTTTGCTAGAAATAAAATTTAACGGAGTTAACCGGGACTTGACGAAGTCATAAAAATTACAAAAATATGTTGGGTACAAATATTGGGTGTTCGGGTAATTATCGTTTAGTTTTTACGAAAACCGTCGTAATTATATAAAACGTACGATATAAATTAAACAAATTCGCAAAATACCGGGTAAATGAATTTTATAATTTTCTTGACATTAAAATGAGTATAAAAATATATCGGGACCATCGTGGGGATTGTCGGACGTGTTAGTCACATTTATTGATCGCGCGTTAACGTTTTAATTAAAAGTAATTATACGTAAAACGTCAAATGTAACAAAAATATTAATTTGATAAACCTACGAGTGGAATAGTATGAAAATGTAAATATGATGATATGCAGACTATTACTAGTCCGTATGCAATGATCCTACTGATGATGCATAAATTTTGCAGCTAACCCAAACCGGTTACGCTGAAATGAATGATGAATGATGGACATGAATGGTGGATTTGTCGAGGTTAGGATAGTGACCTGAAATTACGGGTTGTGACAATCGTGAAGCTCAACTGGGATCAACATGTTGCACACTATGCATTATTAGGAGTACATAAGTGGTTCTCGCAGTTCTCACAAGAAATGGACCCTATATATATATATATATATATATATATATATATATATATATATATATATATATATATCTTAACTACTTATAATTTAAAAATGGTCAAGTGAAAAGTGGAAAACTGAAATTTCAGTCAATGCCCATGTTGCCCTTGTCAATGAATGGAAATCGAATGCTCAATGAATGCCTGGTCAATGGTGATTAAATGGGAAGTATCGAATGGAAAGTATTGATGGTGAGTTCATAAGACGAATGGAAAGTAATGAATGCCTGCCAATCTTAACTACATATAATGTAAAAATGGTCATAGGTGAAAAGTGGAATAGTCAATGTTTGTGAAATGTTGAAAAAAAATGGGCATTTTGAAAGTATTCGATGCAAACGAGAAGAAAAGTTGACATAGAAATGCAAAATGGAAAGTATTCAATGCAGATGATAAGTCACTCAATGCAAACGATTTAGGAAATCATTCATGCAAAAAATGTTAGGAAACATTATTGGACTATTGGAGTGTGAAAACTATTGCTGGAACATGTTAGGAAACAAAAACTGAAATTTATAGAAGGAAAGTCTGACTTTTTTACATGCCATTAAAGTGAAAAATGGAAATGAAAGGCTGGACACATGTGGTATACTTCTTGCCTTCTATCACACACATCAAAGCAAACACACACACACACATGTATAAACTCTCCTCTTTCTCCAACCTAAAACACACACACTACCAACTCCGCCGGATATCACCTTCGCCGGACCTCACATCCGCCGGACGTCAACTCCGTCGGATCTCACCTTCGTCGGACCTCACCTCCACCGAACCAAACCACCACCACCGAAACCCACCCTTCTTCGAACCCCGCACGTCCACAGCCGCCCTAAAGATTTCTCAATAGATCTAAAGTTTTTAAAGGTTTTTATTATTGTTTATTGACTTTTCTTGATAGATCTAAATGTTTTTTTGCGTTTTTTGTTATAGGAACACAAGTTGCCGCCGCCATCGTGTACTCGCCGAAAACGTAGCCGTCGCCGCTGAGCCGCGTTTTATTGAAGGTTTTAAGATATTTTTTTTTGTTTTGTGTTTTTTTGTCTAAATCTTTGTATTTCTTAAAGGCTTTCTTTTACAGATTTGTAAATTTTATGTGTGGATCTAAGTTTTTATAACATTTTGGGTAATTTTAACAGCTGTCGCCGCCACTTTCTTACCAGATACTTCATGTGCCGCCCCCGCTTTCTTACTGCTGCCATCGGGAACCACAGCTATTGCCAGAAACTTTTGATTCTTTATCAGATCTGTTATAAAGTTAATGCAAATATCATTGTTTATTTTGTTGTATAATTTTGTTTGTATGTTTAATTAATATTTATGATAAAGTTAAACTTTTTCATTCTGTTTGTGTTACTTTTGTTGCTTGAAGTTTATGAAAATTTTGTATATTGTTTTAGTAGATTTATTTTTATCCTTTGGGTGCCTAAATCTTTTTGTTATTTTATTTGTGAATTTTGTAATTTTAGTAAAGTTGATGTGCAGATACTAGCTATTTATGGTAAGTAAAAAAAATTAACGTAAATTATTGTTATTTTCTTTCTAAATTTTGTGTATAAATTGTTGAAATTGTTTGGTAAATAATGTACCAAAAATTTATTTAAAGAGAAATGTTTAAAATTGGAAGTTAGTTGATATTTTGTAATGTTTTTTAATTCCAAACTTGTAATGTTTTGTAATTTTGAAAGCGGAAGTGTATTAGCTTTAAAATTTTTGAAAAGTTAAATTTCTGTGATAGTTTTTAACACTTCTAAATTTTCTGATGTATTGGAAATTTTGAAATATTAAAAGTGTAAACTCTTTTAAATTTGAATTACAATAAGTTTTGAAATCTAAGCTTTTAAAATTCTATAAACTATTTAAGTAAACTACAGTATTTAAGTGAACTATTAATGTTTTGAAAATTGGGTCTTTAATCGACCCGGTTGAATTACGGGTCTCCGGTTAGACCATCGGGTCAACCCGGTCTTCCACAAAAAATAAATTTATATAGATTTGGAATGATATGAACAAAATGTATATATATATCTCGAAAACCTGGTTGATCCGGGTCACTTCAAACCCGACGGGACTACGGGTTTCAAATACATAAAAACCGGTTTTATTTGACCGGAACCGGTTCAACCTGGAACCGGCCGGGTCGAAGCGGGTTTCAAAGCATTATGTTTAATCCTCATATCTTCAAACATTTTCGTTTATAATGCACAAACTTTTTATCACTACAACTATATGCCGCTTTAAAATCCCGTTGCTATGCACGGGTATTCATCTAGTATATATATATATATATATATATATATATATATATATATATATATATATATATATATATATATATTCTGGTTCTAGAGAAAAGTGTAATTAGGTAGAAAAGTGAGAAAAAAATTACATAGTATAATTTGATAACAGTCGAAAGATAAGGGGTAAAACTGAAACACTAAACAAAACACGCCTAATGCGTGAATCCACCCGACCCTATCTCATTAATCAATTCCGATCAAAAAAACCATCAATTCTGATCAAAACACCGTCAAGTCCGATCAAATCACATCACGATCATCAAAAAAATGACGAAAAAAAGATTCAGGAACCGTAAGTGCACTAATTTTATGTATTCCGATCATCACATTGATAATTTTTTCGGTTTTTGTATTATTAATAGTCTAATTTGTTTTATTTTTTTCAATTTCAGCTACTCGCATAAGTCCACGAACACTGGAGAAGAACAAAAGAATCGAAGAAAATCTAGCCGAATGTAAAAATTATATAATATATTATTTAATGCATCTTTATTTTTTTTAAAGCATACGAAACAGTTGTTGAAGCATCAGTGTTAATAAGTTGGAATAATATGTGAAATTATAAAATTTATTAGAATGAGGTTTAATTTTAGTGCATCTGTGTTAAAAATGTGTTAATAATGTGTTATAGCATCTATTCAATTAAATAATGATTCGGTGTTACAAAATTAGGGCATCAAAATGCATCTGTGTTATAGCATATGTGTTACAAAATTAGGGCATCAAATGCATGGTTACAGTATACGTATTTAAGTGCATCAAATTATGTCTTGGAGAATCTGTATTTTTGAATATAACATTTGTGTTATAGCAATTGTGTTATAGCATACGTGTTACAAAATTAGGGCATCAAATGAATGGTTTCAGTATTATTATTTAAATGCATCACATTATGCGTTGGAGAATCTGTATGTATAAGTATATGTGGAAACTTATTTTAGAGGTTACTAACAATAAGTTTTGTGATCGTTTATGGGCTCAAGGCTGTTAAACCTTTTAATCTAGGGTGAACTATGATGAGCACAATGATAATATTGACGGAATATTCCATGAAAGAAACAATACTATCACAACAAGGTTTTGCCAAACTTTCTCTTTGTTATTAAACCCAGCCCCAATGCTATGTGATCAAATATAGCATGGTTACTCTACAACAATAACAGGGATCAAGGAAAACCTTGATTACCTTGAGGCTTAAACAAACATAACAACATCAGACCCCTTGTCTGATGTTCCCACACACACACTCTTTGATGTTTTACATTTTGACACCCTTTGGTGTTAAAATTCTAAGCATACTAAACACTTGTAAAACATACTAAGTATCTAAGTTATGATTTCCTTTTTATAGAACAAAGGAGATCATTACAAAGTTGATAAGTCTTGTCTACTACTTGCTTGTGTATGTCAGTCAATAAGATACAACATGTATCTTTTACAATTTGTTGACTGAAAACATATCTAGATATTATCTATTTGATATACTTGACTCAAATAGAAAATATCTTCTTCATCCTTATCCACCCAGTAGTAGTATGACTCATAGTAGCATCTGTTACACTAGAAGACTTAACTGTGTAATCATCAGACTTTACACTAGAAGACTTAATTGTGTAACACTACCACACTTAATTGATTAACACTACCAGACTTAACGACTTTACACTACCAGACTTAACGAGGAGAAGACTTAACCAGAAGACTTAACAACTCCTGCAACAGCTTCATTAGCGTGTTTTGCTTATCATTTCAGTATTCTTCATGTTTCATTCTTCTTGTTCTGTGATCATCAAATCTATGAAAATATAATTCCCAACAATCTTCCCCTATTTGATGATTACAAAACAAACACGTTCTTGTACAAATTTCCCTAGACGAAGTAGAGAAATTGAGATAATTAAATCTCACCATGAATGAAACCATACTGTCTTCCCCTTAATCTATGCTATCCACCACATCTCTTCCCCTTTTGTTATC
The DNA here is from genome assembly GCA_021014915.2 of Artemisia tridentata subsp. tridentata. NCBI lineage: Eukaryota > Viridiplantae > Streptophyta > Magnoliopsida > Asterales > Asteraceae > Artemisia > Artemisia tridentata. The sequence goes on along the minus strand of CP139504.1, from coordinate 351,227,161 downwards.
AACAAATAGAGAATATTACAAATATGATCTTTACAACTACAAACTAATATTACAAATCCAATCTATCCTTCTAATATATCAAATTACCCTCCATTAAGCTTTCCGCACTAAAAATGAACTTGAGACAGTAAAATTTTAAACCATCAGTAGCAATACTAATCAACAATAATAAGAATCAATAACTTTCCCTTGTGGTGATGCATAAGTATAATAAATAGTTAAACATTTGAACATTTAAGCTTCCCCTGAAACCCATATGTTAACCATTCGAATCTCCAATTCTGTAGGCTTTGATGACTGATGAAGAAAAACCAACCATTACTAACTTGTTGATGAAGCTGAATAAAACAACCTTGTGTCTTATGTCTTGTACTAAAACTGACTTGAACATGTACCCATGTATAGGGAGACCTCAATCTCTTGACAATAACCTCATCTTCTATGAGACACTGAGCACTGCAACGTTACTCCTTACAGTGTTTGTCAATTTATAGTCACTTGAACGAACGAACAAGTTACCTTCTTACAAAAAGTATGATAAAACACAATTTTGAAAAATTCAACCTCAACTTCAAATAAGCAACAAATGACCTTTTTCACCAATAATAATTTGATAAACAAGCCTTTTTATCTTTTAAGATCCAACTCTCTTCTTGTGTGATTCTTCCCCTTTGTGTGTGAACTTTGAAAGAAAACCAAAAATTCGACCATACCTCAACTGTTTCTGTAGCAGTTTTCAACGATGCATATCTTGCAACCTAAGGCTTAGATTGAAGATCCCTCCGGTGAGAATCTACCTTGATATACCAAGAACCTCCAGTAAAAATTTTAGCCCGATCCAACGGTTAACGAAGGAGTTATCACCTTTTGAAAATAGCCTTGCAGTGAGTTACGAAAATACGAACCAGATCCGAATTTTTCTTCTTTCTTTAGCTAAAACCTTCTCTTTTCCTAGATCCAGAGCCCCCCTCTCTGATACCAACGGTGGAAACTTATTTTAGCAGTTACTAACAATAAGTTTTGTGATCGTTTATGGGCTCAAGGCTGTTAAACCTTTTAATCTAGGGTGAACTATGATGAGCACAATGATAATATTGACGGAATATTCTATGAAAGAAACAATACTATCACAACAAGGTTTTGCCAAACTTTCTCTTTGTTATTAAGCTCAGCCCCAATGCTATGTGATCAAATATAGTTTACCCTAGATTAAAAGGTTTAACAGCCTTGAGCCCATAAACGATCACAAAACTTATTGTTAGTAACCTCTAAAATAAGTTTCCACAGTTGGTATCAGAGAGGGGGGCTCTGGATCTTGGAAAAGTAAAGGTTTTAGCTAAAGAAAGAAGAAAAATTCGAATCTGGTTCGTATTTTCGTAACTCACTGCAGGGCTGTTTTCAAAAGGCGATAACTCCTTTGGAATGCTTAATCCCTTCTGAATATATATAATACTCCAGAATCAGCTATATTCTTGTCATTTTCAACTTCCATGTCATCATCTTGTATGCTCTTGACTTTTCCTCCCTTTCATTGGTTAATCTTCCAACTTTATTTCCTCCCCTGAGATGTTTCCTCTCCTGAGATGCAAAAAACATTTCCTCCCTTATTTGGAAGATCTCTCACAATGTATCTCTCCCCATCATCTGAGCTATCACTTAGAACTTGTTATCAGACAATGTTGTACATGTAGCCATCAATTCCTTAAGAGTTTAATTTGCTGCCCTCATCACTTCTAGGTGTGTTAACTCCTATGAGAGGTGATTCATGGGGCAATAACTCATAATCCATCATTTGATGGTTTTTTGAGTCATTTTTATTTCAAAAAGCCTTTTAAGAAAAATTTTGACTTTTAGCAGTATGCATATGATTTTATTATGAAAAATCATACTGCTTTCAACCATTTTGAAGGGATTAAGTGTATAAAAAACACTTAATCAAGATTTCGGTTTAAAGCAACCTCTGGTTGTGTGAGAACCAATGTTTTCAGTTATAAATAACTGCCTGTGTAAAGATAAACCTATTCAAAAGGCTTTCTTGACAGGGTTTCCAGCTCATAGCAATTGTTGCCTCTAACACAAGTGTTAGATTCACTTTTACTAGCTGTTGTTTCTATCAGATGTCCTTAGACTTGCTCATTATACTTAAAAGTATAAAATGATAGAAAGTGAGTTGAATCAGTTACTGTATGATCAACTAAGTCATCAATTCAATGTGAAATATGATAACCAGGTTTCAAGAAAGTAGTTTTAAAGAATTAATGAACTTAGGTATAAACCTTTGTTAAGAATTCTCAAACTCAGTCCATCATAAACCTGTTATGTAAGCAACTGATATAACATTCTCCTGCTTCCATTTCACTTGAAAACTTCCTTTGTGCTCAAAAGTTCATACCTGAAATTGTTAGTCAAAAACCAAAAGAACAATGTACAAAGTACTTGTCTTATATTAGAATAAACATATGACTAACTGTATGAAATAACACAATTTTAATGTAATAGCTAGTACAAATTTACAAAGACAACAGCACAAACAAAAATTTAACTACCAGACTTAATTGAGTAACCACCAGAATTAACTGAGTAATCACCAGAATTAACCACACTGGTATATATAAAAACACATAGATTGAAAAATTTAAGTATTAAGCATTCCAATACTTGCTACCAAGTACTGAAACCTTCCAACATCAAAAGCTTTGGTTAGCAGATTTGCAAAATTATATTCTGAAGCAATTTTCATTACTTGAATTAACTTTTTCTCATTGCAATCTCTAATAAAATGATGTCTAATTTCAATGTGTTTTGTTTTAGAATGTTGTACCGGATTTTTAATAATGCAAATTGTACTACTATTATCAATATGAATAACAGTGTTCATAAAATTGTACCCATAGTCAAGAAGTTGGTTTTGAAGCCACAAGACTTGAGCATAGCAACTTGCAGCAGCTACATATTCTGCTTCAGTTGTCGAAGTAGCCACAGTTGTTTGCTTCTTACACTGCCATGAGATAAGTCTACACCCAAGGAATTGACATCCTCCAGTTGTTGACTTTCTGTCTAAGCTAGCACCAGCATAATCACTATCCAAAAATGCTACCAAATCAAAAGGTGATTCCCTTGAATACCATAGACCCAACCTATGTTGACCCTTGAGATATCTAAAAATCCTCTTGACTGCTGTTAAATGAGAAACCTTTGGAGTGACTTGAAATCTTCCACAAGCACAAACAGAGAACATGATGTCAGGTCTTGATGATGTGAGATACATCAAAGATCCTATCATAGATCTGTATGTGTGTACATCCACATTTTCTCCATCTAAATCTTTTGGAAGTTGTTTCTCAGAATCCATTGGTGTGCTTTCCATTTTTGAATCAGCAAAGTTGAACTTTCTAAGTATTTCAGCAACATATTTATCTTGATTAATAAATATGCCTTCATATGACTGTTTAACTTGCAAACCCAAAAAGAATGTAAGTTCCCCCATGGAACTCATTTGAAACTTATCATGCATAAGCTTCTCAAACTCCAAACACATCTCCTTCCTTGTAGATCCAAAGATAATGTCATCCACATACACCTGCACTAACAGAAGATCCTTCTTGTGCTATTTGATGAAAAGTGTCTGATCAATCTTTCCTCTTTGAAATCCATTCTCTTTTAAATAGGAAGCCAGTGTTTCATACCAAGCTCTAGGTGCCTGATGAAGGCCATAAAGAGCTTTTACAACTCTGTAAACTTTGTATGGATGGTCAGGATCAATGAACCCTGGTGGTTGTGAGACATACACCTCTTCTTCAATTGTGCCATATAGAAATGCACTCTTGACATCCATTTGATAAACTGTGAAGCCTAAAAATGAAGCATAAGTTAAGAAAACCCTAATTGCCTCAAGTCTTGCTACTGGAGCAAAAACTTCATCATAGTCTATACCTTCTTGTTGTGTGTACCCTTGGGCTACTAATCTAGCCTTATTCCAAATCACTATTCCCCTTTCATCCCTTTTATTCTTGAAAACCCATCTAGTGCCAATTACCTTTGCATCCTTAGGTAAATCAACTAGCACCCAAACTTTCTGAATCTTGAACTGAAGAAGCTCCTCTTGCATAGCTTCTACCCAGCTTGAATTATCTAATGCTTTCAGAATGTTCTTTGGTTCAGCTTGTGAGAAAAAACATACAAACAAGCAAGAGTTTGAAAAATCATGCTGTTTTGAAGCATAAAGGGCATCAAGAAGCCCTTGTTGGTCTGAAGACATCAGTTGTTGTCTTGTCTTCACCCCTGATTGTACATCTCCTATCACATTTTCTAGGGAGTGGACCTTGTGAATTCTGGTTTGTGGAGTAAGTGGAACATGATAGTTTGGTGGGAGATTGCTCAAATCCACCTCATTGTTTGGTAATTCTGCTTCCTTTGTTAAGTCTGCTTCCTCAGTTAAGTCTATTTCAGCAGCATTATCAACAGCACAACTATTTTCTTGTTCCTTTGTTCCATCTTCTTTACTTTCATCTTCAACATCTTCTTTAGCTTTACCAGAAGAAGATTCACCAATTGTAGAAGTTGATTCCACACTTTTACTTGACCATATTGGCATCCAAACATGATCTTGGTTTGTCTCATTTTCTAACCTTGCCTCATCTGTTGCTTGTGAACCTGAAAAATCATTGGTTTTTGCAACAACAGGCACATAATTCATTGATTTGGTTACAGTTTCAAGATCAAATAGCCATTTTGGTCCTTGACCTTCTACATTGTATTTATCTTCCAAAAACTCCACATGTAGATTTTCCTCTACAATCATAGTTCTTGTGTTGTATACTCTAAATGCTTTGCTATTAAGAGAATATCCAACAAAGAATCCTTCATCTGCTTTACCATCGAATTTTCCTAAAGGTATTGAGAATTGTCACATGACATCTAAAAGGTCTAAGAAATCCTATTGCAGGAGTTCTACCTCTAAAAAGTTCATATGATGTCTTATTGTGAGGCTGTATAACTAAAACTCTATTTTGGACATAGCAAGAAGTGTTGACTGCTTCAGCCCAAAAAGTTATAGGTAGCTTAGAATCAGCTAACATAGTTCTAGCAGCTTCAATTAGTGTTCTATTCTTTCTCTCAACAACACCATTCTGTTGTGGAGTTCTAGCAACACCAAATTCTCTCCTAATACCTTTTTGTTTGCAGAAATCATCCATAACTCTATTCTTAAACTCTGTCCCATTATCACATCTAATGACTTTCACTTTCTTGTCAACTTGGTTTTCTATCTGTGTAATGAATGTCTTAAGGATGCTTGTAGTCTCATCCTTAGTAGAGAGAAAGAAAACCCATGTAAATCTGGTATAGTCATCAATTATAACAAGACAATATCTTTTATGCATTATACTACTTACTGAAACAGGTCCAAATAAGTCCATATGAAGCATAGACAATGATTGATTGATAGAGTTAAGAATCTTGGGCTTACAAGTGGCTTTGTGTTGTTTGCCTTTAAGACAAGCAATGCATGTTTGATCATTTTCAAATCGTTTTTGAGGTAAACCTCTTACCAAACCATTCTTAACAATCTGATTTATGGTTTTAAAATTAATATGACCAAGCTTCCTATGCCATTTCATTGATTCATCCAATGTGGCCTTTGCAACAAGACAAGTTAAATCCTTTTTAGGAACAATGTTCTTCATGTCAACACTGTACATATTGCCCTTTCTAGGAATTTTAAGAAGTACTTGACTTTCATCAGGCGTCTTAAAATCAGGAGAAAGTACAAGACATTCAGTCTCACAGAAAAGAACTTTGTTCTTTTTGTCACACATTTGTGAGACACTAAAAAGATTATAATTTAGCTCTTGTACATAGTACACATCTTCAAAATCTAAATTTCCAGTTTTAATGGTACCTTTACCAGAAATTTTGCCACCAACACCTCCTCCAAAGGTAACATAGCCTCCATCTATTGATTGAAAATTTGAGAGATAAGACTTGTTGCCTGTCATGTGCCTTGAACATCCACTATCTGAGTATCCTTGATCCTCTTGTTGATCAATTGAATGTTCCTGCACATAAATGAGAAGTATTAGTTTCTTTTGGGGACCCAAGCCATTACTGACTTGGATTTGCCTCTTGCATCAATGTAATTTAATCTTTTTAGAACAGTTGATGTAACATTGGATTTAGTTGAATTCCAAACCCAACATGCTGAGGCCTTAACAGCATTTTCCCTCTTTTCCCAAGCAGCAGACTTAACTACTTGCCTACCAGAATTAACTGCTTGCCTAGCAGAATTAACTGCTGGCTTAGCAGAATTAACTACTGACTTTGTAGTTGTCCCCTTTTGTTTCCAAACTTGTTTTTGGACCACTGCTTTTGTTTGAATGGGCCTTTGAACAGACTTTGGTGCATGTTTGTAAGATGTTTTTGCACCCTTAGCTGTTGATTTTAGGTAAACAGTCATATATGGTCTAGCAGAATTAACTTTATTGAAGTCAGACTTAACAGAGACTGTTATGGGTTTAGTTCTGTTAACCTTAAAACTAGAGTGAAAATGAGATTTAGGTGTTTGCCTTTTGTGGTTCACTCTATTGTTTTCATACCCAGATACCCAATGGCTGCAGAAAGCTGCAAGATGGTCTAAACTACCACATGTAAAACAAGCTTTGTTTGAAAAAGCAAAGTCATCACCTAATTGGTTAGACTTGAGGTTATTCCAATTTCTTTGGTTACCTCTGGGCTTGCTAGTGGATCTGTATTGTTCACAATACCTAACTGGTTGCCTAACATGTTTAATGTTTGATTTAGGCCTATCAGTATCCTTTTTGACCACTTTAGGAACCTTAGTTCCTGCTTTCTTAACTTTTTCAGGTTTAGACATAACCTGTTCATCTTCATCACTATCAGTTGTACTATCCTCAACAACTATAGCATCTCTTTTCTTAACAAAGGACACCTTGTCCTGATAAAGTAAAGTTTTATCTATACTTTCACTTACTTTTTCTATCTTAGGACTCTTAGTGACCTTAGAACCATATTCCATTATTGGTTCTTGAAACTCAGCAAAACCTGTGTGTGCTAGGTCAACACCTGGAGGTGAAGGAACACCTCTATATGGTGGAGGAACAGATTTGTATCCTAAACCAGACTTAGCTTTATCGATTACTTGAGCTTCCCAAATCTTATTCATTCCCTCTGAGGCATGAGATAAAGCATCTATAGTTATCTTAACATTTTCAGTTTTATTATTGGCTTCAGCTAATTGTTTACTTTGACTAGCAAGTATTTCATCTCTAAATGCTATGCCTCTTCGTAGAGCATTTAAATCATCAGTAAACTTACATTCATTACCTTGAAAGTGTGCAATTTGTCTTTCAAGTACACCTATAGCTCTTTTATGATTACTTAAATTGGCTAAGGCACTAATTAGTTCTTCTCGCCTATTATCAGCTTTTCTTTTAAGTTCTTCATTATCTTTAAGAGCAGAACATGATTCAGAACATTTGGTTATGGAATTTACCTCTGAATCAGAGAAGTCCACTAGAGCAGTCTTAGTGGCCATAAGAGCAGCATTTGTTGGTGCTTCCTCTTCATCAGCCATGAAGCTCCAGTCATAGTTAACCTCATCTATGGCTAGCATAGCCCTTGGTTCTTCAACTGTGACTTCCTTCTTCTTCTCTTGCCTATACCATGTGCTTCTATTATCCTGCTTCCTTGGGTTCCTACATTCTTTAGCAAAGTGTCCTAACAGGTGACAGTTGAAACACTCTACTTTCTTCTTATCAAACCCAGCAGTTTCATTACCATCAATGGTAATCTGCTTACCAGTTCTCTGCCAGAACTTCTTAGCCCTCATGCTAAGCAAAGCAACCTGCCATTTGATGTCCATCTCTTCCAAATCATTATCATCTAACTGATCAAGATCTTCATGAATTAGAGGAGAACCACTAGTTTGACTAGATGTTAGGAATATGAATATTCAGCTGAAGACTCGGTCACCCCGAGTAATTATTAGTACATCATAGCTCGTAGGATTATTAGTAATATTATTAGTAGCTTAGTTATTATTATTAGTATTGTGGAGTGGGTCGGGTCTTTACCCTCTGTCAGCTCACTCTACAGCCCGCTAGGGGCATTATATGTTGTAAGTATAAATACCCCTTCCCACACAAGGGAAGGGTTGGAACTTCACTTCATTCTAATCTAATACACACATTGTTTCTCTCTCTAGAAGTTCCCATCACTTTCTCTCTCTAGTTATTTGTCCATTCGATCCATAACTAAGCCTCAAACTAGTGTTTCTTGCATTGTGAATACCCTACAATTGGTATCAAGAGCCATGGTTAGGTCCATGAGAGTTGGTATTCACGGATTTGTGTAGTTTTTGAGGTTTTTTGGTTCGATTTGATAAGTAGCATAAATTCCATTTTGTGCTTTGTTTAGTGATTAGAAGTTGTTATACCTTGTACTTTCTAGCTTAAGAATAGTATTAGAGTGGTATTTGGTGTTTGGATTCACAGATCTAAGAACGGTGTGGTGATTTTGGGGCAATTCGTGGGTATTTGTTGTTGTGTTCTTCGCAACGGTTTGTGTCCTTGGGACATGTTCTTGGACTCGGTTTGTGTCCCCTAGACGATACGGTTTGTCTTATTACTTGTTTAGGCAAAAAGACAAAAGGCAGTGAAAGCGACGTGCTTGGGAGTTTGTGCCTACTCGGTTTGTCCCTCCAGCGTGTACTCGGTTTGTGTAGACTCGGTTTGTCTCTGAGGAGTTTACTCGGTTTGTGCCTACTCGATTTGTCCCTCCAGCGTGTACTCGGTTTGTGTAGACTCGGTTTGTCTCTGAGGAATTTACTCGGTTTGTGTCTACTCGATTTGTCCCTCCAGCGTGTACTCGGTTTGTGTAGACGCGGTTTGTCTCTGAGGAGTTTACTCGGTTTGTGTCTACTCGATTTGTCTCTGCAGTGTTAACTCGGTTTGTATCTACTCGGTTTGTTCCAGCAGCGTGCACTCGGTTTGTGTCTTGGTGATTTTAGAAATTCCCGCGAAAGATTCAATTTCTCGATTAAATCACAAGATCTGTAAAATCCCGTATTCACTATGACAACTAACTCAGACCCCCTCATTTCGGAGGTTCTCAAACTGTACGATGCTATCAAGGATCATGGGAACTATAATTTCACATCTCTAACAGAAACAAATGATACTGATTTTGCTGGAACTGATGAGTCACACTCGCAGTCACACATGGATGAATGCCTTCAGGTTATGCAGGTGGATACTGATAAGGAAAGTCAAGTAGCATGCTTCAGATCACTTCTATCACACATTAAGGCTTTGTTTGGTAAATCTGAATACGTGATGGGGTACAAACGGGCTTTCGCTTCACTCTTTGGTCAGGAAATTGGTGATTTCACAGTCATAATGACATTATATCTGGATCAACTAGAACAAGAGCTGGTCAAGGAAGAATATTCTGAAGATAAATCCAGAGCAGCTCTCAATGTGATCAACAATCAACTCCAAGTGTTCATCAACTCTCAATACACTATGGATTATAATTATGACTGCCAAGTGACTAAAGAGTGCTTCGCTAAATATACTGGGTCAGAAGTTGAAATGTACAAAATGACACTGCTACTGCTGATGAGGGATGTTCATGAGTTCATTGAGGAAAAAGGTGAACAGGGTAGGAATGGAACAAAATCAGACAAGACGGATGATGGTGTCAGCACAGGAAGTGATTTCACAAGATGTGAGAAGGAATCCTATGAACCTGAAAATCACCAAGCACAGACTACTGTGGTACATCTGTCTCATCTAGATAATACTGTTTCTAATGTACTTGTGCATGATTATTCGTCGAGTTCCTTGCCTACGACTGAGTCTTTCACATCACCTGATATGATTGAAAAGAGGGTTTACAATGAACTTTTAAAAGGATTTTCAAAACTGGAAAAACATTGTGTTGATCTTGAAATTTCAATGCAACAATTAAAAGAAAAGTTCCAAATTAACCTTCCATCAAAAAATCCGGAATTACCTGACTTTCGGGAATTTTTTATGATAAATGAGTTGAAAGATCAGCTAGTGGCCAAGAACGCGACTATTAACATGTTAAGGACCAAACTAAGTGAATTGCAAGAAAAGGTCAATGATGATAAAACCTCACATGACTCAAAAACTGTTGAGTTACAGGCTGTAAATGATCACTGTCAAGCACAAAACCTAAGGAAAAGTTTCTCATTAGCTTCTTGTAGGAATGACTTAAAGAAGTCGGCCAAGAACAGGGTGAATCCTAAGTCTGTCAAACCATCAGTCTTGGGAACACCTTCTCCAAGGTGTGCTCCCCAAGTTGGTGAGACTAAGAGTTTGCCTAAATCAGTCACGTCACAACCTAGACATAAGGGAACATTAGCTAAGAGTCACTTTCAGGATAAGTCTCACATGACACCAACAAAGGAAGTTAATGTTCATGTCACTGCATCCTCTACTTCGACAAACACTCACCATAGGCCTGTAAAATTAATGAAGCACCCTAGGAAGCCTAATAGATCTAGTGTTGAAAAACAAGAAATTTTCTCTCGTAAAAACACTAAGGTGCCTCAGAAACAGAGCATATTTAGAACATGCCTAAGATGGTTGCCAACTGGTAGAATCTTTAAGAAAGTTGGTCGTCAGTGGGTACCTACTGACACGGAAAATGCCTCTAAGAATGTTTGCAAGAAATCACAGAGACAGGACCCCATAGTCACTAACCAATACATATGCAAACAAAATACTTATGATAGTGCAGGGAGACGGTTTCCGCATGCAGCTACTATCACAGAATGCATCATGAAGAAACTCAAGGTGTGGCTACCAAAGGGGAGATCAACTCCCAAATATGAGGTTAGGAAAAAACACCTGTGATGTAAGGTGACAATGACTTTTGAATAACTCAGTTCAAAACTCATACTGTTCTGATGAAAAGATTCTCATGTATCCTTTTTCTTCTTGTGTATAGTTTCTCTTAGTTTATAGGTGCATGTTTATTGTGTATATAGTCATTTGTGATCTTGAATAAGGCGAGGCATGTCTTCTGGATATCGATAACATTTACGATCCTAGAAATGTCATTCAATAATGACACGGGGTTTTAAATGAAGCTCGAACAGAAGTTGTTCCTTATAAGTAAATCATGTCTCTAAGGTTTGCTATTACTTTAGATAGCAACCCGCGTTCCCAGGTGAAGACAGATTGTCACCAAAATGACAACTATTCTTCAAGGTGATGTTCACCTGAGCATGGATTACTTCATATTCATGTTCATTCATATTTCTCACCAAGTGATAAATTGCTGCTCAATCAATCAATGTCTAAATTTCTATACAGAAGGTTAGTCATTGATTGAGGGGGAGAGCTACAGCAATTTAAACTTGCCTATGAGCTCTCACAGTGCAATATCTGAATCTATTGCATCTGTCTGGGCTATCACTATGTATTTAGGAATTCTGTGAGTTGTGTTTGAAAGCTGTGGATGCCTTTGAGTGTAAGAATTTTCTAGTGACAGGATTGTCAGAGACCAAATGTGCCATTCAACTAAATAGAGAGAGTTAAGAGTTGGTATTTAAACCTGTTTCCTAGGCGGTTTGTCAAGTCAACAAAGACAGGGACCAGAAGTGTAATTAGGTTCAAGTGGAATGTGTTGGTATTTAAACTTGTTTCCTAGGCGGTTTGTCAAGTCAACAAAGACAGGGACCAGAAGTGTAATTAGGTTAAAGTGGAATGTTAGGTGTAGATATTTATGGATCAAAATTCATACGGTTTGTCCTAAATCACTCTCTCTCCTCCTTATCAAACCGAATCCACTTCTTTTCTCTATCTAAACCCACGATCGCTAGTTTTATCCATCCATCGAGCCTCCTCCTAGGTAATTAACGATTCTCTCCCATATCAGTAGACTAGTACTCGTATCAGTCCTAGATTCTTATCGTTTCATTTGGTCTTTCTAGGTTGATTCATACGACGCCTCAATCGATCCTAGGTTTGTCTATTGTTACTTGCTTTTGATTGACGGGATTCTTATCTATGTGTGTAATAACTGTGATCATATGCTTTTATTGCTTCATCTTTTAAGATATGATTTGGATTGTAGTGATTTATCGAACGAAGATTGACTCCAAAAAGTCAAAATCGTTCATGTGTCTAAGTGTAGTTCGTATGATTAACGATTGGCATGTCTCTAGGGTTGAGTGCATTATTTTTGCTAACAAGTTGAGGAATCGGTTCTGTTAAGTAGTTAGCTATTGTATGTTTGGATGCGCTATGTCGATTGATTGGTGGTTCGGTTTAGAGTGAGGTTGGTTTAAGACAGGTTTGATTGCCTTAAGCTCTCGCATTGTTCCTTGGATATACATACAGTCTTCAAATTATGAGTACTTAATCTATCTCGTGGGGTCATATTCAACGATGTGGGTTGTATGTTCTAGGTCGAGTATTTGCAATGCGTAGTATGTAAACCCTGTATGAATTTATTGATGTGTTTGAGAAGTGATTAGGCATATCAAGTGTTGTTAGTATAATGACTAATCTGTTATTATTGCTTTCAAATATAATCAAGGGTGTATGTTTAGATGGTATGATCTTCGATGCGGTTTGTCTGTATGGTTATGTGGCTGTTTGTATGTGTGTCCATGGACTCGGTTTGTCTGTTTGCTCACTAACGCGGTTTGTCTGATTGCTCACTAACGCGGTTTGTCTGTTTGCTCACAAACTCGGTTTGTCTATGTGCTCACGAACTCGGTTTGTCTATGTGCTCACGAACTCGGTTTGTCTATGTGCTCACGAACTCGGTTTGTCTATGTGCTTACGAACTCGGTTTGTCTATGTGCTCACGAACTCGGTTTGTCTATGTGCTCACGAACTCGGTTTGTCTAAACGCTCACAAACTCGGTTTGTTTAAATGCTCACGAAGTCGGTTTGTCTAAATGCTCATGAACTCGGTTTGTCTGAATGATCACGAATGCGGTTTGTTTATATGGTCATGGATGCTGTTTGTATACTTAGACATGTATAGTCATGAATGCGGTTTGTCTACATATTCACGAACTCGATTTGTCTATGTGCTTATAAACTCAGTTTGTCTATATGCTCACATGTATACATTTAAGCTGTGCAGTTGATACTTTAGTATGTGCTTGATGTATGATGCATATTTGGTCTCTCATAATTGAGTGCTACTTGATTTACTGTAGTCTCTTGCAATGTTCACATAGGCTATGTGCTAACCATAAGGATTGACACCCGTCTAACTTGTATTGGCATACTGTCTTTCTGTGAATGTGTGTGTGTAGATACAATGACTGATACTGAGATCACCACTTCTTCTGAGCCAAACCCCGAGGTCTCAACACCTGTTCGCACAGATGAACAAATCCTTCCAAAGAACAAATGGATCCCTATTGGAAGGAGTAACTGTTATATCGATGTGGCAAGACCTCAACCCAATCCTATTTACAAGATATCTGTTGATATCTTGAAGGAAACTACTTTCTTCAGAGCATTCACAGCATGTGCAACCGTTCCTTCTATATACATACAGCAGTTCTGGAATACGATTCAACTCAACAAAGACACTGGAAATTACCATTGTCAGTTAGATGAACAATGGTATGAGCTGACCAAAGACACCATCAGAGAGGCTCTTCAGATCTCACCTGTTGTCATTGATAAACCCTTTACTCAACCTCCTACATCCGAGGCTCTCGTCCACTTCATTAATGATCTGGGTTATCCATCAACCATCCTCAAGGTGTCAACAATCGTCACCAGTGAAATGTATCAACCATGGAGAACACTCGTCACCATCCTCAACCTATGTCTTACTGGGAAGACTTCTGCTTTTGAAAAACCTAGGGCTCCAGTGCTTCAAATTCTATGGGGAATTGTTAAACGTTCCAACATAGATTTCGCTGAAAGGATCTGGGAAGAATTCATTCACTCCATTCACACCTTCCTAGAAGACAAAGTAAAACTGGAGTCTAATCTGGCCAGCAGGAAGAAAGTTAGAAAGATATTAATTCCTAGCATCAGATTCACAAAAATGATAATCCACCACCTCTACTCTCTTCACAAGTTCCATCCCAGAACTAATTCTCCTCTCCATTTATCCTCTGAAGAATTTGTTCTGGGAAATCTCAAGTGGGCGGCTAAAGGGGCCGATCAAGAAGTATTTGGAAGACTTATTCCTGAGCTCCTTATTTCAGATAATATTCGTCAAGCTTCCTATTACAAGGATTATCTGAGCAAAATAGAGCAATATCAGAAGTCTCTCTCTGATAAGGTAAGAAGTGAAGCTGAAACCCCTGAACCAGAAACCCAGAAATCCATCAAACATACCCATTCTAAATCAAAATCAAAGAAAAGAAAGGATGCACCCACTGAAGTTGAGGGACCTAAGAAAAATAAGAAGATCAAAAGGAAGTCATCAATCAAGAAGTTGAAATCTAAGAAAATCAAGTCAAAAGGTCGAATTGATGATGAAGAGATGGTGGTGCCTGAACTAGGTCTAAGAGATGACGAAGATCCGGTTCTACAACAAGCCTTGGAGCTGAGTGCTAAAGAACATGCTGAATCAACAAGGAGTGCCACGAAAGGAGTGGTCCTTAGAGAACCTGCTGTTGAGAGCAGTAAACCATTACCTGAAGTAGAGGGCAAAGGAAAAGGAGTAGCTACAGTAGTGCAAGCTGCTAAGACTCTTCTTACCATATCCTCTCCGGCATCCAAGAAAACAACACAATTTGAACTAAGGAAACGTGATCAGGGATCATCCAGAGTACTTGATCTTTCTGAAGGACCACAAGAAGAATCACCCAGCTTAGAAGTTGCTCAAGATTCCAGTGATACAGAAAGCGATGAACAGTTGTACAAGGAGAAGAAGGTGGAGATGAAGATCACACATCCTGAAACAAAGGATCCACAAGATCAAGGTGAGAGTCAAGATGAGAAAGTTCACAAAGAAGCTGAGTCTGTAAACATCATTAAGGAAACCCATGATCAGATTACTACAACCACTACAGAACCTCCACAAGATATACAACATGAAGAATTCGTGGCTTCTACATACCCAGGGGTACATGTGAATCTGAAAATGAAGGATGATGAACAATCTCACCTGAATGAACCAACAGGGTCTACTGGCACTCAATCTTCTCTGAAGAACCTTGATACCGACTTCAACTATGGTGATCAATTCATCCTGGAGAAAGCCAACGACAACGCCACAGAGACAGACATACCACATGATGATAAGGAAGTTGAGTCGATGGTGTCTGTACCAATTAAACAAGACATGTCTCGTATTAGACCTATGACAATTCCTGTTTCCACAACAGCAACCAACATTGTAGATCCCTCACCAGAAGCAACACCAGCGACACCCATCCCTCCAGAACTACCATCTAATTTAGCTTCACAACTAACTGCCGCCACAAAGCTCATTGATGACATGTCACGGAAGATGAATAATTATGAGCAGAGACTACTTAAGGTGGAAAAGCTTAATATTGATCAAAAGGTGGCTCAAGCTGTGAATGATCATGTAGGGGAAGCAGTCAGATGGGCAATGGAAGCTCCTATGAAGACACGATTCAGAGATCTTCCCACAACGGATATGAAATCAATCCTCTATGACAGAATGTTTGAATGTGGTCAGTATCAAGGCCACGAAGATCATCAACGGCTTTATGAAGCCTTGGAAAAATCGATGAGTCGTGATAATCAGGATTTCCTCATGGTTGAGCTTGAAGAACAACGGAAGAAGAAGAAAAGGAGACAAGATAAACCCTGTACACCTCCTGGTTCTCCACCACATCCACCTCCACCTCCTACACCTGATGGTGGCTCTGGTGCTACAAGGTTTTCAGGAGCGTCAGGATCCATCCAAGCTCAACCTCATCATCACCCCACTGTGTCTTCTGGTGGAAAAGACCAATCCAATACTTCGTCTGCTCCAAGCAAGTCTAAGGGAGTTACAAAGGCTGGAACACTTGCGTGGACAACTGTTGACACCCAACCTAAGTCTTCATTCTCACCAACTCCTGAGGACTTTGTCATGAATGAGGAATCAGAAGTGGAAGATCTGACATCTCATAATGATGAAGATGAAGTCTCAGCTAATGCTAATATCCCAACAGTTGAACCTAATCAAAATTGGTGGTTGGAATTCTTACGCACAGACACACATGATGACTCAGACTCCACGAGAAAGCGACCCACCAGGGAAGATATGGAATCTTGGATGAAACCTGTGTCTGAAGAAGATCGAGAACCAATTCCTGAACCTAATTGGTCTATCCCATCATCAGACAAAAGCGTTCCTGCAAACAATTGGGCAGTCACTATTGCTTCGCAACACAACTCTCCTCCAGAGAACTCATTGCTGGCAAAGACTAATGACATGGGGGCATTTATTAATTGGTTCTGTAAAAAGAAAGGCATCACAACTCTCACTCCCCAAGATTTGGAAGGTCCTGCATATGAAATCGTCAAAGTGTTTCATCCTGATGTGCATCATCTTCAATATCAAATGGAAGAATGTCATAGACTATTTACTGATCAAGTTGATGACCGGATCCTTTCCTACGACATCAACCGACCTCTTCCCTTTGATGGTCCACCAGGTCAAAAGAACATTCAAGCTGATCTCTTCTTTAACAACGATCTGAATTATCTCCGGTTCGGGAATAATGGTGACCGTCAGGCATTATCCATTACCAAGATGAAGGCGGCTCACTACCCTGACGTTGGGCTAGAACAAATGGTGCCTGATCAGGTATGGTCAGATGAAGAATACAAGTTTGAACTTACTGCATCTTATGGAGTCACACATTGGTGGTTCCACAAGAAACGATTCTACATTGAACGGCACGCAGGAGAGGGTAGTCGTCAGGGTATACGCTCACATCTAAAAATCTTAAGTGTTATCAAAGTTGAAATTCACCCAATGTATGGGTATGAGTATCTTAAAAGGATTGTGCTTCGTCGTGCTGATCAGAAGGAGTATATCATTTCTGAAAGCGACTTCAAATATCTATCTCCTAGTGACTTCGAGGACCTCTTCCTTCTGAATCTTCAAGGGCACCTGAATCATCTTCCACCTCGCGACAAGAAGGCACTTGCTGCTGCTGTTAATTTATGGATCCGGGGTCTTGTCATCAGGCAAAGGGTGAGTGATTTTCAACTAGGGATAGAGAGCTATCAGACCAAACTCAATCTCACTAAGCCTAATTGGGTACGTAAGGGTCTCGAGTACATTCACGACTTTAAAGTTATCGAATCTCCAAGAGCAGTCAAGTTCACTGACCAGCATGGGACTCCTATGATGATGCAATTCAGTGAGATTCATAAATTCAGCGATGGTACCCTGAGAATGATCGATGAAGCACTGGATTTCAGGATTAAAGACTTTAAGATAAATCCTCACAACCCACAATTGAAGACTCAGTTCTGGACTGATCTGGATGTACAAAGGAGTAAAGAGTTTATGAGAGCCATAGAGCGTAGACTGAAAACAAGAAGGATCTTTCGCAACCTGGAAAGCTTCGTTCGGGGTAGAGTTCGTGAAGGAGATTACAGATTGATGGAAAGGACGACGTGAGCTGATTCTCTTCATAAGCGGTCTTTGTAATGATGTTAATCTTTTGTTGGACTCTTGTAATTATATGATGTAATTTCCACGAATCTTGTAATACTCTATGTGTGATCTGTGTATATTGACAAGTAAAACTCTCTCGTTGTCTCAAGGGAAGCATAGTATGCTTCAAAATCAGAATACATTTAAACCTGACCACATTTTCTCCCAAACTTTTTAAACTTATTTAAATCACTTGGGATCACAAATCTCAAATGGTTTGAAATTTTTGATCGGGGGAGAGAATGTGATTTAAATAGGAAATTCTGATTAAATGTGATGATTTTGGAAGTTAATGTATGCTCTCCCGTATGTGCTAAACCATTTTGTATATCAAGGCACATATTGAGGGGGAGCAAAATGTTTTGGTCATTAAAGCAAGCTCTTCCATATGTGCGAAAATATTTTTCATATAGATGCACATATTGAGGGGGAGCAAATGAGTTTAACAAAACAAAGGACTTGGCATCTCACGTGAGCAAGGCTCAGACTTCACCAATGAATTGACGAAACTTGAATTGCCATCAATCGAAAGGATACGTCTTGGCCGGGTAATAATTTCAAGCTGGTCTAACCAGTGATGTAAGCGTGTCTCGAAAAAGATGTATCTGAGTAGAGTGTACCATTTCGAGAAACTTTCTGTGGACTTGACCAGGCCGGGTAATAATTTCAAGCTAGTCTAACTAGTGATGTAAGCGTGTCTCGAATCGGTCATGTTCACTGAAAGTGGATCAATTCAAAAAGTGCGAGCTCTACCTAACATGTGCAAATTTATAAAACTATCACTCGAGCACATGTTGAGGGGGAGCATTTGAAAAACATAAAACTCTCAAGTGTTTGCAAAAATGTGTTTCAAAATCATGAACACTTTGAGAGATTTTTCAAGGATTTGGTTTGGCAATCATGGATGAATATCAAAGACCGACCATTTTAATTAACGCATGGAGTTATAAGGATGGTTAGGTTAGGTTCAAGTTCCCATGATCCCGCCAGAGCTGGAGGGATCTACCCAGGGATAATCCACTAGTTAGTGTAGAAGTCCTTAGGTATGATTAAAATAGAGAAAAGTGAATGAGGGAAGAGTGCCGACTGAGACGGAGCTGACACTGGAACAAACCCAACAAGGTGTTAGTTATGAAGTCTCGGTAAGCACTGAAGGGGTTGAAGAATGAAAAAAGAATTGTAAAGAGAAAGGGTGAAAAGAAATAGCCCTCCTTACAACTTAGGCAGAAACCGGGTCAATACATATGCTGTCAGAATCACTTAGTTGATTGCTGGCATTGAAGACAAAGTATCATGGACCCAGTGATACGCTGCACAACCCTCCCTAGCCACTCAAGGTCCCTCAAAGGATTCTTGTTTCATTTGTCACGGAGTTCAATACATTCCTATCGTCTTTCTCACTCCGAGTTAGATGATATTGAAAAGGTGGCAGTTCTCTCCAGCCTCCGATCACCAAATCAAAACGCACAATTGAGTCTAGAGCCAAGAGATTCACAATAAGATCTCATAGGAACACAGATTATTTCTACTCTGGTTGTTCATCATCAAGGACACCAGTTGTAAACTTAAGAGTCCTACGCAGATCTTAGCAATCTGCCAGAACATTTATGAGAGAATTTACAAATGTAATTCTCAATGATTGAATGGAAATTCCTGCCAGGGTCAACATCAAGCAGCCCTGAAAGCAGGTCACTTCGGTAATTCCTCGTGGATTACGCTTAGTGGTCGCGACGGTTTCAACTGGTCTACAGTCGTGGAGTGATCTCCAGCGACTCACCTAATCGTTGATTTACTACGGTAAAATCTTAAAAAGCCCTCTGTGGGTTTTCGAGTAGGAACGGTCTTGGTAAGGATTAGAGAGAGTTTTCACAATATGCTGTTGACTATCTCGAAGTCCAAACTTGTAAGTACCGGTCGAATTATTGCTAACTGTCGTATGCAGGAACTTCTGGCGGTTGTAGCAGTGGAATGCTGTAGCTGGTTGCTGTTGTAGCTGGTTGCAGAAAAGATGCCAATCCATCACCACATGCTTACACCACATCATCATCAAAGAAGTCATGATCACCCTAAAAGACCTTCAACACAGCTTCTGCTAACTCTGATGCTGAAGATCATAACACCATATCGTGTGAGCATGTCGGCTCTAAGTATATTTCATCACATGGAGTCTTACTACAGAAAGATGACTTGGAGACTCAAGTGGGATGATACTTTCAAAGATTACTCAAAGTTCATCCAAGACAAAAGAGAAGTCATCTTCAGATCACTGATGTTTGCACAACAATCTATGACATTGAAGATTCAATGATTACGAGCTATGATGTCAAGATCCAAGGAAGAAGTGCTGAAATTCAGAACATTACTTCTGGGGTGACCTCCCTTAGGGGGAGATTGTTAGGAATATGAATATTCAGCTGAAGACTCGGTCACCCCGAGTAATTATTAGTACATCATAGCTCGTAGGATTATTAGTAATATTATTAGTAGCTTAGTTATTATTATTAGTATTGTGGAGTGGGTCGGGTCTTTACCCTCTGTCAGCTCACTCTACAGCCCGCTAGGGGCATTATATGTTGTAAGTATAAATACCCCTTCCCACACAAGGGAAGGGTTGGAACTTCACTTCATTCTAATCCAATACATACATTGTTTCTCTCTCTAGAAGTTCCCATCACTTTCTCTCTCTAGTTCTTTGTCCATTCGATCCATAACTAAGCCTCAAACTAGTGTTTCTTGCATTGTGAATACCCTACACTAGACATGAATACATAAAACGATGGATCTCCAAGTCCAGCAACATTCTTCTATGAACTAGTAGAAGGACCACCATATGTAGCAATAGAAACACCTTCAACTTCATCTACCTCTTCTGACTTACTAATACTAGGAGATGACAAGAGTGCCACATTCCCAGAACTAGTACTATAGATTCCAGACTTTTTTAGACTTTGTTCAACAATTTTGAAGTTATTGAACAAATCATTGAGTTTCATGGTTTCAATATCTGGCTTGTTCATCCAGACAACCACATGAGTATGGAACTCATCAGGTAGACTTCTCAAAAACTTCATGTTGAGATCTTCCTTTGCTATCTCAACACTCAATACACTTAGATGACTGACAAGCTTGTGTAATCTAGAAAACAACTTATCAAGAGATTCATTGCTATTTGAACTGAAATTTTCAAATTGTTGTTTCAGCAATGTCTTTTGTGTTTTCTTGGTAGTTTCATTACCATCAAACCATGCACAAATCTTTTCAAAAAGAGTTCTTGCATCTGGATACTTGCTAAAGGATAGCATCTGTTCACCAGGAATGGTCATAAGCAACAAGTTTCTTGCTTTTTGATCATTTTTCTTCTGTATCCTTTCTTCATTTGAAACTGGTCCAGTATTTCTTTGTCTTACTGTTTTTCCGTCAATGATAACATCTGAATATCCTAGTGAAAAAGAATCACCATATGTAATGATATCCCAGAGAGCATAATCTTGAACCATAAAATATTGCTCAATTCTTAACCTCCATAGCTCAAACTCATTTTGTTTGATCATGGGCAACTTTGCAGCAACATTTGTAGCAGTATCCTGAACATCCATTTCTTAAGATTCTTCTTCTAAATCAATAATATCAGCCTTGCTCTGATACCACTTGTGGAAACTTATTTTAGAGGTTACTAACAATAAGTTTTGTGATCTTTTATGGGCTCAAGGCTGTTAAACCTTTTAATCTAGGGTGAACTATGATGAGCACAATGATAATATTGACGGAATATTCTATGAAAGAAACAATACTATCACAACAAGGTTTTGCTAAACTTTCTCTTTGTTATTAAACTCAGCCCCAATGCTATGTGATCAAATATAGCACGGTTACTCTACAACAATAACAGGGATCAAGGAAAACCTTGATTACCTTGAGGCTTAAACAAACATAACAACATCAGACCCCTTGTCTGATGTTCCCACACACACACTCTTTGATGTTTTACATTTTGACACACCCTTTGGTGTTTAAATTCTAAGCATACTAAACACTTGTAAAACATACTAAGTATCTAAGTTATGATTTTCTTTTTATAGAACAAAGGAGATCATTACAAAGTTGATAAGTCTTGTCTACTACTTGCTTGTGTATGTCAGTCAATAAGATACAACATGTATCTTTTACAATTTGTTGACTGAAAACATATCTAGATATTATCTATTTGATATACTTGACTCAAATACAAAATATCTTCTTCATCTTTATCCATCCAGCAGTAGTATGACTCATAGTAGCATCTGTTACACTAGAAGACTTAACTGTGTAATCATCAGACTTTACACTAGAAGACTTAACTGTGTAACACTACCAGACTTAACTGATTAACACTACCAGACTTAACGACTTTACACTACCAGACTTAATGAGGAGAAGACTTAACCAGAAGACTTAACAACTCCTGCAACAGCTTCATTAGCGTATTTTTCTTATCATTTCAGTATTCTTCATGTTTCATTCTTCTTGTTCTGTGATCATCAAATCTATGAAAATATAATTCCCAACAGTATAGCATGAATGCGATAACAAACATAATAGCATCTGTGTTACAAAAAAATAATCATAGCATCTGTTTTATGAAAAATAGTGCATTTGTAGCATAACCTATGCATGGATAGGATAACAAAATTTAATTCGATTTTAATTTTGTTATGCCGTTTTATTAAAAAAAAATTACCATGAACATGACATTTATCTTCAATTTCAATTACAGATACAGAAATGGAATCCGAACGCGAGAAAAACGAAACACATGCAACAGAGAAGTCCCAAAATAGTAAGTGAAAGGAGGACATTGGACAATTGATGAGGGTGTTACATTATCGCATAATTTCATTATTGTAAAAAAAAAAAATTTAATATTGTGTGTATGAATTATTGCATTTGTAAAAAATTATTACATACGCATACACTTTAATTTTCATATGCGTACATATAATATGTATATTATTGTTGAATGGTTAATATGTATCTACATTTTTTTTTAATCAAATGTAAACATTTTTTTGTATTTTTATTTTATATATATATTTTTTTTTTTGTTTAGGTGCATCTTAATAATTACTATTACAACATCTGTTTGTTTGTATTGCACCTGTTTGTATTGCAACATATGCTTGTTTGGTTTTGGTGCATCTTTATAATCACTATTATAGCATATGTATGTAATTGTATCTTTAGGTGCATCTGTAGGTGTTTGAATTGCAGCATATGTTTTGAATACAACATGTGTATGTAATTGTATATTTAGGTGCATCTATAAGTGTTTGAATTGCAACATATGTTTTGAATGGTTTTGGTGAATCAATGCTTATAGTCACATAATTTGTTTTGTATGGTTTTGGTGGATCAGTGATTATAGGTAATATTATGGCATCCGTATGAAATTGTATATTTAGGTGCACCTGTATGTGTTTGTATTGCAGCATCTGTTTGTTTATTTTTTGTGCATCAATGCTTAGTGTTACAACATCTGTTTAGAATAGTTTTGGTGCGTCAGTGGTTATAGTTGCAACATCACTAAATTTCAATGTTTTCTTATGTAGGCACCTACAATGTCAGCACCGACTCGAATAGAAGCCAGAGCAGAAAGAAAAAGATTGCAACCAAAAAAAGGAAAGTAAAGGAAGTCAAAGTAAATAAGAATGAAAATAAGAGAAAGAAGTAGGGGTGAGCAAAACCGACCGACAACCGATCCCAACCGATCCCGATCGACCCCGACCGACACAAACCGAACTCAACTCGGGTCAGGATTCGGTCTAAAGTTTCCGGCTATTCGGGACTCGGGTCGGGTCGGGATTCGGTTTTGCTCAAGCCCGACTGAGAAATTACAAAGGAACCGATGCTATTCGGGACTATTCGGTTCGGTAGTCGGGCTGGGTTTTAGACGTAATCGGTTTCGGGACTATTTGCTATCGGGTCGAGACGGGTCGGTTCCGACCCGATGCTCACCCCTAGAAAGAATCAAAAAATTGATGAAGAAGATACTGAAAAAGAACTGAAAGTGACTTTCCCAAAAATCACGTCTAGGTCTTCCCCAAGTGATATAGTAAAAAATTTAGAGAGGTTGAGAGATTCGCAAAAAAATGATGTAGTTGGAATGGGGTTTGGATCATTGCTTAACGAGAAATTCAAGATAAACTCGACGCCAACCAAATTGGGATATTGGGTGGTCAATCATTTTGACCCTGACACCTGCACAATTAAGATGGGTGACGGACGAGCAATTCTGATAACAGCAAAAATGATACATGAAATGTTAGGAATTCCAATGGGAGACATCAAAGTCACAGAAGTGCGCTTTGCAACAACTAAGTACCCACTGATTGTTGACTGGAGGAACACGTATGACAAACCAGATGAAAGGTTTTACTTGAAAGAGGTGGTGGAGAAACTGTTGTTTGCACACCATGTTGGAAAAGAATTCAAGCTGAACTTCCTTGTCGCATTTATTTCAATTATCGGGGAATATACAAAGAATGGATTGGTGAACAAAAGGTTCCTACAATGCATAGAGAAGGAAGAGGACATAAAAAAATTGGATTGGTGTACATACTTGTTAAAAGCAATGAGGAAAACAACAATGTTTACAAATAAAGAATTACAACATATGTGTAGTCATAATAGTGCATCAATAAAAAAAATGGTGCATCTGCATATAATATTATATAAAGTACTATTCATATTGTTTGCAATATGTTTATTTATTCATTTATTTTTTATTTTTTATTTTTTGCAGCTTTTGTATCTAAACTCAACTGTGTCGGAAGAAGTTAAAATTGATGAAGAAATCCCAGCCATTAAGGCATGGCAAACACAAAAATTGAAGAGGAGAGAAAAACAAGAGCTGAAGATGGGTGGATTTGGAAAGCTGCCCATAAAAGAAGGTTTTCAATACGTTGGACCAAAAAAGAAAAGGAAGCTTACAAGGAAGGCAATACAAAACATGAGGAAATCACCAGGTAATATATACAAAAAATGCATAAAAAGTATTAACGTATCTAAGTTATCATATATTTTAAATATTTTACTGATATTTGAATAAAATTCATCAATAAATTTACAGCAAAGCAACTCGAGTATGGGCAGGAAGAAATAATGCACCAAGTTTACACACCAAGAGTGGATTTGGAAGATCTGATTTCTAAAATTGGTGAAGGTTCATCTAGAATTGATGAGATCAAAAACTTAAAAAAGAAAGCAGCTAAGGTAATTTCATATATATTTAAATAAAATTTACACTATATGTTTAGAAAAAAAAATGCATTACATAGTATGGTATTATGCTTAGATAATATATAATAGTTGTTAAGCATATGTATGAACAGTTGTTAAACCACATGTATAAACAGTTGGTAAACAATCGAATGAAATTTTAAAGGGCATCTTAATTGTATGTTTGATGCATCAGTTATATAAAATTGGTGCATGTGCTATATATAATTAGTCCATCAGGTATAACAATTGGTGCTAATATATGTTTGGTGCAGCTGCTATATTTGTTTGGTGCATATGTTACATATAATTAGTGCATCTGCTATCTATAATTAGTGCATCTGCTATATATATGAAAAATACGACATCGATAATAATTTATACATTGTATGTGGAAATTTGTATACAGGAGATGAAGATGGAGATAAATAAGGCGTTGTCAATAACAATTGGTGTACAAAGGGTGGTTGACGAGATGCTTGAAATGGCATCAATTTCCTACCCAGAAGACAATGAGTTCAAAGCACTTATCAACGCCATAAACGAAAAGTTGATGAGAGCGTTTAAACCAGGGAAAGTTGATGCTGCACTTAGTTATACTTAGAAGATATTATGTATGAATATGAATGGAATAGTGTATATGAACAATGAAGAAAATTATTTTAAACAAAATGATTCAATATTATTATCTCAATAATACGAGTGATCTCCTATCACTAGGGTTTTACAACCTTGAATCTCTATGAATAATCATACTTCTGTATGTAAAACCTAACCTAGGATATCCTTTTATAGAACAAGGATTCCTGTACAAGATAATTATAATCTATATCTAGAAGATATACACACAATCCTTTCTATAATTATCCTATTACACGTAATCATAACATAACCAGTACTAACTTCTTATGGTGGCAGTACTAACTGACTTAGTACTGTCAGTGTTATCTTTCATCAGTATTAACTTCAAGCTTGTCAGTACTAACTGTTAGGTTTAATTCCTAACAATCCTCCCCTAAACTTATAATTTCTCTCCAAATCTCTAAGTTTCTTCGAATTAAACTTCATCTCTAAGGATGGAGGGATTCTTCCAAACACTACCAAGTTAATCTCTTTGTCTGGGCTTTCCTCTGTTCTGCAAGATCAAACATTCTCCTCACTAGCTCATCTGCCATGTTTGATTCTGCTTCAACTTCCAGTCTTGAACATACGAAGGTAACCAACACAGCTGTTCTGAGAGGGTAGTCTTTTTCTACTAACATGTATATCTCCAAGCCATCTTTAGTAGAAATTCTATGCACTCCACATGTATCAAACAGCTTCCATGTAACATCTTTGATTTGAGCTTGAAACCTCCAAATTGCTTCTCCTCCATCTGGTTCATAAAGCCTCTTCAACTGAACCCATAACTCCTTATCTTTGTCTTCAAGAGGATCTGAGACTTTGAATCTTTCTTGTACTAAGCTCCATAACTAATTGAGATCTTCCCTATCAAATCCCCTGAGCATATCTTCAAAGAACTTGTAGTTCTCAGTTTTTCCTCCAACTCTTATAACTTTCCATCCTTTCATTCTTCCTTCTGTGAATACTTCCCAGTCTATGATTGGATGTTTTGATTGGAGTGGTTTGATATTTGTAGATTCAGGAACTACTACAATCATGTTCTTGAGTTGTTCATCTGTCAAATTCCCAGTTTCAATCTTTTGTTTCTTTGAAGTATCTGATTCTAACACTTCTGGTCTTCTTTTCTCTCCTTTACCATGTCCAGTATCAATCACAAAATCTGTCGCAAATGGCTTGTTTATTCTTGCATAAGCTTCATAATAAGCTTTTTCAATCTCTGCATATGTTCTTCCTTTGAAGTAATTCTGCTTCCAAAATGCTTGATTCTTCAAATAACTCTTCATGAAACTTATTTGTTCTTTATAAGAAGGCATCTTCTTCTTATAACCTTTCTTCTGTCTATCCCTGATTTTTTGCATAAGATAACTCCAAGCCACTTCCTTGTTCTTTGATAAAATGAAACTAGTAAGCATTGCTGACTTTGCTTCTGCACTTAAACTCTCATCTTTGACAAGTTGAACTGCTTGAGCTTTCACAATCGGATCAGTGTCTATCAGATATTGTAGTTGTTCTTCAAATTGTTCTTGATCCATCTGAGCATCTGAAGCCATCTTTTCTTTTTCTAGTCTCTTTACTTCCATGAAGTCAATAACATCATCTTCAGACATTTTCTTTGCTACTTCTGCATAATAATTTATTTGAGCTTGTTCATCTGCTTGTTCATCTTCTTGAAGTTTCTTTGCCACTTCTACATCATAATCTATTTGACCTTGAGTTCTAGGCTCAATTTTCTTATGTGGCTCATCTTTTTCAACTAAAATGTCTTTCCCTTTGTCCTTAGCAGTTTGTACTGCTTCCTTTGGCACTTCAGCATATTGTACTTCTTCTTCAACTATCTCAGCAGTACCTTCTTGTAGCTTTTGATCTTTACACATTTCAACAACATCACCAGCAGTACCTTCTTGTTTATCCATATTACCACCAATATCTTCTTCTTCATCACTCATATTCCTCCCCTGAGTCCCTGACTTTGATTTATTCTGAGTATCATTTTCTGATTTCCCAGATTTCCTCCCCTGTTTGGGAGAATCATCACCATCATCATCAGAACTATCTGAACCATCATCTGAAGAATCTTCATCTATTACCACCTTAGTTCTTTTCCTCTTAAGTTGAGCTTCCAACTTCTTCACCCTGAGAGTCAACTTGGTGTAGACCTTAGCAGAATTGTTCTTGTGGCTTTTGAGATCTTCCTCAATAGATTCTACCTTGTTTGACAAATTGGTACAGATAACCATCAATTCCTTTAGTGAATAGCTGCCCTCATTACTTCTAGCTGTGTGACCTGCTAGGAGAGGTGAGTCATGGGGCAAGGATCCAGTTTCCACCCTAGTTAGACTAGGATGTACACCTGAACCACCCAGATAATCTAGTTGGCTTGGGATTACACCACCTGTGGCAAGTCTTTGAAGACTAGACACATTAGGTGTTACCATGGAAGAGGTCTTACTTATGTTTACAATGACCTGCCTAACTTCTAAGCCAGATGCAGTAGTGTAAGCCTCATCCATACTATCTTGAAAGATAGGCTCATCTGCTTCAAAGGTTGGGGTAGGAGGACTAGGCTGAGCAACCATAGTCTCCTTTCTGGTCCTTCTTCTATATGTTGTGGTAACTGGGGGTGTATGGGTTATTTCAGGAACCATAATGGGTGTGGGTTGGGGTTCAGTTGGGTTTACTGACCCTTCACCCTGAACAACTTGAATCATCTCAGGAAATAGAGGTATTTCTACCCCCATTAAAAAGTCTACTAGCCATAGCCATATTTTGAAAAACTTCTTACATTAGCAAATCTTTGAATAAGAAAAAGAATTTCTTTATGTTGCTTAAGCAGATTCTTTTTCTTATTCAAAATGCTTTGAACAAATCTTGGATACATAAGAAATTTTGTTTTACTTTTTACATTAGCAACCATACTCTCAAATATGAATTTTGAAAAATTAAAAACCCTGTTTGTTGACAAACATATGAGAGCAATAGCAATATTGCTACTGAATTGCTCCCATGATGTCCTTTTTGGTCTCAAACAATGCAAGAGAGTATGTATCAGAAATCTCCATTGTGGGGAGAAACATCCTTTTAGAAAGTTAATTTATGGTTGGATGTATCATACCCCATTCTTGCAATCTCTTGCCATATTTCAGTGTTTGCCATGTCATTGATACTATCTGAATCTCCTAGATTAAGATGTCTCCTAATAGTAGATTCAGTAACAATGAAATTTATACCATCCACTTTAGAGTGAATTTCTATGTCTCCATCTTCACTAGTTATGACAATAGCAGTTTGCCAAAACTGTGTGATGTGAGAGACAAAAAGAGTAGGGGAAACAGTTAAAGCATACCTTATATGAGAGTTGTTGAGAAAATCCACAATCTCATAGAATTGGGGTCCATCCCCTTGCTCTGTTTTCTCTAAATAGGCAACCTGATTGTGCGTCTTGACAAATTCCAAATTAGCCATAATATTCTCAGTAAAAGTTAATTTGACTATGGTGAATAGTGAAAATTTAGGTTAGAAAGTAGAAGATGAAAGTGAGATGAGATAAAATTGAGAGTATTAGGGTTTCTATTTGACCGACTTAAAAAGTAAGTTAAGTTTTATTTTAGGATAAGATTATAATAGAATAAAAGTTAAAATATCAAGAAGAGGATCCCTTAAAAACCGTAATTTAATCAGTAAAAATCGCAACTAATTAACTTCCAATGGCTAGTTTTAACACCAAAATTAGTTACTGACACAACAGTTATGTAGCACCCCAAGCCGACCTTGGTTAAGATGTCATATTATGGTGTCTAATCAGAACATACAAAATAACGCAAGCGGAAGTCTTTCATAAATAAGTTAAGTCAAGAACATCATGACTTATAAATTACAAGTTCCAAAAGACTTACCAATGAAATACAAAGGAAATAAATATCCATAAAATAAGTCCAAAATAATTCCAAGACAATGGGGAAATCTAATAAGGTAGGTCTTCTAACTCCTACTCACATCACTCTTGCCCCGCATCCCGCTTATTACCTGCCGCATGGAAAAGAAAACGCGGCTGAGCATAAATGCCCAGTGAACAGATATATATACAAAGCAGAAACGTAATAAGCATAAGTAAACGAATATGAATAAAATGGATCAAATGCATAAATGTCATGAATAAGAATAGCTCTAAGAGTCAAATAATAAATACGGCAACGAACGCGTCCAAACGAGCCACTCGAACGGACCAAAGATACCTAACATATAGTCACAAGCCTGTCTAAATGAGGCACTCGAATAGACCAAATAATCACATAATCCGTCAATTCATATTGTACAAGGAGGGGAGACCTCTCAAGTACCAGAAGTGAGAGGGGTGCATGGCACGCATAAACCAATCACTAAAATCACATCATAATCATTCCAAATATATACCTATGATGCATCCATACGCTCCCTGCAAAACAGAATACATATGCAAGTACGAGACTATACATACATATAACAGAATGGCCAGCTGTGCCATAATCATATAATCATAACAGAAGGGAACGTCGTGGATCAATCACACCTCCACAGAAAGTGTCATGCCATTGGTGCCTCAATGACATGGCCATGGTACCCCCATGACTAGTTAACTCGGGCAACAGAACAAAACAAAAACAAACTATGCATAATAAGCAAAACAACAAAGGCATATCAACTGAACAGAATCTCAATCAAGGAGATAATAAACAGATCATCATAACAGAATGGATAGCAACTGAATCATATCAAGGAAATCATGGCAAAAGGATCATAGAAAATGGATCATATCATAGTAACTGAATCAAAGTCAAGGATCGAAAAGTCATAAGATCAGAACCCTTACTGAGAAAGGGTAGAATATCTGTACCTTATGAAAATCAACCAACACAATAAGAGAGCACCGAAATAGGGAATCACTCTTTCTTCACCGAACCTATAGAAATTAATGATCACGTATTACTTACAAGCTCATTTTAACTAGATTACACATTTGGAGTTACTTTATATTTTTAGTAACTTTCCACTTTTAGTAACCTTTCCATATTTAGTAAGTTTCCATAATTAGAAAGTTTTCCGAAATAGTAATTTAATAATTTAAGGTTATAATTGACAATTAATAATATTTAAGGGTTAAAATGACAATTATAATAGTTTAAGGTTAATTATGTCAATTTAGTAAAGTTTAGGGTCATGATGTAAATTATCAAAATTAAATATTAAAAAATGTCAAATAAAATTATTTTAAAGTTTATGCTATAATTTTATATTAAGATGATAATTTTAGACCCCGTCGTTCATAATTTATTAACGTATTCATGACATTAATCTTAGACCGCGACGACCAAAATATGTTATTATCACATGCATAAACACACGACTCGCGACTATTCTTCAAAACATTTGGTATAAGCATTTTATGACTACCATACTCACCCACATGCATGCACATACATATCTGATGAGTAAACAATTCACTAGATTTCACACATATATATAAACCTTTCTAGTATTGCATCGACCCCAAAACACACACATGCAAAACGAAAACCCAACAGTATGCACACATACTTTTATTCTTATTCAATATATATATGTTATACATTATTAAACAATCTCTGTCTACAAGATCAGATTAATTACTACATCAAAAAAATAATTTATCAGACATCTGTTCACACTGACATGTTATCTCCTCAATACATAATCTCGGCTTAATCATGTTTGTTGTATATGTCATCATGTACTCCCTATTTTCTTTGAAAATTTCCAAATAACAATTCTATAACTCTTTGAAGATGATACACTTCTGACTAATATTTCACACACTGATATGATGCCAAAAACATCTCTTTTGACCTTATCTCTCGTTCACGTTCTCGATTTTCAACTCCAACCATATTATGAACTCTAGGACCAGACACATCAGTAGTTTCAGTTTCAGTATTTCGTACAAGCTCAAGTGTTGGTAACTTAGATGACATACACTCACATGATCATAAATATTAACGATGCATGGTATCCCACACAACCATGCATACCATTTTTTTTAAAAGAACACTATGCGTTAACTGAATGGGAAGAGCAAACCCGAACTAACTCGGAAACACACGCGAACACGAGTACAAGTACCACACCAGTTCGAATACAATCAGAATTAGTCCTGCACTTGGAAAAGTTGTTCAATTCTCAATCTCCATATATCGAATTCATTAGGCTTAAGCATAGGTAACTTAGCAGCAACATTGGTTTGACTTGTCTCCATGTCCATCTTCCTTCTTGAAAGAGTTCTTCTAGATCTTCTAATTCAAAGTATCAGAAACCTGGCTCTGATACCACTTGACCGGATCTGATGTGTTACACTTAGGGTGTTAATCCTGTATAATGTGTATGAGATACTTTGAGTGGATATAACTAAGTATGCGGAATCTACTTAGTTATACTTAGAAGATATTATGTATGAATATGAATGGAACAGTGTATATGAACAATGAAGACAATTGTTTTAAACAAAATGATTCAATATTATTATCTCAATAATACGAGTGATCTCCTATCACTAGGGTTTTACAACCTTGATTCTCTATGAATAATCGTACTTCTGTATGTAAAACCTAACCTAGGATATCCTTTTATAGAACAAGGATTCCTCTACAAGATAACTATAATCTATATCTAGAAGATATATACACAATCCTTTCTATAATTATCCTATTACACGTAATCATAACATAAACAGTACTAACTTTTTATGGTGGCAGTACTAACTGACTTAGTACTGTCAGTGTTATCTTCCATCAGTATTAACTTCAAGCTTGTCAGTACTAACTGTTAGTGTATATTTGAAGTCAGTACAAGTTATAACTAACAGTAATAACTGATAAGTTAGTACTGCTAGTACAAAGAAGGTACTACTGGTTGAATACTGCTGTTGGAGTGTCTCATACTACTGCTAAATGGATAAGTGTCGCGTATACTACAGCTGGATGGATATGTTTGAAAAAGATATTTTGTGTATAAAAGTCAAGTATATACGGTAGATAATATCTTAGACAAAGTGATCAGTTAACAAGTTGTATACACAGAACATGTTGTATCTTAGTTACTGACACACACAACAAGCAAGTAGTAGACAAGACTTGACAATATTGTAAAAATCTCCTTTGGACTATAAAAGGGAGATCTTAGCTTAGATATTAAGTGTGAATCTGTTAGATATTGTTAAGTGCTTAATAGAGAGAAAAACAGTAAAGTCAAGAACATAGAAACAAAAAGATTAAAGGTTTTGTAACCCTAGTGATAGTGAAGATCACTCATTTTATTCTCAGTAATATTGAATCGTTTGGTGTTATACTTTCTATGTTCATTGTTCAAATAACAAGCATCACTGTTTCATTTCCAACAACCAATAACCTTCTAAGTGTGGTTAAGTAGATTCCGCATACTTAATCATATTCACTCAAAGTATCATATACACACGTTATAAAGGACTAACATCATCATAGTGTATCAAACATCCTCTCAAAGAATAATAATAAAAAATCAGTAACAGGTGGCAACAGAACTATAAACCAAATACTAGGAAACTTAAAGAATAAGGGAGATTTAACACGGTTTCCACCTGTTCCATTCCCGGCTTTAAATGAAAAAACATCGGAAGGTAAAGAAGGTGGGTCGGTGGTATCAAGACACAGGATGGATTTCATGCCACCGAGTTTCAATCTCTTTTCGCAGAGTGACAAGTTGATCGAAGTAAACAAAAATCTGGAAAAGGTATTAAATCTGCCAATCACTCAGCCAGAAGAAAAAGAAAATGAAGATAATCAGAAAAGCGGGGCGATGGAATCACAAAAGAATGAAATGATGGGATTGGATAAGAAAGATGATGCAACAAAATCTGATGCACCAGTAGAGAAAAATGAGGTGGTTGAAACACCTGATGCAATAAATAATGATGCACCAGCTCAAGAAACATCTGATGCAGCTAAAGGGAAACAACTATCTATAGTTGTTAAAACAGATGTAGCTAAAAGGAAACAAGTAGAAACATCTGAAGAAGAAATCATATATAGTGCAGTCCCATTAAGGTCAATGACACCAGCAGAAGCAATTAAGATGGAAGAAGAAACACAAGTCAGAGGGAAAAGAGTGACTGTACCTACTGAAGCATTTCTTTGAATGGTCTACTACATCAGGCACCAAGGGCTTTGTATGAAACACTGGCTTCCTACATAATTGAAAATGGATTCCAAAGAGGCAAGATTGATCAGACATTATTCATCAAGAAGCACAAGAAGGATCTTTTGCTAGTTCAGGTGTATGTGGATGATATCATCTTTAGATCTACAAGGAAGGAGATGTGTATAGAGTTTGAGAAACTTATGCATGATAATTTTCAGATGAGTTCCATGGAGGAACTTACATTCTTTTTGGGTCTGCAAGTTAAGCAATCAAGTGAAGGCATCTTTATCAGCCAAGATAAATATGTTGCAGAGATTCTAAGGAAATTTTAATTTGCTGATTCAAAAGTGGCAAGCGCACCAATGGAATCTGAGAAGCCTCTTCTTAAATATGTAGATGGAGACAATGTGGATGTACACACATACAGATCTTTGATATGCTCTTTGATGTATCTTACATCATCAAGACCTGATATCATGTTCTCTGTTTGTGCTTGTGCAAGATTTCAAGTAACTCCTAAGGTTTCTCATTTAACAGCAGTCAAGAGGATTTTTAGATATCTCAAGGGTCAACCTAGGTTGGGTCTATGGTATTCTAGGGAATCACCTTTTGACCTGGTAGCATATTCATATAGTGATTATGCTGGTGCAAGCTTGGACAGAAAGTCAACAACTGGAGGATGTCAATTCCTTGGATGTAGACTCATTTCATGGCAGTGTAAGAAGCAAACAATTGTAGCAACTTCAACAACTGGAGCTGAATATGTAGCTGCTGCTAGTTGCTGTGGTCAAGTGCTTTGGATTCAAAATCAACTTGTTGGCTATGGGTACATTTTCATGAACACTGTCATATATATTGATAATAGTAGCACAATTTGTATAATTAAAAATCCAGTGCAACACTCTAAAACAAAACACATAGAAATTAGACATCATTTTATTAGAGACTGCAATGAGAAAAAGTTGATTCAAGTAGCTAAAATTGCTTCTGATCATAACTTTGCAGATCTTCTCACAAAAGCTTTTGATGTTGGAAGGTTTCAATACTTGGTAGCAAGTATTGGGATGCTTAATACTTAAATATTTCAAACTGTGTGAGTTTTGTGTATAAATTGGATTTGTACTGCTAGGTTATCAACTAGTACTGGTATTGAAAAGTTTGTACTACTAGTACAAATTTTGATTGTTTTGTTCATATTGTTAGTCATATGATTATACTGCTATGAGACAATTGCTTTGCACTTTGTTTTCTTGGTTTTAGACTAACATTTTCAAATTGAGCACAAAGGATGTTTCAAGTTCCATATGTGAACAAACAAAAGTTGGTGATTTAAGTTGCTGATCTGATAGGTTAATGATGGACAGAGTTTGGGGATCTAATAAATTCTTTAAAACTTCTCTCTTGAAACTTATTATGATATTTCATTTTGAATTAATGGCTAAATTGCTCAGATAGTAACTGAATCAACTCACTTTCTATCATTTTATACTTTAATTAGTATAATCAGTTAGTCTAAGGACATCTGATAGAAAGAACAGCGAGCAAATGTGAATCTAACACTTGTGTTAGAGGCAACAACTGCCACGAGCAGGAAAACATGTCAAGAAAGCCCTTTGAATGGGTTTATCTGTACACAGACAGTTATTTATAATTGAAAACATTGGTTCTCACACAACTAGAGGTTAATTTAAACCGAAATCTTGATGAAGTGTCTGTTACTACACTTAATCCCTTCAAAATGGTTGAAACCAGTATGATTTTTCAATATAAAATCAAGTTCATACTATTTAATCAAAAGTTTCTTAAAACATTTTGGATTCTGAATGGCTCAGAAACCCATCTAATGATGGATTATGACTTATAGCCCCATGATTCACCACTCACAGGAGGTTACACACTTGGAAGTGATGAGGGCAGAGTGAAATTTAAGGAATTGATGGCTCAATGTACAATATTGTCTGATAAGGTGTCCAAATGGAGTCAAGTTCAGATGATGGTGAGAGGTCTTCCAAACAGGGGAGGAAATAAAGCCCAGGGGAGGAAGTTTAACCAAATGTAGGGGATGAAAATTGCCCAAATTGATGAATATATTGGGGAGGAAGATTTTCAGTTGATGGATGCTGGGAATAAGCTCTTTTATCTCTCATCTTCATGTTCGGACATCTTTGACTTAAAATGATAAAGCTCTATCTCAAGATCATGTTGGAAATTTGGACAAGATTCTGGAGTATTATATATATTCAGAAGGGATGAAGCATTTCAAATGGAGAAAGTTCTTTCAGTTTCAATTTCAGTTCACTACGTTTGCTGCATCCAAGATACACAACACCATTGCCTCTTATAATTCCTCTATCCAATGAAATTGCACCATCTTTTTGGAAATGTTTGGAGCATGAGCAA
Organism: Artemisia tridentata subsp. tridentata; assembly: GCA_021014915.2. Classification (NCBI taxonomy): domain Eukaryota; kingdom Viridiplantae; phylum Streptophyta; class Magnoliopsida; order Asterales; family Asteraceae; genus Artemisia; species Artemisia tridentata. The sequence continues at coordinate 351,191,038 of CP139504.1, read as the reverse complement.
GGTACTGCTAGTGTTAAAGACAACGTTAAAATCACTGAAAGTGATTCACAGATGGCAGATGAGTTAGAAAGAAAGATATTTAATCTTGTAGAACAGAGGAAAGCTCAGATCAAGAGTCTGACTAAGTTATGTTTGGAAGATCTTCACAATCCTCATTCAATTCAGAAGAAACTTGATGATTTAGGATAAATCACAAGTTTAGGGGAGGATTGTTGGGAATTAAATGTTCTGAAGATTAGTATTGGGAAATAAATGTTCTAAAGGTTTGTACTGCTGAAAAGAATACACTAACAGTACTAACTGCTAGTGCATATTTGAAGTTAGTTCAAGTTATAACTAACAGTACTAACTGATAAGTTAGTACTGCTAGTACAAAGAAGGTACTACTGGTTGAATACTGCTGTTGGAGTGTCTCATACTACTGCTAAATGGATAAGTGTCTCGTATACTACTGCTGGATGGATAAGTTTGAAAAAGATATTTTGTGTATAAAAGTCAAGTATATACGGTAGATAATATCTTAGACAAAGTGATCAGTTAACATGTTGTATACACAGAACATGTTGTATCTTAGGTACTGACACACACACCAAGCAAGTAGTAGACAAGACTTGACAATATTGTAAAGATATCCTTTGGACTATAAAAAGGAGATCTTAACTTAGATATTAAGTGTGAATCTGTTAGATATTGTTAGGTGCTTAATAGAGAGAAAAACAGAAAAGTCAAGAACATAGAAACAAAAAGATTAAATGTTTTGTAACCCTTGTGACAGTGAAGATCACTCGTTTTATTCTCAATAATGTTGAATCGTTTGGTGTTGTACTTTCTGTGTTCATTTTTCAAATAACAAGCATCACTTTTCCATTTCCAAGAGCCAATAACCTTCTAAGTGTGGTTAAGTAGATTCCGCATGCTTAATCATATTCACTCAAAGTATCATATACACACGTTATAAAGGACTAACATCATCATAGTGTATCCAACATCCTCTCAAAGAATAATAATAAAAAAATCTGTAACAGGTGGCAACAGAACTATAAGCCAAATACTAGGAAACCTAAAGAATAAGGGAGATTTAACACGGTTTCCACCTGTTCCATTCCCGGCTTTGAATGAAAAAACATCAGAAAATGAAGATAACACAAATCAAGAAAAGGTATTAAATCTGCCAATCACTCAGCCAGAAGAAAAAGAAAATGAAGATAATCAGAAAAGCGGGGCGATGGAATCAGAAAAGAATGAAATGATGGGATTGGACAAGAAAGATGATGCAACAAAATCTGAAGCACCAGTAGAGAAAAATGAGGTGGTTGAAACACCTGATGCAATAAATAATGATGCACCTGCTCAGCAAACATCTGATGCAGCTAAAGGGAAACAACTATCTATAGTTGTTAAAACTGATGCAGCTAAAGGGAAACAAGTGGAAACATCTGAAGGAGAAATCATATATAGTGCAGTCCCATTAAGGTCAAGGACACCAGCAGAAGCAAGTAAGATGGAAAAAGAAACATAAGTCAGAGGGAAAAGAGTGAATGTACCTACTGAAGCATTTCTTTGAATGGTCTACATCAGGCACCAAGGGCTTGGTATGAAAAACTGGCTTCCTATTTAATTGAAAATGGATTTCAAAGAGGCAAGATTGATCAGACATTATTCATCAAGAAGCACAAGAAGGATCTTTTGCTAGTTCAGGTGTATGTGGATGATATCATCTTTGGATCTACAAGGAAGGAGATGTGTATAGAGTTTGAGAAACTTATGCATGATAAGTTTCAGATGAGTTCCATGGAGGAACTTACATTCTTTTTGGGTCTGCAAGTTATGCAATCAAGTGAAGGCATCTTTATCAGCCAAGATAAATATGTTGCAGAGATTCTAAGGAAATTTTAATTTGATGATTCAACAGTGGCAAGCACACCAATGGACTCTGAGAATCCTCTTCTTAAAGATGTAGATGGAGACAATGTGGATGTATACACATACAGATCTATGATAGGCTCTTTGATGTATCTTACATCATCAAGACCTGATATCATGTTCTCTATTTGTGCTTGTGCAAGATTTCAAGTAACTCCTAAGGTTTCTCATTTAACAGCAGTCAAGAGGATTTTTAGATATCTCAAGGGTCAACCTAGGTTGGGTCTATGGTATTCTAGGGAATCACCTTTTGACCTGGTAGCATATTCAGATAATGATTATGCTGGTGCAAGCTTGGACAGAAAGTCAACAACTGGACGATGTCAATTCCTTGGATGTAGAATCATTTCATGGCAGTGTAAGAAGCAAACAATTGTAGCAACTTCAACAACTGAAGCTGAATATATAGCTGCTGCTAGTTGCTGTGGTCAAGTGCTTTGGATTCAAAATCAACTTCTTGACTATGGGTACATTTTCATGAACACTGTCATATATATTGATAATACTAGCACAATTTGTATAATTAAAAATCCAGTGCAACAGTCTAAAACAAAACACATAGAAATTAGACATCATTTTAATAGAGACTGCAATGAGAAAAAGTTGAATCAAGTAGTTAAAATTGCTTCTGATCATAACTTTACAGATCTTCTCACAAAAGCTTTTGATGTTGGAAGGTTTCAATAATTGGTAGCAAGTATTGGGATGCTTAATACTTAAATATTTCAAACTGTGTGATTTTTGTGTATAAATTGGATTTGTACTCCTAGGTTATCAACTAGTACTGGTATTGAAAAGTTTATGCTGCTAGTACAAATTTTGATTATTTTGTTCATATTGTTAGTCATATGATTATACTGCTATGAGACAATTGCTTTGCACTTTGTTTTCTTGGTTTTGGACTAACATTCTCAAATTGAGCACAAATTATGTTTCAAGTGCCATATGTGAACAAACAAAAGTTGGTGATTTAAGTTGCTGATCTAACAGGTTAATGATGGACAGAGTTTGGGGATCTAATAAATTCTTTAAAACTTCTCTCTTGAAACTTATTATGATATTTCATTTTGAATTAATGGCTAAATTGTTCAGATAGTAACTGAATCAACTCACTTTCTATCATTTTATACTTTAATTAGATAATCCGTTAGTCTAAGGACATCTGATAGAAGAACAGCGAGCAAATGTGAATCTAACACTTGTGTTAGAGGCAACAACTGCCACGAGCTAGAAAACCTCTCATGAAAGCCCTTTGAATAGGTTTATCTGTACACAGGCAATTATTTATAACTGAAAACATTGGTTCTCACACAACCAGAGGTTAATTTAAACCGAAATCTTGATTAAGTGTCTGTTACTACACTTAATCCCTTCAAAATGGTTGAAAGCAGTATGATTTTTCAATATAAAATCAAGTTCATACTATTTAGTTAAAAGTTTCTTAAAAGATTTTGGATTCTGAATGGCTCAGAAACCCATCTAATGATGGATTATGAGTTATAGCCCCATGATTCACCACTCACAAGAGGTTACACACCTGGAAGTGATGAGGGCAGAGTCAAATTTAAGGAATTGATGGCTCAATGTACAATATTGTCTGATAAGGTGTCCAAATGGAGTCAAGTTCAGATGATGGTGAGAGATCTTCCAAACAGGGGAGGAAATAAAGCCCAGGGGAGGAATTTTAACCAAATGTAGGGGAGGAAAATTGCCCAAATTGATGAATATATTGGGGAGGAAGATTTTCAGTTGATGGATGCTAGGAATAAGCTCTTTTATCTCTCTTCTTCATGTTCGGACATCTTTGTCTTAAAATGATAAAGCTCTGTCTCAAGATCATGTTGGAAATTTGGACAAGATTCTGGAGTATTATATATATTCAGAAGGGATGAAGCATTTCAAATGGAGAAAGTTCTTTCAGTTTCAATTTCAGTTCACTACGTTTGCTGCATCCAAGATACACAGCACCATTGCCTCTTATAATTTCTCTAACCAATGAAATTGCACCATCTTTTAGTAAATGTTTGGAGTATGAGCAAGGAACTGCTATTGTTAAAGACAAAGTTAAAATGGCTGAAAGTGATTCACAGATGGCAGATGAGTTAGACAAAAAGATAATTAATCTTGCAGAACAGAGGAAAGCTCAGATCAAGAGTCTGACTAAGTAGTGTTTGGAAGATCCTCACAATCCTTATTTAATTCAGAAGAAACTTGATGATTTGGGATAAATCACAAGTTTAGGGGAGGATTGTTGGGAATTAAATGTTCTGAAGATTAGTATTGGGAAATAAATGTTCTAAAGGTTAGTACTGCTAAGAAGAATACACTAACAATACTAACTGCTAGTGTATACTTGAAGTCAGTTCAAGTTATAACTAACAGTACTAACTGATAAGTTAGTACTGCTAGTACAAAGAAGGTACTGCTGGTTGAATACTGCTGTTGAAGTGTCTCATACTACTGCTAAATGGATAAGTGTCGCGTATACTACAGCTGGATGGATAAGTTTGAAAAAGATATTTTGTGTATAAAAGTCAAGTATATACGGTAGATAATATCTTAGACAAAGTGATCAGTTAACAAGTTGTATACACAGAACATGTTGTATCTTAGTTACTGACACACACAACAAGCAAGTAGTAGACAAGACTTGACAATAGTGTAAAGATCTCCTTTGGACTATAAAAGGGAGATCTTAGCTTAGATATTAAGTGTGAATCTGTTAGATATTGTTAAGTGCTTAATAGAGAGAAAAACAGAAAAGTCAAGAACATAGAAACAAATAGATTAAAGGTTTTGTAACCCTAGTGATTGTGAAGATCACTCATTTTATTCTCAATAATATTGAATCGTTTGGTGTTATACTTTCTGTGTTCATTGTTCACATAACAAGCATCACTGTTCCATTTCCAATAACCAATAACCTTCTAAGTGTGGTTAAGTAGATTCCGCATACTTAATCATATTCACTTAAAGTATCATATACACACGTTATAAAGGACTAACATCATCATATTGTATCAAATATCCTCTCAAAGAATAATAATAAAAAATCAGTAACAGGTGGCAACAGAACTATAAGCCAAATACTAGGAAACCTAAAGAATAAGGGAGATTTAACACGGTTTCCACCTGTTCCATTCCCGGCTTTAAATGAAAAAACATCAAAAGGTAAAGAAGGTGGTTCGGTGGTATCAAGACACAGGATGGATTTCACGTGACCGAGTTTCAATCTCTTTTCGCAGAGTGACGAGTTGATCGAAGTAAACACAAATCTAGAAAAGGTATTAAATCTGCCAATCACTCAGCCAGAAAAGAACGAAATGATGGGATTAGACAAGAAAGATGATGCAACAAAATCTGATGTACCCGTAGAGAAAAATGAGGTGGTTGAAACACTTGATGCAATAAATAATGATGCACCAGCTCAGGAAACATCTGATGCAGCTAAAGGGAAACAACTATCTATAGTTGTTAAAACTGATGCAGCTAAAGGGAAACAAGTGGAAACATCTGAAGAAGAAATCATATATAGTGCAGTCCCATTAAGGTTAATGACACCAGCAGAAGCAAGTAAGATGGAAAAAGAAACACAAGTCAGAGGGAAAAGAGTGACTGTACCTACTGAAGCATTTCTTTCTCCATATGTCAAGAGAAAAGTTAACATCACTAGCAACTTGCAAGCTTCTGAGAAATTTATCATCGATTGCATATTCAACGGGATGTTTGCTCCTATGTAAGTAAAGCTAAAACTACTAAATTTAAAATAATATATATATATTTTTATTTAATGCATGGTAATAATGTTGTTAATGCATCTATATTTTGAATTAATATAGGGATATTGTATTCAAAATGTCTGACATGTCGATTCTAAGAGTGGTACTTGAGAGTATGTATCAAAACTTACCAGTCACAAGCGCGGCAGTGGATGTGTGGAGCATAATTTGGAACAACGATGAGAAATTGAAAAATAAGATGGCATCACGATTTATATTTTGAAAAATTGGCATGATGGTAAGAAAATATATATATTTTTTTATATTATATGTAAAAGATATTACAAACGGATGAAAGATATAAGGGATAAATTACATCATTAAAATAATTAGGCAGTAGTATATGATATAGCATCTATATGATTATTTCTTATACATTTAGATTTACTAATCTATTGTGATGAAGTAGATATAATAGTATGATTCACTGTTGCATAGTGTTGGTGACGTTTGTGTTTGAGAATGATGCAATTGATATATTAGTTGGTTGAACTCATCAACCAGCTCAACCACACACATGTCTCCAGAACATCATCTTATGTTGGTGACATTTGTGTTTGAGTTGATCGATGAGTTCAATCAACTGCATCAGCTTTAATAATCATTAATTCAAATGTTGCTTGCTTGAAATATTTGTCACTTAATGGAAAATGTGGTGAATGTGAGTAGATGAATGAATCAAAGTATTTGATAATTTTATTTGAAGATAAGAAAGAGATAAGAATGTGAGTTGTATATGAAAAAAAATGGAATGAATTTTCTTATATAGAGATAATATAGGTGCATGTATTTGAATATAATAAAGGTGCAGATTTGAAGATATGTTAGAAATTAGAATGTGTGGTGTAGATGAAAAATTGGTATGGATTTTATGATAAAGATAAGATACCTTTTAGTACTTGAAGATAAGAGAGCAATAAATATTTTTTATATTATAAAGTGAAATGTGTGGTTTAAATAAATACTAAAATTATAGCTTAATATGGTTTTCTGTATGGTTGTATTTTGGTATGGTTATAGAATATGTTACAGCATCTGTATGATTATTAATAATCCATTTTAGTGCATCTGTGCTAACATGTTTTCATACGGTAAATCGTGTTTCGTGTTTTGAAGCTATCACGGAAGCAAGAGGATTTCAGAAGAAAAAAAATGGAGGATGTGCTTAAATATTCAACAAAAAACAACCTGGACAACGTTGAATTGGTAATATATATTTTTATTATTTGTTGATAGTATATAAATTTAAAAATATTGTAAAAGTAAATGATATCTGGTGTATAACAATATGAATATGAAACAGATATTTTTCCCAATAACAATGCCAAAAGATCAGTACAATCATTACTATCCGATTGTATACAACTTAAAAACATGGAAAGCTGATATCATCGACAACGTGTATAATGAAAGCCAAGACATTGAAAGGCGATATGGGGATACTCCGTTTGAGTTGGTAAGTTTTATAAATGTTTTAAAATTAGAGCATCACATTTATAAAAAAATTGCATCGGTTTTACTTTAAAATTTTATTGAAAATGGAATCAAAGATTGGATATTGTGTTATTGCATGTCATTACGGAATATGTTACGTTAGTTCGTTGTATGGTAATTTATTATGAATAGGTAATCAAATAAAATGACATTGTACGTATAGGCAAAAAAATGTTTTAAAATTAGAGCATCACATTTATAAAAAAAAATTGCATCTGTTTGTAACTAAAATTTATTGAAATATTAATTATATGACAGACAAAATCATTTGCGACTTATCTGGAATCAGTAAATCACCCAAGTGCAGCCAAGATAACCAAATCAAAATTCAAGATAATGAAGCTAGATTGTGAAACAAGGTTAAACCATTTCGGGTCTGCAATATTTGTGATGAAACATATCGAGACTTTCTACGGAAGAAAAAGGGAATTCAGTTCAGGATTTAAGAAAGAGAGATTGGGTCAGAACTACCAACTGACAAGCCTTCGTAGAAAGTACGTCGTGAAGATGTTGATGACACTTATAAACGAAAAAATAGAGCAGATAGAAATGGAGTCAGAGAAATACAAAAACTTAAATGGCGCTTAGAAGCTAAATTTCCAAAAAATTGCATTCCAAAAGCTGTAAAAAAAGGTGTTGAAGTACTTTGACGAGCATGAAAAGAACCTTATGGTAAAATGGAACTTTTTGGCAAAATTCAGCCCAGAAAACAATATGATGTAATAAGCTTACATTTGAACTAGATTTACTTAATTTCAAAACATTATGATGTAAAAAAGTTTGATCAAGCAGACAACTAATATGTTGCTGCAAAATGAATGATGTGTATGCAAACAATATCATGTAGCAAAATACTATGTTTCTGTGAAAGAAATGATATTGTCCTTTGATGTACAAATGCTTAATATTATGTTTCTGAATTATATAGGTTTACATATGAAAGGAAAATATGCATCAAAGTTATGAGAATTGATGCATATGAGATTTATGGAAAAGGTGCATCAAATTTATAATGATTGATACATATGTGAATTTTTTTTACTAACACATTCAGTTTAGCAAGAGTTAATTAACCGTAAATAAATAAAATAATTAAAACATATCTATACTAACATAATAAAAAAATGTTGCATCAAAAAAACAATCATATATATACCTAAAAAAAATAAAAATTCAATAAAACCAACTTCATAGTAAAATTCCATAGAATCCAATATCCAAATTACTCAATCAGACAAAACAAGTTTTACTTTTTTTTTTTTTTTTTTTTTTTTTTTTTTTTTTTTTTTTTTTTTTTTTTTGCTGAACTTCATTATTCAAACACAAGTCCTAAAAAAATAAAAAAATAAAGGACTATAATTTTTTTTTGGAACAAGTATATAAAAGCTGCATCTCAGAAACATAATGGTGCATCACTCCTGGTAATCCACATCTACGAAACGAGTAGAACGGGATGATCTTTTGTGGCTACCACTGATGATGTCCCTGTACGGGCAGGTTCAAGAGTTGTGACCTTCAGGTTTTCCACAAGTAAAGCAAGTTCTTCTCTTCTTTGATGCGTCAGCCTCTTTGCGTAATATTTCATCCACATTCTTCCATCTTTAGTGGGAACCAGTACCTTTGTTCTTCGATTGCCTAGGAACTTGTATCTCAACATCAGCTGGTTCAGTAACACTAAGCAAGGAACAAAAAATGTCCGCCTTATTCTTGTTAAGAGCAGCAGGAACCTCATCTTCAGCTGAAGACAGTAAATCCAACAAATGCAAACGGTACAGCTCAAGTTTGTCTTTGAATGGCATCAACCTATCAACAGTATCTTCAACAATCTGACGAATTGCACGAACATCAGAACATGAACTTGTCTCAGCAGCATTTACAGTAGCATCAAAACAAATACTATCCAGAGTCTTCGACCACCTATCAAGAACATACTCTTTTGGAAAATCTTGCACATTGTTCATCCTCAAAATGTAAAAAATGTGACGACATAGAAGCCCAAAAAGGTCAAAACGCTTGCACGAACAAGTGACACTCATATCAGTGGAAGAATACAACACCTGTCAAAAATAATAAAAAATAAATAAAATAAATAATAAGAAATGTATAAATATTATAATATAAATTAATGCATCGGAGTATATAATAAAGGTGCATCAATTTATAATCAAACATACCTCATAAACTTCAAACGAATTCTTCTCCTTAAACCTTTAAACCTCAGTATCACGAATAAAGTACTTTTCAAACAACCTAATCTTTTCAATGTTGATGGATAAGCAATAGGTAATAGAAGAGAAAATCTCATCTTGAACATCAAAAAACACACTCAAAGTGTACGGCTCAGCAGCATCCCTCTCCAATTTCAACTCAGTACGGTATTCAGGTGTCTTATTGTTGGAATATGTGAATCATAAAACTATAAACACATAAACATATAACATCAAGCACCCGTAGCAGAAAAATAAGATCTACAAAACATGTAATTAATTAAATAAATTTAAAAGTGATGCGTACCTTTTGGTTTCTAGCAAGAACAAGAAACCGTGCACTCCAAGAACAAGGTAAAACCCTAAATTGGGTTTAAGATGGATCGACTTATGTATAAGTCGAATAGGGGAAAAACACAAGCTATAGTGAGCTTGTTATTCGTTCTTGTACACACGTATTACTAGCGTCTCAATGTGAAAAGCTAGGTTCTAATTCACAAGACAATTCCAACACTTATGTATAAGCAAAACCGAAAATCCCAAGGTGTTTGGGATGAGTATTTCGATTGGCCAAGATAAGAGGGAGAGAAGAAAGAAGTTGGATTGCTAGGGAATTAGGATTAGGGAATTACAAATACAAGGGGTTTGTATTTATAGGCTCCCAAACTTGTTCCCTACTCCAAGTCAACCAAACCCTAACCCATATAGGGAGGATTGGCCGAACATAAGCCCAAGAAGGCTTTCTAGATCCTTCTTGGCCTTTTTTCATCTTTAGTCCTTTATTTAACGAGCGTTATCCAAACCCCGTTAAATACTAACGACCGTTAAGTGTTTTATTGTGAAATGAATAATTAAAACATAAATCGTTATATTAATTATTCAAACCATTGAGACTCATATGTAATTTGTGCAATCCCGAAGTCTCGTGTTCGAAACTGGACATACACATATTAATTTATATCCACAAACTCTAACACTTATAACGAGTTTCATGGTCATTCTTCCGCTGTGAATACCGCTGGGAATCCATAGCACTATCAAAGTGGCTAAGAAACTCAACTAACGTAAGGTGTGGAGTGGTAAATCTTCCAAAAAAATGGTTTTCAGATTCAGACCATGAAGTCGTACGCATTAGTCCAGACATGTCTTCATCTCGGAGAAAAGCTGGAATCCATCTAACCCTCATTTCATATATATCAGACAACCACTTATTCTCACTTAGGTTAAAATCAGCAATAATACTGGCCCACTCCTCTTCAAATATACTAGGTGAGATCTGATCATTCCAAACTATCTCACAAAGCCTTCGCTTGAAATCCGAGTTTTTACAAATAGATTAACCAACCTGCAAACAAAAAAGTGCATCAGTGCTACATATTAGTGCATCAGTGTTACATACTAGTGCATCAGTGTTACATATTAGCGCATCTGTAACACCCCCTAAATTATGAGATAACAGCGGAAGACTAATCGGGGTATTACTGTGAGGATCAAGTCATAATCATAGAAAACAGCTCGAAAGAGATGTTTTGAAAATATAGGTCCTTTATATTAATTCAGTTACAAAAGTTTCATATCAGAGTTGGTGAAAATCCTTAAAGGAAATAGTATTTTGAACTGAATTACATGTTTTATTTTACACCATAATAGAAGATAAGTTATTGCCCGCTCCATGCCCTTGCTGCTCCACTAATTACCTGAGATAACATGCTTAAAAGTCAACAAAAATGTAGAGTGAAATCATAGAGTTTGTAATATGTAATCAGTATGAAACACAAGTAATATTGTATTGAAAATACAATCATAATACGCAAACGTTAACACTGTACCGCACAAACAGCAAGAACAATCCAAATTAATGGCATGAGTTATGGCCCTCTATAGGAAAATGTCGTCTTCCTATTTTGAATAATCAAATAAAGTGCATTTGGTCGCCTAACCGGCTAACACAAATGGGGCGTCAGCTGCCAATAGATCTATTCACTATATTCGCGTTCACTCGCAAGCGATTAATGGTTCATGATGGGAGGGACTTGTAATAATGGAAAAAGTAATGGTAACTTAGGCAATATAAATCAGGTATAACATTCAGAAAAATACTTGAAATCAGTTTATAGCATGTATCTCCCTCACGGAGTATAAAATTGTTAAATAAGTAAATGTGAGGCTATGACTCACCTTAAGTGATACTGGTGATGGTGAAAAGTAAGTTCAGGTGAGATTAATGTAACGGCTTCTAAACAAAACCTGGTAAATAGGAAAGTCTGAGAATCTGACCAAATACGATTGGTGGATGCGAAACGAATAACGAATAATGATTTGATCGTTAAAGTGAGAGTGTGATATGCTTAAAATGCCTAAAGTTTAAAAATAATATTACATTTAATATTATCTTGTTTTTATGCCATTTATCCAGAAATACCATTTTCCTCGAAAGTGGTGAAATGAAACGTGAAGTTAAATCTTTCAAAATCTCGTTATATAAAAATAACGTAACGCTAAATAACAAGTAAATGAAATATACAAAATGCACGTGACGTGAATGGAAATCGTAAAATGGAAGATAGAAATAAGAATGTCAAATATAATCTGTTGGTCCTTGTCCTTTTCCTGTTGTTACACTTTTTACCCTAATGGCGTTAGCGTTGCACCGTTAGTCTTTGGTTAAGTATGAATTGCATTTATAGTCCACTACTTGTCCAAAATTACAATCTGAGCTTGGAATTCAATATAATATCAATTTCTACCTTAAAGACTCTGTTTTTAAAGTTTCAGTCCCTATTTTAGACCGTTGGCAGTTTTGGTCCTTGTAAGTGAAATTGATTTGCATTTTTAGACCAAATGTACAAAAAAAAAAGTGGGAAAAGTTATGCGAATTTTTATGAGACTTATTTAAGTTTAATAAAGCTTATTTCAATAGCTTATATGACAAAGAGCTTATTTTTCTATGATTGGGCTTTTAACGAGCCATTTATAAAGCCCATTAACGTTTTAAAAACCGTAAGCTTTGAGACGAGTTGGGCTCATCCATAAGCTCATTTTTAACGTTCTATTTTCATATCAAAAGACCTAGATAAGCTAGCTTATCTCAAGTGCTTAAAATCTTCTTAATTGGCTTAACAACCCACATCGTGTTTTGGTTAACAGTTTCTGAAAGAATCTTGTACTTCACTTTGATTGATTTTGAGAGTCTAAAGGTGTTCGTTTTTACAAGTTATTTATACGAAAGTTGTAGCTAGTAATGGGGTATAATAGGTCGTGTAAAAACAAGGTATGATTGTTAAGTCAAATTTTAAGATATATGGTCGTTTTTAGGGCGACATCGAACGCATTTTATGGGTAAAACTCTTAGAAAATTTCTAAGTGTTTTCAGTTTATACGATTAGAACATGGTACCAAAATGACCTTGAAACATGCATATAGCGTAAATATAAAGGTGAGACGGGTGTGTATCATGACTCCTAGGCCTTCCACAAGGGAGGCTAGTCACTATTCGTGTGCTATATGAACATGTATACGTAAATAAATAGTTAAAATTATATACGTTCGAGTGAGATTTACATATGTTGCATGGTTATGTAATAACGTACGAGGTGAAAGGGAGATGGGTTTCAGACAACTTACTACACCTCTAGGGTGGTAGAGACTCGTGTAGGAATGAATGGAACACAAGAACTATAACCCACGATCGCTATACCCACTTATATGTTTATATATATATATATATATATATATATATATATATATATACATATATATATATATATATATATATATATATATATATAACCCGTTTCTTTCGACAAGCTTCCAAATGAACGAATGAAGTCTTCTGGTCTTCCAGAGATGTTTTTGTAGGTGAATGAGAGTTAATATGATAGTATTGAATGTATGATAGAAGGTGGTGAACTAGGGAGACTTATAGAAGTAATTATGTAATACGTATGAATTTAAATGATATAAAAATATCATCTACTTGCTTCTACTGTACATGGGAGGGAGTATGTAAGAGATTTGAGATAGATTTCTAACACTAGAAGACTTTAGGAATGTATGTGAGTGAGTAGCAAAGCTAGGATTTGTTTTGTATAATATATACATGTCGACTAGTATATAAACTAGGTACACAATTGGATTTAACGTGTAATACTTGTTCTATGTTGTTAAAACTGATTCAATATCATGCATCTAGGCTAGGAAAAATATTAGGAGAGGGTGGAATCAAGTTGGAGTCAAAACGGTTACGTATTAGATTTTTGTTCATATCGGGTTGGGTGGGTTATGGCCGATCACTTTGTCTTTTAAAATCATATCAAAACTCGACATCCAAATCTGAAATTCGACATTCATATGGTATGGTGGGAGGTGAATGAGATTGTGTAAAAACATTCATATGTCGCGTTTAGGATTCGAGAGAATGGGAGGCGTTTTGGAGGAAGGGTTTGATCGAGTTTTACATGAAATAACAAAAAAAAATAAAGTTGGGCTTGGGTGGGCTGAATGAACAGTATGCGTGGGATGGGTTGGGCTGAGATGATTTTGGCCCGATCAGGTGTTAAATACGTATAATTAAATTTTGTAATACTCTTTGAGCTCGTCCCATCATTTGGTGAATTGTGTGATAACGTAATCACATTAAAATAATATAATAAGAAAATTTCAAATTTCCCCGCAAAAATGGAAATCAGTAAACAGTAACTGAGGTTAATATTGATTAACGATTATAATTACAATGAAATTTTACAGTGTATTACAGCATCTGTGTTACATATTAGTGTATCAGTATTATAAAATTAATATATATACATAATTAATCTAAATATACCTTAGTCGCGAGCTTCTGCATAATGTGCCACATACACAAACGGTGACGAGCATTTGGGAAAACATCAGCAATCGCTTGCTTCATCGACGGGTCCTGGTCTGTAACAACAACCTGTGGGTCAGTAACAAACGCCTTTTGGAATGCCCGAAGCAGCCACTTGTAGGAAGATATAGTCTCATCAGAAAGAAGGCCAGCTCTGAATGTCACAGAATGGTTGTGGTTATCTATACTAGTGAATGGTACAAAAACCATCTTGTACCTGCAAAAAAACATTTGTATTGTTGTTAAAAAAGTGCAGCAGTATTAAACAAAAAGGTGCATCAATGTGTATATAAAAAATGTCAGGACAAAAAACATTACTTGTTCGATCTAAACGTGGCACCAAAAGACATAATATCTCCAAAACGCTTATAGTTCAACTTCGCAGCATTATCAGCCCAGAATAAACCACTCAACGCATCACCTTCCCCCATGTAGTAATCCACAGAAAAACCTTCACAGTGCTTTTTCAGGTTCTGCAACTTCTCAACCGCCATCTGCGCGTCACGGTCCCCGATAAACAGATTCATATCACGTCTAAAGTTCTTGTAATCAGCCACAGTCGCTCCAACATTCTCAAACCCTCCATAAATTTCTTTCATTAGTTTAAAAGCCCTAACTGGTCCAACGTTAGAATTTGATACTTGCATAAGGAAATGTTGTTTGGAGTAACCTAAATCCCGTGAGTTCATCAAAAACAGCATGTCCTGTTGCGACACCAAAGGGTGATTATGCTCTTCAACAAACCAGTAAACCTCATACCTATCACCCTCAATCTTTCTAACCCTCATAGAAGCCAAACAATCAGTCTTACATGAAGTATTTTTTATAAAAGGCTTCTTAACAAAAGCATCGCTAACTTGAGTCATATCAATACCTTTCCCTTTATCAACGCAATTACCTTTCCCTTTGTCAACGCACTTACCTTTCCCCTTGCTACGTTTGTCAACCTCATAATGCGACTTATGCTTATCATATTTTGAATATCTCTTCTTACCACTTTTCCTACAACTGTAGTATTTGATACTTATATCACTGGAATCGTCCCTACACTCGGTCCCAAGGTTAATATCAAACCCAACTAATTTCGCATAATGCCTATAGAAGTTATAAGCATGAGTTAACGAAGCAATAACAGTTCCTGTGCTAGGCTTCTGTGCAGCACCTACTTCAGGAATCCATTTCCTAGAGGTGTCTACACTATCATCAGAATGGCAAACCACATCACTAATACTAGAAACGTCTATACTACTAACAGAATCGCGAACAACACCACTAGAAGACTAACTACAACTAGAACTAGAAGTAAAACCAAAACTTGACATCAAACCTGTAAAATAAAAAAAAATATATACGTAAATACAGTTATCATTCAAATCAGTGCATCAACATATATAACAGAATGATGAAAATATCATAGCATCAGATATAATAATAAAGTAAAATGTATCAGATATAAAATTAGTGCATCAGTATACATTTTTTTCTAAATCACAAAAAAGCATTAAACATAATCATAAAAAAACACTTGTAATTGAAGAAAATAGTGCATCAGCATACATAATATAATGATTTAAAAATATCAAAAAAAATCAGATAACATAATAAACTAAAATATGCATAATGTAAACACTATAATCACATAAACATTATAATGAAAGCTAAAAAAAAATCTATAAAATTAGTGCATCAGTATACATATTTTTTTTTAATCTACAAAAATAACAAAAAAGAAAGTACAAAATAACTTAAAAAAGTAAATCTAAACATCAAGTAACAACCATAAACATCACATTACAACAAAAAAATCATATAATCGGTACACAATTGAGCATACAATAAAAATTTGCCAGTAAAAAATAAAAAAAAATCAACAAACGATGCATATAACAGCTAAATATCAAATATATAAGCTTCGAGTTCAATTTTAACTAACAAAAATTAAAAAATTATACTAAAAACAGTTAAAAACCCTTACATTTAGGATCGAGCTGAGACATCTGATTAGAAACGATTGAATGGAAATAATAACTGCGTGAATGCATGGAAAATAAGCGAATGAATATTTTGATTTTATAGGGAGAGATCGAGAGAATTTTGGGAAGGATTGCTACAAATAATGAAGTTAAAACTTTGGTTATATACGATTGAATCAGTGAAGTAATAAAAAAGAACGAATAAAACCTTGTAAAATATAAAAAGTTACAATGAGGCCCTTGTAGTTGGGGAAAAAAAGGAGGTGGGAAGGGAGGGGGTGATTTGCACTATTTTCTCACTTTTCCACCAAAGTGGGTTTTTTATAGAACCAATATATATATATATATATATATATATATATATATATATCTACATTATATACAACAGGAGGTGTTACACGTAGATAATGCCACATAAATGCCACCTCAATGCCACATAATCATAAACTATGCCACTTGGCATTTCTAGCTGCAGGAAAAATCGGATAGAAATTATGTTAAAAATTTGTATTTGGTGAGATTCGAACTCTAGACCATGCATATATTTTGTGGTATGTTAACCACTGAACCACCACAATTTTTGTGATTTACAATTCAAAATAAAGAAGTCATGCCTTAAATAATTGATATCGCATGGAAGGATAACTATGAGAATCCCTCCATCTACATTAATCTTCGGTTTCCCTTCCTTCAAGCAAAATACACCCAAAACCCTAAAATAAAAATACCTAACCAAAAAAAACCGGACATTCATTAAAAAAAATGAGCAACCATCATCATTCTCTAAATCAACATCAAAACCTCTTTGTTATTTCTTATTATGCAAAAGGGTATTATTTTTTTCCTACAGTATAATACGTTGTGTTGGTGAAGGTGTCGATGATCATACAGTATTATAGATTGAGACTAATTGTACACCTCCAGGTTATTTGTATAACGTTTTAGTTTTTTTTTTTTTTACAGATCAGGAGAAAAAATAACACAATAATATTCAAATTACTTCACACACTGACTCTACAATCACTTCTTATTTGATTAAATCAAATAAGGTACGTTTATTTATTTATTTTCTGCTAGGGTTGTGTTAAATTTTTTTTATCTGTTATATCTTAATTTTGTTACATGTTACATATATATGTGTTCAGTTATTGATTTTGATGTAAATTCTGGCTTTAATTGTTTAATTTGAAGTGCTTATTTAGTTTAATTGCACCAGGTTTAGGTCAATATTTGAAATTTGTACTGCCAAGGTTTTTTTAGTACTGCTAGGGTTTTGAAGAGGAAGAAGGTGCGGGTTCCGGTGAAGCCAGGATTTTTATTTCGGATAAAGTTGACGGAGATGGATTGAATAGCGCGGAGGTAAGTAAAGACGTTGTTCAAGCAAGTGGATCGAATGGTGATGTACCTGTAATAGATAGCAAGGAGGTAACTGAGATAAGGCTTTGCACAATTTTTGGTAATGCTCTATTGCTGTCAAGTGGTATTTAATGTATTTTGTGATACATGTTATCTGTAGTATGGATCATGCGAGTCTTATGACTATATGTTTCTTATGTTGGCTTTAGTCATGCTCTCATCATGTCAGATTTTAACTCTGTTTTTTGTGTTATCTCTATTGTATTAGATAGTTGACGTTATATGATAGGTATTTTCACTCTTTGGTTTTGATCTTTACATTGCCAATTGATGTTATTGTAGCAACCACAAACCAAGTGACTATCTGTTGTTGTGTATTAGTGTCCATGTAATTAGCTCTATATATTGGCCGTGATTAATAAGTTGTTTTAATATTTGCAGGGAGTGGGACTAAATGTTATCACGGAGCTGATCATAGGGTATATGTATCCAGGGAGACCACTAGCCAACGTGGCCGGTAATTGCGAAGTTTCTTCTTATGATATTGAAGATTGCAAGCAATCTTCTTCACAAAGTCTCTCAGCGGCCGGTAACCGCAGAACACCGAACACAGCCGTTCATGAGCCGTTTTCCATCTACGAAGCCCCACGGCAAAGAAATTCATGGTAATATGTTTACCAGCGCATTTTCCAAACTTACATAGTTGTTCCTTTCTTATGTTTGCTATTATTTCTTAATTACTCAGGCATTCAGCAACACTTGGTTCGTGAAGCTTATACAAATGCTGTTGAGCCCAGCGCTTCCAGTATTAGCAATCGAAAAAGAAAAGACAATGACACTGTATTCACTGCAGGCCACCACAGATGTGCAAAGGCGATACCTAACAAGTTCTTCAAGCAACTTTGCCACTAATGCAGGGATCTCTTAGGCATTTCCCATTTCTGAAGTTCCGCCACAAAGAAATTCAACTTACGGTAAGATGGTTACCAACACTCTTACTTATGTTTGGTGCAAAGAAAATCAGATGATAGTAATATGTTAGCCAACACATTTTCCAAATGTCCGTGCTTTCACTTATTACTGTTTTTTACTTATGTTTAGTGTATTTTTAATTACTCAGATATTGGACGCCAATTGGTTAATGAAGTTCCTCTGCAAAGAAATTCAAGTCATGGTAAGATGTTTAGCAGCATGTTATGCAAATTTTCAGAGTTTTGGTTATGAGTGTTTGTTTCTTATGTTCGGTGTTTTTGCTTGAGTCAGATATTCGGCACCACTCAGTTAATCAAGCATTTACAAATGATTATGAGCCCAACACTTGCGATATCAGCAATCGAAAAAGAAAAGCCACACAAGGTGTGTTAACACACATGCAAGCGGCCGGAGATATGCAAAGGCAATACATAACAAGCTGTTTGGGTAACCGCACTGCTGATACATTGGTTCCCCATACATCTTCTACATACAGAGTTCCACATCAAAGAAATCCATCTGATGGTAATACGTTAACCAGCGCATTTTGCAAATGCCCAGGCTTTCACTTATTACTGTTTTTTACTTATGTTTCTTTTTTTCGTTTGATAACTCAGTCATTGGACATGAAATCGTCAATGAATCTGAATCAGCATCCTTGAGGCGATCAGACCTCTGGCGTGATATAAAAAACAGGGTCGTCACCAACAGGCAACAGTTCATATACAAGTGCTTATCAACCCACTTTTCCAATAGCAGCAATCAACAACGAACAAACGTTCACAGTGTAACAACGAAAAATAATCAAGACATTCAGTCAGTGGGAGATGTGCAATGGCCATGGGTAACAAACTGTTCAGGCCTGCTGATATTGGTCAATCCAGTTCTGCGTACAACACAGGTAAACACTTTTGTTTAGTTGTTCACTTCTGAGAATGATGTTATTTACAAAATAGCACATGCTCTAAATTCAGTATGTATTTTTTTATTTGTACATGAGTGTTTGTTTTAAAAGTGCGGTATTCATTTTTTGGTTTTGGGTTACCTGCAGTATTGGCAACATGTGAACCTTCTTCTTCTGGCACCGACAAACGACGTGGTATATCACGACAGCGTCCACCAGCAGCGAGCAGCCAACACAGTCGTCCCATAGAAATGTGAGAAGGAGACTTTCGTACAATCAGTCAAACATACCTGCTGCCAGTACCCCACGTAAATTCTCAACATGTTAACACTAAACTCCTTGAATCAAGTTCTGCACGTGTTCAAGGTAAATGTTCTTCTTATGCCGTGGTGGTGGTAGCACTTGAAGCCATGGTGGCAGAAGTGGTACAGATCGTTATACTAGACATGGTGGGACATCATAGTATAACTTTTATCAGCTTATTGTCATCATAGTATTAAGCTATTAGAAGTGGTACAAAACAGTTGACAAAGCCTTTGCCCAACGCTATTGTCTTGGTAAACTTGAATGAACTATCCACAGGAGCTCATAAGCTTTTGCCAGAAGGTAATATTTTCACCCTTTTAGCACTCGATTTGTATGCACAGTTTTGGTTGACAAATGCTTAGCTATGGTAAATATTATAGAAGAAACAGTTTCTCACCAGTTAAATGCATGCAAATCCCCGTCACATAAGAAGAGAGCAGTCGAAGGTGAGTTTATCTATTTCTAGGTGCACTCATGCAATCTGTTATGAATGGTCATAAATTAAGAAGTTAATCATTGTGTTTCAGATATAGAGCCATTACAAATAAATCTTGATTTGGAAGAAGGATATTGCAAAGCTGTATTATGTCGTCTCGGATGTGCTCTATTAGTCTATTTCATTGGCATTTGCACAAATGTGCAATCCCAAACACACCGTTACTCTATTACAATACATTTAGGTAATTTTATGATTATCACTGCACTTTCCCTTCATATATTTTTGTATGTTTATGTTCTTCATTTGTCATATGGATTTACAATTAAATGTACGATTTCAGGCAGATGTTATAATGGCGTTAGCAGGGTCAAATGGAGGACCATGGTTGAAAGTTTTTCAAACAACTCAGCTTTAAAAGCATTACACCTTCTGCTGTCAAGTCAGAATATTCCACTGATATGGTATACTATTTAAGTTTTAGGCGTGTTTGTTTAAGCTTATTTGTGAGCTTATTTTGAAAATTATGCGGTTATATAAGCCTATTATATCCAAAATAAGCTTATATAAGCCCTTAAGTTTTAAAATAAACAGGAACAAAATGGGATTATGAAGCCCTTAAACAAACAAGCAGTACTAATTGTAGTGTGACATTTATAAAGTTTCCAAATTGTTTTGTTATAAAAGTTAGATCATATAACTAATAATGTTTGGCTTTAGTAATCCTATCTGTATGTTAATTGTAGTGTGATATATAAAGAGGCAAATAAAGTTAGACCATAGTCATAACTCATATTAGATCTGATTTTTACAGGGGTATACTATCTAAATTGAGGTGACTTTCAGTGATTCAATTGTTTTTTTTAATGTAACCGTCAATTAATATGGTTATATGGATCCTTAATTGAATGTATATGATGTCCATTAATCGTATTTTGAATAATATGCTCATTTTGGCCTGGTGTTGTGGAGGAACTTTTGTGGTTCATCAGTGGGTCAATAAGTGCCAAGGTAATCTTTTTTGTTTAACAGTTCTCAAAGGCACTGATGCGTGGGTTTTGCAACCTTACAACAGGTTTTACCTCTCGAGGGATCTCAAGAGGCTTACAACCCCACCAGGCAGTGTACCTGACCGATGTAGTATAGTGTAGTGGTAAGTACGGGGGATTGATCGTTCTCCACAGGGAATAGTGTTTGTTAGGTGTGAAAGACTACTCTAATTAGGTCTAAGGGTTGAGGAAGATTCTTTTTATGTTTTTATAATTTTTATGAAAGCAAGTAAAATCTCGGGTTTGAAAGAGTGGGCGGAATTAGTTGATAACCAACTAACCCAAATTACTACGAATGCAAATAAAATAAATAACAAAAATGAAAATGTGGTGAGAAACTTATGTGTAGAGAAATGTGTTTACTTAGATTTCCTTACTCCCTAACTATCTTTTACCGGTTGATTAGTGTGTATTAGTCGCGTGGATGACGGGTGTATTCCTTAATACCATTCGTGGGGTGGCGTACTTACTTCCCCAACTCTACAAGCTCCTACTTCACTCCTATGTCGAGCCGGCTAGGAAGCTCCTAACATGGGATCACTAGAATTCGCTTGTGCATTAAATACAACCATAAAAACCTTTAGTACGCATTTGGTTCATGTTTCTTAAGACGTTCAAGCAAGTTACCGAATAGGAAGTTAGCCAGTTTTCTTAAGCCTAACATAGATAAACAATCATCCAATACAACTAATAACACACTAACAACCAATAATCAATAGCTAGGTTTCATTAGATCTAAGCAAACACAAGATAAAATTAGCCTAACATGTTAAACAAAAGACAAGAATAAGATAGAATCAAACAACACATAGACATATTGAATGATTAATTGATAACTTATCTTTCAATGTAACATGGAAGATCTCAAGGCAAAAAGCCTTGAAAAAGATGCTAAAATCGTCCTAGGGTTTTCTCCCAAAATTCCACACACTAAGCTCTCCCTAATGACAAAAAATTAGAAAACTATATATAGACTTTTGGATCTGACGGCGTCACCTTATGGATTGTGACGCCGTCACCTCGCCGCTTCTAGGGTTCCCGGATGACCTTCTTGACGCCGTCCCTCTTTATCTCTTCAAAAATCCATTCTGGCTTATCAAGGCTTGACGCCGTCAGCTCGTGAACGTGACGCCGTCCCCTTATGATTTAAGCCGTGACGCCCTTGATCAAGTTAAAGCGTGACGCCGTCAGAATTCACATGCTATTTTCACTGGCCTATCATGAGTAAATTTCACGTCCACTTTTTCTTGCCAAAGCATGACGCCGTCTGGGGTTAATTGTGACGCCGTCAAAGGTAACTTTCAACCGATTTTTGAGACTTTGTCGTTTTCTTCACTTTTATGCTCCAAAAACGTCCAAAATGCCTCCTTTTCCAGATTTCTCCTCAAAAGTACCTAAAATGACAAAAGGAACGATTTAGGGCAATATTTGATCAAATAAATACGATTTAGGGCTTAAATGACCCCTTAAAAGCGGTACACTTTTCGCCTCATCAAATACCCTTACACTTGAGATTTGCTTGTCCTCAAGCAAATGCGCTTTTATTCTAATCAAAATACAAGTTAGGGGTCATTTAATGCAAACATAAAAGTAATTACAACAAATAATCGTTCCACTTCAATCATAATAAGCACGGAGATTACATACTAGAACCTCACAAGTAGTGTTTAGATACTCACATCTCTCAAGTGTCATCAAAATATATCTCATAAATGAAAACGGATAATATCTCTCACTACCTGTCATAGCAAATAGATTACCATAGGCTTGGGAAAGGATCGAAAACCTCCTCCACTAGGCGTAAGCACCTAAGATAAACTATCAAAGAGGGCTTTTAAATGGGTTATAACGTTAGGTGTAGGGAAAAGGAAAACACGGTTTTGTTGGATAAGGGATATTTTACTGGTGGCGAGTTAAAGATCTTGATCAATTACATGTACTATACAATGTTGCTAAGCCAAGACTAGACTCGATCTTAAGCTAGAAACGAAATAACAAAAACAAAAACAAACATAAAACAAACGTAAAATGAAACGGGATGGTAGTCCGTATGTTTTTTCTATTTTTCTTTTTCTCATTTTTTTTGTATTTTTCTTGATTTTTCGATTTTTTTTTTTTTTTTTTTTTTTTTTTTTTTTTTTTTGCATACACTCTTGCCCTACCATCCAAAATAATACATCATAGGGGCATTGCATTCCCCTTACACTTGAACTTTTACATAACTTTACAAATAACTAATCTAATGACTCGAATTAAGATAATTGAAAAACTTGGAGTACTTTTTAAAACATTTAGCACATATGGGGGTAATAATGTTGTTCTTCCCCATTACTCCATTACACTAGTACTTTACCCATGAGTCCCAATCGTCCCAAAACAATATGTACAAGGATATGACTCGACTTAGCAACCATGTAATCAACTAGATAATTAACTTGGGTTTAAACATATGTTGTAACAATAATGCACTAAAAATGAGTGCATACAAGGTAGGCTAAGGCGATTTGGGTGTACATTTTAGTGGGGTGTAACAAATTCTTCCTTTAAGTAAAATGCTTAAAGGTCGAAACGAAAAGATAGGCTCTGAGGGGTGTACTAGGGGTATCGTGTACTAAAAATGAGTACAACGCAAAGGGGTGTGGGAGAATTACTTGACCAATGTAGCCAATGTAATTATAACAAAAACACAGGTGTAAAACAATGGGTTAATCCTAATGCCTCTTATCATGTAGTAAATCTAACTACACGAATGTAGTCTCACTTGTGGCCTTGGAATGGTCCTAACGCAAGTTCTAGAATCTAAATGCTACCGGTACACACATCATAGCATAAATGCTTTTCCTACCAATTCTAGGGGCGAACCTCACATATTTGGGGGTGAAAAATTTTAGTGGTACGATTTTTTTGTGCTAGTCATATAACTCCTATCCGTGAGACGCTCATTAAGATCAAAGTTTCACTCCTATATGTTGTAAAAAATTTTAAATTTGGCACTAAAATTACCCTAACAGGTATTTATCTCAGTTTTATTACACATCTACTATTAAACAAACAAAAATCAAGCGCAATTGTATTCTCTAAAATCGTACTTTTACCCCCCTTACACTTAAGATGAACATTGTCCCCAATGTTCAAATAACAAGATGTAAAAGAAAAAAGTAAAAGAATGAAATCAAATACTCCCCTGATTCGCTCGGTGGATAATGAAATTACACGGTTAAATCTTCCTCCAAAGTAATGTAGAAGCTCCATGACTAATGCATCGCCACAAGCTTGATCCAAAAACATCTCCTTGTCCAAAATAACCTGTTAAACCTGAGAAAACAAACACGAAAACCTGCATAACATCGGCGGGAAAAAATCTATATATAAGGATATAATGCTTGTGGAATGATAATTTTGCAGATTCCTGGAGATTATAAGTTGGAGATTTTAATAAAAACTTTTCTAAAAACAAAACTTTCAAAAATTTCTGAAAATTAAATCTGACGCCGTCAGGTTATGAACCCTGACGCCGTCAGAAATGACCTGACAAAAATTTTCATTTTAAGTTTCCGGAAAATTTCTGGAAAAACCTTTACCTTACTTCCTGGAATTCCTGCAAAACATCATTATGACTCGATACAAGCATTTGACTCAAACAAATACTAATATGTATGCTAATTTAGTATTATTACGATTCATGTTCATTTGTGTTCTAATAAACCGATTTAGATTTCCCTTACACTTATCTTTTGCAAAATACCTTTATATGTAGTTAAGACGAAGTTAAAAACAACATAAAGCATTTTCACAATTTACTTTTGAACATGAATCAATACTAATAAAAATTAAACACACATACGGAAAATAAAATCAAACAAACAAATAAATAAACACACAAAGCAAATAAAACAAATAAAGCTTGGGTTGCCTCCCAAGAAGCGCTTTTCTTTATTAACGAGTCTTGTAGCTAGACTCAAAGTCACGCTACCTAGTATCGCTTATGCTCACGTACCCGAGTGTGAGCCATCTAATTGTTGCCTCATCTTTCTTGTATTCATCATTTAGCTCCAAACATCCATGATAGTATCTTTTATTTTTCTCATGTGGATATTTGAGCCCCTTCCTCTTATCATTCTCACTTAACAAGTCGATAGGCATAATTCTATTGCAAGATTCAATGGGGTAGTTCTTAAACCTAGGATGTGCTCGGGGCATTTGATAGACAAAATCTTCATCCCCATCCGAGAATGTAATTAACCCGTCCACAAGTTTTTCGTCAAGGTTGGTCAACCTTTTGAAGGGTTCTCCAAAAATGACTTGGGTTAATTTGTTATCAATGAATTCTCCTAAGTTCTCCATAACCATAAAATCCACCAAATACACAAAACTTCCAACGAATACGTGTAGTGGCTTAGTCCTAGCAACGATGTTATCACCTTGATATTCTAGCTCATCTACCATGATTTTATTATAATTAGCGCGAGAGATAATGTTCATAGGCAAAGATGAGTTAAGATAAGCATAAAAATCATGATAACCAATCTTACACGGAAATTGCATGTTAAAGAGGCTATCCTTTTCGATCTTAGTCCTAGGGTCAACATACTTAAAGGGATCAATTTCCTCTTTTCCCCATTCCTTGTTAACTACTTCTCCATTACCGATATCCTCATCGGAGTCTGAGTAGTAAAATGGACTAACATAGTCATTCTCATGGTCAGACTCCTCCATCTCAGAATTGTTACCAAAGTGGTGGTCGGGTGAAAGGTTGTTGTTTGCTACTATGGGGGCGGGAACGGGTAGTTGAAAATTTGCACGGCGAAAAATACGAATAACAGGGATCAAATGACCAATGTTACTCATGAGGTAAGTGGAAGGTATCACAAACAAAAGTACAAAGAAATAAGATAGACTAAAGAAAACCTAGAAAAAAATAAAATAAAAATCTCACTAGAAAGGAATCTAGTGAGTAGACCTAATAGAAATAAAAATTCAACCTAAACAATAACTATTCCCCGGCAACGGCGCCAAAAACTTGATGCGTGGGTTTTGCAACCTTACAACAGGTTTTACCTCTCGAGGGATCTCAAGAGGCTTACAACCCCACCAGGCAGTGTACCTGACCGATGTAGTATAGTGTAGTGGTAAGTACGGGGGATTGATCGTTCTCCACAGGGAATAGTGTTCGTTAGGTGTGAAAGACTACTCTAATTAGGTCTAAGGGTTGAGGAAGATTCTTTTTATGTTTTTATAATTTTTATGAAAGCAAGTAAAATCTCGGGTTTGAAAGAGTGGGCGGAATTAGTTGCTAACCAACTAACCCAAATTACTACGAATGCAAATAAAATAAATAACAAAAATGAAAATGTGGTGAGAAACTTATGTGTAGAGAAATGTGTTTACTTAGATTTCCTTACTCCCTAACTATCTTTTACCGGTTGATTAGTGTGTATTAGTCGCATGGATGACGGGTGTATTCCTTAATACCATTCGTGGGTGGCGTACTTACTTCCCCAACTCTACAAGCTCCTACTTCACTCCTATGTCGAGCCGGCTAGGAAGCTCCTAACATGGGATCACTAGAATTCGCTTGTGCATTAAATACAACCATAAAAACCTTTAGTACGCATTTGGTTCATGTTTCTTAAGACGTTCAAGCAAGTTACCGAATAGGAAGTTAGCCAGTTTTCTTAAGCCTAACATAGATAAACAATCATCCAATACAACTAATAACACACTAACAACCAATAATCAATAGCTAGGTTTCATTAGATCTAAGCAAACACAAGATAAAATTAGCCTAACATGTTAAACAAAAGACAAGAATAAGATAGAATCAAACAACACATAGACATATTGAATGATTAATTGATAACTTATCTTTCAATGTAACATGGAAGATCTCAAGGCAAAAAGCCTTGAAAAAGATGCTAAAATCGTCCTAGGGTTTTCTCCCAAAATTCCACACACTAAGCTCTCCCTAATGACAAAAAATTAGAAAACTATATATAGACTTTTGGATCTGACGGTGTCACCTTACGGATTGTGACGCCGTCACCTCGCCGCTTCTAGGGTTCCCGGATGACCTTCTTGACGCCGTCCCTCTTTATCTCTTCAAAAATCCATTCTGGCTTATCAAGGCTTGACGCCGTCAGCTCGTGAACGTGACGCCGTCCCCTTATGATTTAAGCCGTGACGCCCTTGATCAAGTTAAAGCGTGACGCCGTCAGAATTCACATGCTATTTTCACTGGCCTATCATGAGTAAATTTCACGTCCACTTTTTCTTGCCAAAGCATGACGCCGTCTGGGGTTAATTGTGACGCCGTCAAAGGTAACTTTCAACCGATTTTTGAGACTTTGTCGTTTTCTTCACTTTTATGCTCCAAAAACGTCCAAAATGCCTCCTTTTCCAGATTTCTCCTCAAAAGTACCTAAAATGACAAAAGGAACGATTTAGGGCAATATTTGATCAAATAAATACGATTTAGGGCTTAAATGACCCCTTAAAAGCGGTACACTTTTCGCCTCATCAGGCACATAAACAGTGAAGTAATGCCTGCTTTCTTTATTGATAGAAACATTTGAAGAGCTGATCTTTACGTTATTTATTTAACATTTGCAGCATTTTACTAGAGTCCAAAACACCTGCACCTATGACTTAATATGGCAGTATAGGTATTTTCTATTTCATTTGCACAGTAGCTCAGATATACCTAGGCATCTATAATAGGAATTTGTGTATTTGATGGTCTTACTTTGATATAGGGCCAAGCTACAGGAGCTGTGGGATCCCCCCCACCACCAAACCAATAACTCCTACACTACATACAAATATACCAGCCAACCCCAATTAAATTTATACATGACTTCATGACCCAGTTTATTGACACAATCGGTGCAGATAAGTGGCCGTTACATACATATTAAAGCAATGAATGCAAGTAGGACCATAATATGGACTATACGACCCGAATAACCTTGAAGAGACGGAGAATGTGAGGTCTCATATAATCACGTTAAATAGAGTGTTAGCTCAAAGACACATGAAACACTACTCCTTAGTAGCTCTAGACGAAAACATGCAAATTAGTCACAATTTAGGACTGTAAAGCAGAAGCAGCTTCTAGAG
Source organism: Artemisia tridentata subsp. tridentata (assembly GCA_021014915.2). Classification (NCBI taxonomy): domain Eukaryota; kingdom Viridiplantae; phylum Streptophyta; class Magnoliopsida; order Asterales; family Asteraceae; genus Artemisia; species Artemisia tridentata. The sequence continues at coordinate 351,162,656 of CP139504.1, read as the reverse complement.
GGTTTTATATCCACGTATCTCAGATCAGTTATTTCTTTTTGAAGTCGTCTGTAGACCTTTTTAATCTCCCATACACGTCTGAGGACAACCATAGAGTTTTAAATACCTTATTTCAGTGGTTTCATCAGTATTACCCGGCATCTTACTTTTCTGTTTAAAACAATTAGTGTGTCTTAATCTGAATTACCAATTATAATTGATTATCCACTAAATTATAATCAAAATAACCTATAATTTTATGTTTGATGATATATATATACTCAAGATATGGATGGTTTATATTTGGTGATATATATATATATATATATATATATATATATATAATATATATATATATATTAACCATCCCCTGAACACTCCAAATGTAATCACGCTGACATCATACAGGTTAGTTATAATGAAATTTTGTTTGCTATTGCTTCAGCAGATGTCGTTAGGTTGAGCGAAAAAAGCTGGTCGGTAGTATCGTTAGCCGAAGCACGGCCTGCATTACAGCTCTCTGATCCAATTTCTAAAAAAACCCAACATCGTTTTAACCATAAATCTCAAGAGTGAATTTCCACTTACCTTGATGTTGTTGCTTTTTTTGTTCCATATAATGAAATATATATACACACATACCTGTGACACTTGAGTGTGGGGATGTTGGAATTCTGAAATTACTGAATTAACATCAGTTACCGTAAAATAGATGTACCAGATTTTCAATTGGTAATTTTGGCTGGTGTACACAGAGGTATGTAAACTCATATTATGTTGTAGCGCAAATAGGTAGTCTGCTGCACAATCAAAGGAAAGAAAGATGAGGATACATAACTGAGCTTGAAAGGAAAGTTCAGACATTGCAAACAGAAGCAACGTCCTTGGTGGCTCAGCTGACCCTTTTGCAGGTTTGTCTATCCTCATACAATGCTAATCTGGTCAAGCTTGAATGATATAATTATCTCTTTTTCACCGGTACATGAATTTGACGTTGTTTACAAGGCTTGATTGCAATGAAGCATATAGAAGCGTTAATTAATCATAAGAATTCCAGAATACCAAATAGTAAACCGAAATAAACATCTTCTATCTACGTCACTGTTTGATATGGCTTAGAGGTCGCAAGTTGACCCTTTTTCTTGAACTAAATTTCTTTTGATCTCAGAGAAAGAGCAGAGAAAGCTAAGCCACAGGTTCATTGCTTTCTCGGCTATGCTCCTTAACCTCAGAAAGGTAAAAGTTTGTCCCTTTTTCTGTATTGGGTATGCATCTTTAGCGTCAGACACTTATGGGGTATTCGGCATTGCCTTTTTACCTTTGCCCATGCCCGAGGACATAAGATGGGCTGATTTAGGTTATATTGCATCTATATTGGGTCGAATGTTCGAAGTTACATTTTTATCTGAACTGTATGGGATTGTTTGGCAAAAAGTGTTTATTTTTGATCTATCATCTACGTATATATTTTCTAAATCTGTTCAAGGTGTTGTTTAGTCAATTTATTATTTATGTTTCATTTGTTATTTATTTATTTTTTCAATACGCGTTATTGTAGATAGAATCTAAGGAAACGTATGCTTCATGTTCATTAACCTTACACCAGATATTATTGTTTGAAGCTCTATTTTAACAGTTTTATAATAAGTTGTGAAAAGTCCTTGCTGACTAGTATCTTTCTTTTCTGTGCTACTGTTAATAGTAATGCTGTTTTGTAATCTAATGTTTCTTGATATATGACTTATTACCTGTAGTAGCTACTGATATCGGCTTTCTTGGTTTCACAGTATTGAAAAAGGGATCGAGTTGTATTGCCACTGGTGAATTTGATGATGTCCATTACCATATTCAGGTTAGCCAATCAAAGTTTCTCTTAAAAATGACTCCCTTCTTTTTGGGTGTGAAGCAGTGTCAAACCAAAATACCCAACAAGCATTAGCTCGAATGAGTTTCATATTTTTTTTCTGGCTACTCAAACCCTTACGTAACATGACTACATTTTGTTAATTTATTTGCAATCCACTGATGATGCTAATGGGCCTGGCAGCATAGATGCACTAAAGGGTCTTCTGGCATCCATACCCGATAATGCATTTCAAAAAATGTTTGCTGGGAAGGACTGGAATGTTGACCATAGGGCAGCTTCAGATCAACAAAAAAAAAAGATCACCAATATTGAAAACTGCAGTTGTTTACATTGGCTTTCTTGGGACATCAGCTAATCTCCGGTATCAGGTATCCCAACTTCACATATCCTAGTTTCAGTATAATAATTGATGACACACACACACACACACACACTAATAATGTGACAACGGATATGTTGGTAATTTTATTACCATGCTCAATTTTCTTTAAATGGCAGACAATAACCATTATGATTGTTTTTTTAGCCGTATATAAGTTGGTTACCAAAAATATATAGCAGACTAAAAGTTGGATACTATCTAATTTCGTTGCTTTTGTTTCTATGAACTCTTTTTGTAGGGAAAATACATGTAGAAAGATTGAGGCAGCAAAGGCAAAACACAAAGAATTTTTTATTACTGTCAAAAGATTGATAATAAGTCAAATGATATGGAGTGAGTAAGTTTAGTTGGAGGGTGGTCAAAACAATATATGTTAGCTGGCTATTATTTGTGTAGCATTTACATTGCAGATTTGCAATTAAACACATATGATACACATTCCTTGATGATTAGCAAGTTATATGTGAAATTTGAATTATAAATAAAAAAAAAGCATTTAAATCAGTTGCCACATGTTGCATCAACAAATGCCTTTGCTATGAAACCTCTTAAAGATGCTCGACTTATGTGACAACAGTATTGGACCAAGATGCTCGACTTATGTCACAACAATATTGGACCAAAAGCCGAGGCTTAAACATCGCCAACTGTTCAGATGGTAACTTTATCATTCCTATAATCTAGACGTTGTTATATCTGATTTGCGTATCATTGAAAAGTTAATTTATTTGGATGATTCGGTGTGCTTGATTTGGGAATCATATTATGCGAACATGAGCATAAGCAATTATAAGGCATCATATACATATTTAATGCAAACCATTTTAAAAGAACATTTTGCTAGCACAAAACCTAAAATAGTTGAGTTACTATGATAGCCACATAGAAAGACTAGCAAAATAGAATCTATTTCACATTAAATAGTGATATAGGCAAATTTGCCTATAATCCATAATGCAGTCAATATGTATTATGGGACAACTATCCTATGTTTCAATATGAAATCACTGCTATAATTTCCTATTTTATATCTGCTATAGGGGTCTATAAAATAAGCAATACTGTTCCATTTTACCTACAATGGAATATTTTATATATTTATCTATTATGATAGTCAGTAGGGTTATGCTATGCAATATGATTATAGTTGTCACAGGATAAATATATCGTGCAAAATAGATATTCTTATACATATAATACATAAACGTTAAACACCTCTAACATATTCGCCAATGGCTCCAAACCTACACAAATACTAATCCTACACGATTACTGATGACATGAAGAATATCCTTAATCTTTATGTTAAGATATGATTATGCTATCAACATCGAAGATCCTTTAAAACTCAGTGATGTGATCAATGGATATATATTAACATGCATCAGATAATCATTTTCTACTACCCTTCTTTCGCTACAGTAAATATGCCAACAATAACAATAATTATAAGACATGCCCGCCTAAGGTGTATGTCAACGATAATTATAAGTCATGCCCGCCCAACGGGCGGGCTTATAAGTCATGCCCGCCCATCGGGCGGGCTTCAATAACTAGTATATATATATAACAGGAGGCGTTTTGACCATTTTAAAGGCACATCATCAAATTTAATGTCACATCATAATACCACATAAGCACATTTTTTTGCATGTCATCGGTTTTGTCCATGTTGGCAATTTTGGTTGCCAAATAAGCACCAATTAAAGACACCCAAGCAACGTTTTAACAAATAAAATTCGGTATAATTAAAATTAAAAATTTGGTCTTTACAAGAATCGAACTTGGGTCTGTTAGTCCAGAAACAAGCACTTCAACCAATGGAGCAAGGTAGAAGTTGTGATAGACAATTCAAAACAAAAATGTAATGGCTTAATGACACCACATTCTAGAATATAAATCCCATATTTATCTTCTCTATTACGGTTTACTAACACAATCAAAGCTATGATACTTCCCACTGAAACACTAATAAAATTTTCTCAGCCACCACAATCACAGAATTTATTGAACCTTGTGTGGCGTTTTGAGTTTCATCCATTTTACAAAACCCTAATTTGTTTCCACAACCATATGAATGTTAAACACGTAATTATTATTTAAACTAATATTATATGTATTATGATCTTGGTACTCATACGTGTTATAATGAATGATGTTTGTTATTGTTTTTGTTCTTTATTTGTGTAAATCAACATCAGGAACCTTCATTCTCTCTTTTATTTACACAGTGTGATATTCAACGGATGTTGTGTTTGTCACGCTTTGGTAATTCAAAGGTAAGTTTTCTATCAATGAATTCAAGTTTTACTTACCATCAATATATTGATTTAGGGTTTTTTTACATGTTAATATCATAGGATTTGGTTATTCAAATGTACGTTTTCTATCAATGAATTCAAGTTTTACTTATCATCAACTTATCGATTTAGGTTGTTTTGCATTATCAATGTGTATAACTGATGTTTTTTTAAATGTCATCAAGTAGACCCACATAAAAAAAATTCATTCGTCATACAGTGACTTGCATGGCGGCAAGTGGAAGTACTATAACACAACGAGTTTTAAATAAATATTTGCTATTATCACTAACTTCTTCACTAAGCTTCCAAAATATCTAATACTTGCACCTCCTCATTAGCCTATAAATACCCCCCTCCTCCCCTCTTCATTTCCAACGTCCAAAAACATAAACACACTTCTTTTTTGCTAGATTAATTCAAGTATTATTCAAGAAAACAAGCTCCATATCAATTCCAAAGCTCTTGTTAAGCTTTGATTGATCCAAGTTCTAGTTTCTTCCATCCTTTGGTGATCTTCCATCCACACAACAAGTGTTCTATTAGAAGACTTCAAGTGCCTTCTCAAGTAGTCACAAGTTGGTGTCAAAAGCTTAGAGAAGTTGGAAGCTAGAGATCCTAGTTCTTGTTCTAGTTCTTATCCTAATTCTTAACCTTTGATTCCTTTCTTTAGAAAGCCAAAAGTTGAAAGAAACCCTAACACACACTCTTGCTCAACATCATTTACATGCTTGTTATACTTTATTTATGCTATATATGGTCTTTATATTGAGTTCATGATGTACAAAAACCTTTAAAACAAGTTAAGTGAACTATATGTTAACTTTATGTAAGTAAACATGAAAAGTAGTAACTTATGTTATGAAACATGACCAAAATAGTTTAAACATGATATTGGACAATTACCTACAGTTAAAGAGGGCTTTACAAGAAAAACATAGCAAGGCTTTCTAAACCATCTTTATACAACGACATACACAACATACTAAGTACTACATCATGAACAATATGAAATACATATATAGGCTCGTCTATTTTTCTTAGACATTGTTCCAAACCTAAGACATAACATCATATTCTAGGTTACGCGTAGAGACTTCCTGGCTTAATCCATCAATCTCGTTATACGTTGTGATATCATTAGTTCAAGGTGAGTTTCGTAGCCCGTACTCTTTTAATACTGTTTTAACTCTTTGGGGGAGATACATGCTCGTTTCCTTTACATATTTTACTCATTTATCAAAATACATGACTTACATTTACACCACTACTTACATGAATACGTGATTTACATTTACATATCTACTTGTGTAAATACATGAATGCATTATTTTTTATTGCATTATTCTTTAGCAACTGTTTAACTCTTGATTAGAGTCATGGAGAGGTATTGATAGTACTCATGGGAAAATGCCCCTACCCTTGTGTCCCAGATTCATGACCTTGGGTGACGCAGTACTATTTGGGAAGATGCCATCTATCATAGGGTGTAAGCATATGAAAGCAAGTCATGAGGTTCAGTTGACTGATACATTTTACATTAAGTACTTACATATATCGTATACACATATGTCATACTCATACTATTTTAGCAGTGGGTTGTGAACACACAGGTTGCAAGTTTTGTATGGGCGGGATTTGCAACTAAGTGGATTCACAATGCCTTTGCTGTGTGAACATTCTTTAAAGGCTTTACATGTTAAACAAACCTATGAACTCACCAACCATTGTGTTGACACTTTAGCATGTTTATCTCAGGATCTTAAGGAATTAGCATTGGCTTGGAGCATAGAGTCGCACGACATGTTTTGAAGACTATACTTTTATCATTACCATTCGATACGTTGTAAAAACACTTTGGAACTCATGTTTGTAACTTTGATTTCATTTATCGAATGGTAACTTTTCAAAATGTCACATTTAGAGGTCGTTTTCTATAACTTGTACTTTGTATTATGAAGTAGCACCCCAGTGACACAATCTTCCGCTGCAATATTTTGGGGTTGTTACAGCAGAGAATTGGTTATAGAGAACTAGGTTGCATTTAGTGCCTAGACTATAACTGTTTTATACGTTAAGACTTTCCTCCCTATTTGCCTCACACGCACACTTCATGCGCATATGCTTTTTGTTAGTTGTTCGTTTAGATCCACGCTATTGGATGATATGACTTTAGTATTAATAAGAAACCCTAGAATTTAGTCGAGTCATTAAAAATATAGAGCTCAGTAATAACTAATTATTTAACTTGATCTTGTGACAGTTGTTGTTTGATGAGACATGAGATTTGAGTTAAATTATATAATTACTTAGCTTTAAGGATTTGATGACTTGATTATCTTATTTTCTGTCTTAGAAAGCAAGTTTTGTGTCGGAAATTCTTAAGTAGGATGATTTAGAATCTCCTTATTTGAATGGATTGGGACGTCTCTTTATTCAAGTAAAGAAATTATAAATCACCGAACCATGAGTTTATGATCCCTTACATAAATTTGGACGCTTCTTTATGGAAGTAATGAATTATAAATAAGTGGGCTTATTTGTATCCGATACGATTCCCTAACCACTATTTCTGATGAATCAGAGTGAACACCACTATTTTAGAGATCCTTGTTGGGAATTAAACCAACAGTTGGTACGGTTCATTGAAAGTTAGTACGGTTGAAGATTTATTGAAGTATACATCAGCAGTTGGTACTGCTGATACATTGAAGTTTGTACTGCTTATATGATAAAGACAGATCGTGCATGGATAAATATAGAAAAGATATGGTATATATCTTATTTAGGTTTTGTGATACGGTTAGATGTTTTACTTGTATAGGACTCTTTGCATTATAAAAAGAGATCCTTAGGTAGGGGTTTTGACATATCCCTTCATACGAATTATCAAGAGCTTCACGTTCATATTGTAATTGTTCGATATATATTGAAGTGATTGTTTGGTTGATATCATTTGTGTTCTTATTTGTTCTTATTGTTTTATTCAATCAATCACCAAACACAAAACATCTTCTAGATACTTGGTAGTAAATTCCGCGTGCTATCAAGTATATACTCAAAGTATCCCCAACACAACGTGTGTGTTTAGATCCGGTCAAGTGGTATCAGAGACAGGTTTCTGATACTTTGAGTTTAGAAGATTCAGAAGTATTTACTCACTAGCAACCAAGAAGATGGACATGGAGACACCTCAAACCTCAATCCTTGCTAAACTCCCCATGCTGAAACAGAATGAATACGATTTATGGCGGCTCAGAATAGAGCAATATTTCATGGTGCAAGACTATGCATTATGGGATATCATTATCAATGGTGATTCCTTCAAACCAATTCCTGTTGAAGAAACACGTGCTGATGGTTCCAAGATCTCAAAGCTTAACACTGAGCCAGTTACAAACGATGAGAGAATCAAAAAGAAGAATGATCAGAAGGCTATGAATTTGTTATTGATGGCAATTCCTAATGATCAAGTGCTGAATTTTAGCCATTACGAGACTGCTAAAACCCTTTTTGAAGCAGTGGTGGAAAGATTTGGTGGCAATGAAGCTACCAAGAAGGCACAGAAATTCCTACTTAAGCAAAGTTATGAGAACTTCACTGCATCAAGCAATGAAACTTTGGACCATATCTTTAATAGTCTTTAAAAGATCATCAGTCAACTTACTGTGTTGAAGATATTGATACCTCAGGAAGACCTCAACATGAAGTTTCTAAATAGTTTACCTGCTGAATGGAACACTTGTGTTGTGGTTTGGAGCAATAAACCAGAGCTGGAGAAAATGACAATGAATGAGCTTTACAACAATCTTAAGATTGTTGAGCAGAAGGTGAAGAAGAGTGGTAGCACCAGTTCCAGTTCAGGGAATATGGCTTTTGTATCTTCTTCAAACAGTTCGAATCATGAAGATGAAGAAGCAGTTGGTACTGCTAAACCAACAGTTAGCACTGCTAGTGTAAAAACTAGTACTGATGGCTTGACTGAAGAGACCATATATGCATTTATGTCAGAACAGTCTGGTGAAAGATCTTCTTCAAATTGTTGAAGATGATTTGGAAGCTATGGATTTAAAGTGGCAGCTGGCTTTGATAAGTGTTAAGAATATAAATATTCAGTTGAAGACTCGGTCACCCCGAGTAATTAGTAGCACTTAATAGCTCATAGGTTTATTAGTAATATTAGTAGTAGTTTAGTTAGAATTAATATTGTGGAGTGGGTCGGGTATTTTACCCACTGTCAACTTTCGAAGCCTGAAATCACTCCAGAAAGAAGTTATCGAGCTGTGAAGTTTTCAGACCAAAATTTCACCGTAACAACTTGCATCAACCAAACCAAATCACAACTAAACAACAGATCATCAAGTCTTCCAAACTTTCATCATAACACATTCAAGTAATCAAATCACGGTTTATTCTTGATTTTAGTTAAATCCCGCGAAAGAAACTATTTCTCGGTTTAAATCATAGACTTGTAAAATCCCGTGATCATTCATATCATGTCAAAGACTTTGGATTCAGTCATTGCTGAGGTGCTCAAATTGTATGACATGATTGACAAACAGAAGATTCCCAATGATGTACAACAGATAAACGTGTTTGAGTATGCTAGTGCAAATAGGGATTTTGTTTGTCCGAATTTTCAAGAGAAAGAGCTTCATCAGCCACTGACAAACGTTGTTGAGTCAGATACTGCTATGAACAACGTGCAACATGGGAAACACAATGAACCGCCGGCTGAACCTAGTGGGGTATCTTCTATTATTAATGATGATAATGTGTTGCATGAACAAAAGATTCCCATCAAAGTACAACAGACAAACGTTGTTGAAACAGATATTGCTAATATGGGAAATAGCGATGTTATCCCATATGAACAATATGTGAAACACAACGAAGTGTCTGTTGTACCTAGTTATGCATCTTCTGTACTAAATGATGATTATGTGCTGCATGAGAACACTGTGTTTGTCCCTAATGATACCTTGACCACTAAACTTAACATATATAAAGAATAAGTGGCCTTGTATGAACAACGTGCTAAGTTTGAACTAACAGAGCGTGAGCAGAAAATGGAAAGTCAAATGCGTACACTTATTTCAAAGCATAATGTTAGGGAAGAAACATTAAAACTAGAGTTGAATTCTTTGAAAACTCAGCTGGATCAGACTGTTAAGCAAAACCAGGAAGCTAAAAAATGTATAAATACACTAAAGCAAGAATTCAAAGATAAAGAAACACAACTCTTAAATGATTTCTCCAGACTTAAAACCTTAAAGAATAAGCTTGAGGATAAGTTGTACACACAAGACCAAACCAGACAGACTGCCCAAATAATGCATAAGCACAAAAAGCTGAGTGATAAGCACAGTGAAAGTAATGTAGGTGAACCTAAATTAGCTCTCCTTAGGAATGCTAAAGTAGCTCAACCTGCCTTATACGATGCCAATGTGATGATCATGCCCAATCATGCCCCACCTGAGGTTTTATCTTTGAAAGAGAATGATGAAATAGAAGTGAGAAATAGAGAAAGAATGAATGAGAAAATGAAAGATCCCATATGCATAGACAAGCGAGTAATAGTCAAACCCCATGATTATTGTGAGGAGAATCGCTTGACTGTGTTTGCACCTTAAAAGAAGTTAATGCCTGAACAAATATTTTGGAAGTATGATACTGAGAAATTAAAAGCTGATGAGCTTAAAGCTAAAACCCCATCCCTTAGGAAAATTGTTGCTGCGATGGTGTATCCTCCCAATACACCTAGACATTTGGTACCTATGACTCTTCCTACTGAATGTAAAACCTTAATTAGCATATATGTACTTTGTCAACTATTTGCTGATTTTGATAAAACATGTAAGAAGAGAATTACACCTACAGGAATAACTGAGGGAGAAAGGTGTTTTGAACATACAAAAAGGTGTTACTTAACTGTGGTCATGCCATTCTTTAAAGGGATAATTACCAAAATAGCCCAAACACAAATGGGCGGTTCCCTATCTAACCCGAAATCCGAAAATAATTGTGTTGCCCAGGGCAACCGGCATTTTTTGGGGCAACCGAAGGATTTCCAGTGTATTTTTTGGGCAACAATCGCCCTTTTTTGGGCAACTGGGGGCATTGCCCAGGGCAACCGGGGTAGAAATATCCCATTTGGGTTTTGGGCTATTTTAGTAATTATCCCATCTTTAAACTACTCAAAGAACACTTTGCAGGGATGCAAAATACTATTAAAATTGAAGTAAACGAAATGAAAGCAGTGTTTAAAGATATGGAAAATGAGGTAACTCAAAATGTGATAGAACTTAAGACTCGTGAGATTGAAAGAAAGAACATTCTCCTCACAAATGAGAATTTGATTGCTAGATGTATTGCACAAGATATATTTTATACTGCTACTAATTCTGCATTATCTGCTTGTCAATTTCATAAGTATTCTATTGCTTTGAATGTTACCCAGAATCGTGTTGTTGAGCTTGAGGGGGAGAATTTAAAATTGCTTGATCAAATTCAAAATGATGACCATGATAACATGGTTAAACGTTTTTCAAAACTAGAGGTTGAGTATCTTAATTTACAATTAAAATATCAACACTTAGAAGAAAAATGTAAACTATCAAATGTCAAGACATCTTTGGATGCTCCTGAGTTTGATACGTATTTTGAATTAAGCAAACGGGATGAGAAAATTCAAGCTCACACAAACACGATTCGGCTATTGAGGGCTCAAATTGCCCAATTAAAATCAAACAAGTGGGATGTGCATGGCACCAATAAACCTTCATCTTTAGATTCTCAGAATTTTCACAATCAAGACACCATCAATAAGTTACACTATGAAAATGAGTGTTTTCAAGCTGAGCATTCTAAGATTAAACAGCATTACAAAGAGTTATATGACTCGATTAAAGTTACACGAAATAGTCATAATGAAAAGATAACTTCTTTGTTAAATGAAATTGAGAATCTTAAGACTCGGGTGAGAGGAAAAATGCCAAGTACCACTTGTAATTGTGCTGCACCAAAGGTTTCTGCTAGTAAAAAGCATGATGTTGATGTTGGGCCTATTCCATTTCCCCTTAGAAACAATAGACCTGCCCATCAAATGTATCTCCATCATCTTAGGGACGGCCTTGACACACTTCGTGAGGTTGTAGAAGAGGACAGAATAGAAAAACCACTGGATAAGGCTGTTGTGTATGCCTGCGTCCTCACAAAAAGGATTCAGGAATTGTTAGAATATGCCATTGGCACGGGACCTAAGTCTCACAACCAAAGAGATAGATTAGTTGTATCATCATCCACAATTAAGAACAAGCATGTAACCGTTAAGGTACCCTTGGAAACTTCAGATCCCAGCACATCAAAACATGTTCAGCAACTAGAAATGAAAAAGACTAAGATTCCCATCAGTCCTTCTACAGGAGTTAATAGTGACACTAAAGCTAGCGACTCAAAACCTAGGAGAAACATAAAGAATTCTAGGACTTCATCGGCTAAAAGTGTTCCTAAAAGGGAAGTAGAAGACCGCATGAGAAACAACAAGTCAAATTTGAACAAAAAGAATCACAATTCGAATCCTAATTCACTTTGCAAAACATGTAATAAATGTTTAATTTCGGGTATTCATGATAAATGTGTTGAGAAATTTTTGAAGTCGTCCAACAATACCCCTATCAAGCGAGTTTGGAGAGCCAAGCATGTCAAGCAAACTTGGAAAGCAACAGGAAATATGTTTGCGAATGTTGGTTATCAATGGAAGCCCACTGGAAGGAAATTCACTTTAGGAGAACAGTGCCCTTTAACAAGGATAACTAAGTCTAAAGTAGTGCCTGTACATCAATGGAAGCCAACTAGAAGGAAATTACCTGTAGGTGAACAGTGCTCTTTAAGTATGTCCATTGCATCTACTAGTGTTGCCCCTATTGTTAAAACCGAGGAACCTACGGTTCCAGCAGCTCCAAATATTGTTTGCACTAACCAACTGGAACCCAACTTAAATTGGGGATCCGGCACTCCAAACTCTTTCCTTTCGTCTATTTTCAAATGCAGGTCGTACGGATTGTCCTTTGACATTTGGACTCAGGCTGCTCACAAAATATGAGGGGAAATGACTATGACATTTGAACACTGCAGTTCAAGCCTCGGGCCTCAATGACAACATAATGGCGTCTGCTGACAATTCTTCAGGCCCCGTTCATCAAAGAAAAGAAAGGCGTACGCTTGAGTGCGCTTTATCTTCGGAAGAAGAGGAATCTTCTTATTTATGGCCATTCTCGTCAAGCTTCATGGTCTTCAAATGCTCATTCAGTCACCAAAGGGGATAAGCGTACATTGAAGTATATTCTTATTCACCTGGTCTATCAAAAATGGCAGTTGGTCGTCACAGGCAATTTTTGAGGGGGGAGAAAGGTGAATAAACTACATGGTGATTGAGATTTGAGTAATGGTCATACGACTCTCCTGGTTTCTGACTATTCTCATCAAAAGGCTTCATACTTGCTCCATGCTCGTTCAGACAACAAGTGGATCTACTTCCATCAAATTGGACTTTTATTCACTCAATCAAAAATGGCAGCTTCAAATGCAATTTTTAAGGGGGAGAAGTGTGAACAGTGGATCAACCTCATGTGCACTTGTTCAATCAAAAATGGCATTCTCATATGCAATTTTTGAGGGGGAGAAGTGTGAACAAGTGAGCGTACAAACAATCACTTGTTGGGCATCTAATTGTGACTATGGAATTGATAAGGTATCACTTATTTGGGGTTGAAGTTGACTTTCTCAAAGGCGTGATCCTAATCTATCTTGAAGTAGGGGTTGGTTGGATGCATGACCTTCAATGATAACTTGCTCATGCTTAAGATTTAAGTTGAAGACTTAGGTTATCTAGTTACCAGCAGTCGGGGTAATTATCACTTAAAGGAGTTACGTTGTAGTACTCAGTGTCACACGCCGATGACGTTGTGGATAATCGTAAGAGGTGTTAATGTCTCATACCTTGGTTGGGTATTGAGTACTTAGAGATTTGCTTGGAGAACTAATTCTCTACACCATTCTTCCAACATTAGTGCAAGGTCAAGTCACGTCAACGGGGAATTCTACTTCAGTGTCGAGTTTGGTATATCGGGTTCGTTCCATCGGTCATCTCATCAAATAGCCTACTTGAGGGTTGGTAAAGATAGTCAGAGACAGTTTCGGTAGCTGTTGATTCTCACAGAATACATTTAAGCCAATTTTGTTCTTCTCACAAGATGTCAAGTATTTGTGCGTAAAATGTGTTGCTGATTCTGAAGTATCAAAACCAGCAAGGGGAGGGAGATATACATCTGAATGGAGTGATAATATACATTATCTGAATGCTATCAACTATGTGGGGGAAGAGAAAGTCAGTTTCTGATGATAAAAGAGGTACACAATTGTATGATGGTTCCTATGGTTAGTCGGTATCCTACTGAAGGAAATGTGTACATCCGGTACTCAGTTGCTTCTATGGTACTGTCTTGGTGTTATCATGTCGACTACATACGGGATAAATTGCTTACACTCGGGACTTAGTTGAATTTGGTGTAACAATTTGTTAGGAAATTAAGCTTTAGCAATTAAGACTGTTGATGATAACAGTTAGGAATGTTGAAGATGGAAGTTAAGACTGCTGAAGAGTTTTGAAGACATAAGCAGTTAGGACTGCTGAGTGAAGAGGTTAGTACGGTTTATATTTATGTAATGGATAATTATGGAAAATATATTATGTATATCGTATAAGATTAGAATGATAGTTATCTTGTAAAGGAATCCTTGGTCTATAAAAGGATTGCCTAGGTTAACATACAGAGAGATATAGAAGTACGAATTAATTCATAGAGATTCAAGGTTGTAAACCCTAGTGATAGGAGATCACTCGTATTATTATTCTAATAATATTGAATCGTTGAAGTTTATTATTATGTGTTCATTGTTTCATTCAAATCATACAAAACACATAAAGTCATCTAAGTGCTAGCTAGTAAATTCTGCGTACTAGACTACGTATAATTCTTAGTATCACATCTAACACAAGGAGTGTGTGTAGATCCGGTCAAGTGGTATCAGAGCCAGGTTGCTGATACTTAGATTTAGAAGATCCGAGAAAAACAAAGATGGACATGGAAACAACACCATCCACAACCAACATTGCTGCTAAGCTTCCTATGCTTAAACCTAATGAGTTTGACATGTGGAGACTTCGTATTGAACAATTTTTCCAAGTGCAAGACTATGCACTGTGGGAGATCATTGAAGATGGAAACTCTTTTACACCTGTAACAAGAACAACTGTTGTTGATGGTAAATCTGAGACAAATGTGCAGACAAAGCCAACCACTAATGAAGAGAAGGCAAGGTATAAGAATGATGTTAAGGCTAGAAGTTTGCTTCTGATGACCATTCCCAATGATCAGTTGCTAAATTTTAGTAAGTTCAAGTGTGCTAAAACCATTTTTGAAGCTATTGTTGCAAGGTATGGTGGGAATGAAGCCACCAAGAAAACCCAGAAGATCCTTCTCAAGCATCAGTTTGAGAACTTTACAGCAACAAGCAATGAGTCGTTGGATCATATGCTCAATAGACATCAAAAGTTGGTGAGTCAATTGGCTGTTCTAGGAATTGAGATGCCTCAGGAAGATCTCAACTCCAAATTTCTAAGGAGTCTACCAGTTGAATGGGCTATGCATGTGGTAGTATGGAAAAACAAGCCTGATATAGATTCCATGAGCTTAATGGATCTCTATAGCAACTTCAAGATAGTTGAACATGATATTAAGAAGTCTGCTGGATCAAGCTCAAGCTCATGGAATTTGGCCTTTGTATCAACTCCCAGTTCCTCAAGTACAGATGAAGAAGTGCAAGTTACTGGAGCAGTTGGTACTGCTAGTGCAAACCTTGGTACTGCTAGCACCTCAAGCAGTACTAGTGGAATTTTGAATGATGATACTTATTGTGCTTTCTTGACTACTCAGCACAATGGAACTATGTTGACTCATTCAGATCTTTAAGAGATTGATGAAGATGATATTGAAGAGATGGATATTAAGTGGCAGCTCTCTCTTCTCAGTTTGAGAGCTAGAAGATTCTTGAAGAAGACTGGCAAGAAGATTGTCATAAAAAGTAATGATGTTGCAGGGTTTGACAAGTCCAAGATTGAGTGCTTCAACTGCCACAAGAAAGGTCATTATTCAAGGGAGTACAGATTGCCAAGCCAACAAGATGGAAAGAGCAGAGGTTATGGTAACAAGTCAAGGGTTGTGGAGGTTGCTGATTCAAGCTCGAAAGCCATGGTAGCCATTGATGGCTTAGGATTTGACTGGAGCTATATTGCAGAGGAGGAAGCAGAAGCATCTACAGAGGTTGCTCTCATGGTATTTTCTAATTCTGAGGTACAAGTTTCAAAATGTTCTAAATCTTGTGAAGCTTTAAAAGATCTAGAAACACTTAAAACAAGATATGAGAATCAGAGAAAATAACTAGTTGAAACTACTTTTAGCTTAGCAAATCATAAGAGAGCTTTAGCTGTGTTAGAAGAACAAATTGTTCATTATCAAAGTAATGAGTCTAAGTTTTCTAATGATATGATTATTGTTAAGAGAGACTTAATGCTTAGGGAAAATGAAATTACTGTGTTGAAACATGAGCTAGAACAGGTTAAGAAAGCTAAGGAGAACATTCAGATGAGTGTAGACACACTAGAATACACATCAAAAGGTGTTCAAAAGATAATTGAGAGTCAGATTCTTAATAAAGCTAAGTCAGGCCTAGGATATAAGTCAGTTCCACCTCCTTATAGAGGAATTCCAACACCCCCAGGTGTAGACTTAGAATACACAGGACTCCCTGAATTTCAATTACCTGTGCTTAACTATGGTCCTCAACCCAAGAAGGATGTAGTAGATAAACCTGCGTTTGAAAGTGCAAGTGATAAATCACTATCTGAGGACAAGGTGTCTTCTGATAGGTCCTCAGCTAAGGACTCAGATGCTCCAACCATTGAGGAATGGACTTCTAATGATGAGGATGATCAGGCTGTGGTTAAGCCTGTTAGTGCTAAAGTGGAGGAACCAAAAGTTCCAAAGATGGTTAAACCTGAGACTGTTAGGCCTAGATCAAATGCCAAACCTTTTAGACCAACAGTTAGGTATGCAGAAATGTATAGAACAACAAACAAGCCAAGAGGTAACCAAAGGAATTGGAATGACCTCAAATCTTACCAATTAGGGGAGGATTTTGTTTGCTATAGAAAAGCTTGTTACTCTTGTGGTAGCTTTGACCATCTTGCAGATTATTGTGATAAATAGGTATCTGGATATACAAATCATAGGTTGAGCATAGCAAGACCTCAATCTTTTCTTAGGAATGATAGAATGATACCTAGATGAGTTCTTTTAAGGTCTGGAACCAAAGCAGTTCAAACTGCTAGACCAGCAGTTCAAACTGTCAGACCTATGAGACCAATTCACCCAAGGCCACCAGTTCAAAATCCAATAACTTTTTTTAAACCATCATACAAAACTGGTAAAAGAACTTTTTATAAGAAAGCAGTGGTGAAAAACCAAGTTTGGAAACCTAAGGTAACAACTACCAAGCCAGCAATTCCAACTGCTAGCAGATTAATTGGTACTGGTGTGAATAAAAACACTGCTAAGGGAAACATGGGTAATGGAGTGAATGCTTCAGCATGTTGGGTATGGAGACCTATCAAACCCAATGGTGCTAAGACTGTTTTGAAAAGAATGAATTATGTTGATGCTAGAGGAAAGCCTAAGTCTGTTTTGGCTTGGGTTCCACAAGGAAATTAATTTTTCTTTGTAATATGCATTGTTAGTCATATGCTTTTATATTGTGGGACAAGTGCTTGTATCTTCTTTCTTTGTTTTAGGACTAACAATTGCAGGATTGGAGAGAAAACACCAAGAGATTATGAATGCTTGATGTTTTGGACTAAACGGTGTTCTGGAGATTAGTATGTGATCTTTGCATACAACAAATGGTAATTGGTTCACCATGTCTTATTCACATAAGAACCAACTAGTCCAGAGCAAACGGTTTCTGGTAAAGACTAATCAAATCCATTGATGGTTGACAATTTACCAAAAATTGTATGGTTATCAGCTCACCATATCTAAGTGTGAAGAGTTGGCTAGTCCAAAGCAAACGGCTATTGGTAAAGACATATCAAATCTGTTGATAGCTGATAGTTTGCTAAAAACTATGTTTGAGCCATGGTATTTTAAAATTTTATTTCAAAAAAAATTCGCACGGATCAGCAAAATTTTTGCAACAGTTGGTACGGTTAGTACAAAGTTAGGACGGCTCAACTAGCCGTTGTAAAAATCTGTCAGTAATTAATTTTCTAGCCGTTGGGGTAAAACCGTTATTCTTAAGATACTTATAGGGATTTTTTTTTATTGACGATAATTATCTTTTTACTATAATTTCATTTATTCTCTTTCTAAAGATAATTTATCTCATACGCATATTTCGCAAAACCCTAAACAGTACCTATAAACCCCAAGCGACTGCATAAACCTCAATTCCAATTTACAAGATCATTGTATTGCTAAAATCTTTCATTTTTCATCATTAAGAATGGATGAATTGGAATTTGTTAAGCGTCACAACCAGGTTGCGTTTTAAGAGAAAACAGAGCAAGGAGATGGGCCGAAGTTTTATGAGATTGTGGATTTTCTCAACCACTCTCACATAAGGTATGCTCTAACTATTTCTCCTACTCTTTATGTCTCGCACATCACACAGTTTTGGCAAAATTCATCTGTCTTGACAAGTGATGACGGAGACGTAGAAATTCATACTAAAGTAGATGGCGTTAAGTTTGTTGTTGCCGACTCTATACTTAGGATACATCTTAAATTAAATGACTCAGATGGTATCCACACTATGCTAAATACTGAAATTTGGGAAGAAATTACAAGAATGGGGTATAATACATCTGAAAACAAATTGACTTTTCAAAAAGGATGTTTTCACCTCAATGGAGATTTTTGATACATACTCTTTTATGTTGTTTAAGTCCTAAAAAGACTGCTTGGGAGCAGTTCAGTAGCAATATTGCTATTGCTCTCATTTGCTTGTCTACAAACAGAGTTTTTAACTTTTCAAAATATATTTTTGAGGATATGGCATCAAATGTTGACAGTAAAACAAAGTTTCTAATGTATCCAAGATTTGTTCAAACTCTTTTGAATAAAAAGAAATATTTGCTTACAACACCAACAAAAACTTTTGCTACGCCTAGCCTTCAATCAAAGGTTTTTCAAAACATGGCTATGGCTAGTAGGCTTCTTCAAGGGGAACCAGTTCCATTATTTCCTCAAATGCTTCAAATTGAGTTGGGTGAAGGTTCAGCAGTTCCAACTGATCCCCATCACACATCCACTCAAGAACTTGAAACAACCCAACAACCATCTATCACTTATAGGAGAAGGTCTAAACCTAGTCTAACTAGGGTTGTGACTAGATCCTTGCCCAAAGATTCACCTCTCCTAGCAGGTAACATAGCTAGAAGTGATGAGGGTAGCTCTTCACAAACTGAATTAATGGAAATTTGTACCAAGTTAGTTGACAAAGTAAAGACCTTGGAGGAGGAGCTTCAGAAGAGCAATGAGGTGATGAAATCTCATAAAGAAATGTTTTCCAAAGTCTACACCAAGCTAACAAAAAGGGTGAAGAAGCTTGAAGATCAGTTAAAGAAGAAAAGGGCAAAAGTGATATTGGATGATGATTCTGATGATGATGATTCAGATGGTTCAGAAGGGGATGATGAAAATTCTTCCAAACAGGGGAGGAAATTTGGTAAAGATAAGGACAGATCAGGTTCTCAGGGGAGGCAAGATAAAGGTTCAGAACAAGATGAAGGTTTTGATATTGGTTCAGGTTCTGGTTATGTTCAAAAAGAAACAAAAGTCTGAAGAAGAAGGGTTAACAAATGAGAAGATCAGAAGTATGATGGTGATTGTTCCAGAGTCTTCTTATATTAAACCTTTACAAGTAAAACATCCAATCATTGACTGGGAAGTGTTCACTGATGGAAGAATGAAAGGATGGAAAATAATCAGACTTGGAGATATTTCTGAAAGGTACAAGTTGTTTGAAGATTTACTCAAAGGCTTTGACAGAGAAGATCTTAATCAACTATGGAGCTTAGTGAAAGAGAAATTCAGAGATAAAGATCCTATTGAAGATAAAGATAAAGAACTATGGGTTCAATTGAAGAGAATTTATGAACCAGATGGTGGAGAGTCAATATGGAGATTTCAAGCACAAGTCATGGACATCACTTGGAAGTTATTTGGAATGTGTGGAGTACACAGAGTGTCTACCAAGGATGGAATAGAGATCTATATGCTGGTTGAAAAAGATTATCCACTCAGACCAGGTGTTTTGACACTGATGGCACATGTTAAACTAGAAGCTAATGAAGAATCCGAGATGGCTGATATGCATGTGACAAAGATATTCAACCTAGCACAAGAAGTGAAAGCTAGATCTAAGAGATTTGCTTGATAGGTGTTTGAAAGAATTTTCAGCATTAAGAAGAAGAAGCTTAATTTGAAGAAACTTAGTGATTTGGATAGAAATCATAAGTTTAGGGGAGGATTGTTAGGAAATTAAGCTTTAGCAGTTAAGACTGTTGATGATAACAGTTAGGACTGTTGAAGATGGAAGTTAAGACTGCTGAAGAGTTTTGAAGACATAAGCAGTTAGGACTGCTGAGTGAAGAAGTTAGTACGGTTTATATTTATGTAATGGATAATTATGGAAAATATATTGTGTATATCGTATAAGATTAGAATGATAGTTATCTTGTAAAGGAATCCTTGATCTATAAAAGGATTTCCTAGGTTAACATATAGAGAGATATAGAAGTACGAATTAATTCATAGAGATTCAAGGTTGTAAACCCTAGTGATAGAAGATCACTCGTATTATTATTCTAATAATATTGAATCGTTGAAGTTTATTATTATGTGTTCATTGTTTCATTCAAATCATACAAAACACATAAAGTCTTCTAAGTGCTAGCCAGTAAATTCCGCGTGCTAGACTACGAATAATTCTTAGTATCACATCTAAAACAAGGAGTGTGTGTAGATCCGGTCACAATTCTCATCTGCAATTTCCTGAAGGGAGAAAAGGGGATTTCCGGGTCGTAATTGATCTTGATGATGCACTTTCGACCTCATTAATGGGATTGAGTGTGTACTTTGAGTTTTTGAGCTTCATATAACGAGACTGACTGCATCACTTCAACTACTTGGGGGAAGTGGTCTCTGGATACTGTTGGTATACGTCTATTCAGTCTTCAGCGGGAAGAAATTTGAGAAGGGTTATTCAAGTGTGAGATGATTCATTGCTGATTTATGTGATGGTCCCCCGATCGGAGAATCTCGATGGTTATTCTTAAAAGGATTAGCATTTTTTTCATGTGGTTTGCTACGGTTTCTGCTGTACACTTACCTTATGTAAGCTTGAAAGAGAGCTTTGGATCTGCTCAAAAAGGAAGATTGTCGGTTTGGGGGGAAGCTATCAAAGCTTCACATTGAGAAGGCTCAAGCTCAGACGATTATTTTGGAGCCTTGAAAGCTTTGGTGGTGAAAGTTTAAGAGATGTTGACCTCAGATTTCTACCACATGCTGAACGTATCCTCATTTTGGTATTCATGTCATCATCATCTTAAACTGAGTAACATATTTTGTACATATCTTATACCAAACTGTATATAGAAAATATAAAACCAACTAATTGTAAATAGAGAAACTTAAAAACAAAAAAGAACCATAAAAATCAGAAAATTAGAAAATACCAAAAATAGTTTCATCTAGGCATGTCTTCTGTTTATCGATAACATTTACGGTCTTAGAAATGTCATTCAATAATGACACGGGACTTTAAATGAAGCTCGAGCAGAAGTTATAATGGATTGTTAAAACATGTCTCATGGCTTGCTATTACTTTAGATAGCAACCCGCGTTTCAAAATGGGGAAATCACGTCGCCAAAAAGACGGTTGTTCCTCCAAGTGGGTGATGTTCACCTGGGAATGGATTACTTTATATCCATGTTTCTTCGATCTGATGTACGTTTCAGTGCATCATTTTTTGAAAAGGAAGAGAAATCTTCTTTGTATGCAAATAGTTTTCATTCTATGATTCTTCTTAAAATTATTTGTGAAACACTTGGTGGTTATGTGTTGCTTAAAATTCTTTTAGACTTGGATTGTGCATAAAATTTGTCACTCAATCAACGACTACAAATCTTTAACTAGAATACGGGTCATTAATTGAGGGGGAGAGTGAATTCAAATTTTATATCATCAAACGGGTTTCTTGATTAATTCATAATTCTTAGAAAAGGTTTTGTAGTTAATGGGGCATTAGTTGAAGAGGAAATTGCTAAAACTTTATATCAAATAGCCAAATGTGTTAGTTGTTTGAAAGAATAGGGCATTATGTGCAACTTGCTTATAGTCTCCTAGCTTTATTTAACTAGAAGGCTCATTTGTGTCACTTTGGAATCCTCGCTTAATCGCTTAATCCCCTGATTACTTTAAAACTCAAAATCTAAAAGAAGTTAGAAAACCCAATGTGTTTGATGTTCTTGAATACTCCTCTAGCATGTGTATGATCTGAAAGAACGAATTTCAATTGTTGTTTGACTGTCGTTAGTCGATTGCTAATTAATTGTTGTTGATTTAGTGCATGTGCACTCAGGATATGCTTAGGTATATAGCTATCATGTTAGAATCTTGTCCCTAAGATCCTGAGTTGAATGCTGAAATATGAGTGAATTGCCATGCTCATGATTGCTGATTGCTCTTCATGCTAGATAGCGGTTTGATGTATTTCCTGACTGTGGTTTGATTATGAGATGAATTTGGTATTATGAGTTGGCAATCTGCTATGTGGTAGCTATTAATGAATAGTGTATCTGTATGTATGTATATATGTGTTGATATTCTTATGCAGATTCCATAGCCAATATGAATGTGCTAGTTCCCGCTCTAACCATTTGATCAGAGGTTCAAACTCTATTCACTGGCTCTAAATTCACCACAACAACAACATCAGCAACAACAACAACAACACTGTCTTCACCTCCACCACCTTCATTTCAACAAAGCAGTACTTAGTCTGGTCTCGCCAAGTGGGGATCTACAACATTTGGGAAAGTTTTGTTGGTGGATGGATAATTGATGTTGACCAATGACTCCCTCAGAGAAGCGGATGATCTCATCGTCTGCATAAAAAGGTCAATATCATTTGTGTCATAACAGTCACTTTGTACATAATAAGCAGTGAATAAACATTTGTTGTTATGTGTCAGTGTATGATTGTTTTAATTCAAAATCTTTCAAACCTATCATACCTAACACTAACATTCTCCCTCATTGATTGAGGGGGAGCATCGTAATGTCTCATTATCAGCATATATTAAACATGACCACATTTTCTCCTATAATTTTCTAACTTATTTAAATCAATTGGGATCACAAATCTCAAAGGGTTTGAAATTTTTGATCGGGGGATAGAATGTGATTTAAATATGAAATCTGATAAAATGTGATCTTTTGGACTCATGTGTAGGCTCCCAAATATGTGCTAAAATCTTTCGTATATCGATGCACATATTGAGGGGGAGCGAATGATTTGTGATGGCAATCGTGGAAGAATACCAAAGACCGACCATGTTACTTAATGTACTGGAGTTATAAGGATGCTAAGGTTAGGTATCAGTCCCCATGATCCAGCCAGAACCGGAGGGATCTTCCCAGGGACAATCCTCTAGTTAGAATAGAAGTCCTTAGGAATGATTAAAAAATGAGAAAAGTGAATAAGGGAAAAGTGCCAACTGAGATGGAGCTAGTACTGGAACAAACCCTACAAGGTGCTAGTAATGAAGTCTTGGTAAGCGCTGAAGGGGTTGAAGAATGAAAAAGAAATGTAAAGATAAAGGGTGAAAAGAAAGAAGCCCTCCTTACACTTTAGGCAGAAACCGGGTCAATACATATGCTGTCAGAATCACTTAGCTGATTGCTGACATTGAAGACAAAGTATCATGGACCCAGTGATACGCTGCACAACCCTCCCTAGCCACTCAAGGTCCCTCAAAGGACTCTTGTTTCACTTGTCACGGAGATCAATACATTGCTATCGTCTCTCTCACTCCGAGTTTGACGATATTGAAAAGGTGGCAGTCCTCTCCAGCCTCCGATCACTAAATCAAAACGCACTATTGAGTCTAGAGCCAAGAGATCATCAATAAATCTCATTAGGACACACTTTCAATATGCTTGCTGTTTCATACACCGTGAAAAGCAAGAAAATATATATGAAGAGTCCTACGCATTATCCTCGTGGTATTGCCAGAACATCCGAGTGATACGTAAAGTAATCACAATGAAGATGGAAATCCTTCTAGAGCCAACATCAAACAAGCTCTTGGTGGGTGACATGTGAGATCCTTCATGGATCAAGCTTGTGACAACTGGAAAGAAACGATGGGGCGATTCAAATTTGAATCAAACTTGTTCCAGGAAATGGATTGACGGATACTTTTTGGAAAACCTCTCAATGTGCTCACCAACAAATTTTCGAGCACATTGATTGTGAAAATTTTCAAACAAAAGTATTTTTGACAGAAATGTGATTCAATTTATAAAACCCTTGTCGTGTTGCACAAAATGTTTATCCAGTGACACGCAAGTGATTTTTCTAATCAATTTCTTGTCAATCAGTGGGTATTTAATTCACTGATTCACTCTACCGTGTTGTCTGCTTTGAGACGTTCCGGTATAAGAACATGCTTAGTATGATGATTCTGACATTTATTTGTTGGAAGACTCATTACTACAAGCTGGAAATTCCTGTCAAGGAGAATCTTCTTTAAAGGGGATTCTACCTGATCACAGGTCGGTCTTCACAGGACCGAAGGTTAATCCAACCACACCGAACGAATGACAAAGCCATATTCATTCTCCAACTTTAGTGCTAACTGTTTTATTTTAGACTCATATAAAGATGGTGATGGTGATTCCTGATTCCAGTTGAGACGTGTCAATCCACACTCCATGCTCACACTTCCAATTCATTAACAAAGACATCATGATAGTTAAAAGACCTACAACATCGCTTCTGCAACTCTGATGAAATCTATCATGATCCAGAAAAGTGTGAGCATGCAGTCCAAAAGTCACAAGATATCACATGAATGCAATATCACTGCAGTGGATATGCTCAGAGATTTACGATGACTGATGATCTCAAAGAAGGCTCAAAGATCACAGCTTCTCATGAAGACAAAGCCACAAGATGACTTGAAGACATATGTTGGATGATAACTTCAAAGAACACTCAAAGATCATCCAAAACAAAGAACAGTCATCGCAAGTTCACTGCTGAAGGCACAAAGATCCTTGACACTGAAGAATCAATGTCTACGAGCTATGAAGTCAAGATCCAAGGATAAAGTGCTAGAATTCCGAACAAGATTTTCGGGGTGACCTCCCTTAGGGGGAGATTGTTAGGAATATAAATATTCAGTTGAAGACTCGGTCACCCCGAGTAATTAGTAGCACTTAATAGCTCATAGGTTTATTAGTAATATTAGTAGTAGTTTAGTTAGAATTAATATTGTGGAGTAGGTCAGGTCTTTTACCCACTGTCAGCTCGCTCCACAGCCCACTAGGGGCACCCTATGTAGTACTATATAAAGCCCTCTCCACCAAAGGAGAAGGTTGGACGTCATTTACAAACTAATCTAATATCTCTCTTGTTTCTCTCACTCCAAGGTTCCTATTTCTCTCTCTACTTTCTTCTTCTATTCGATCCATCAAATAGTCCCAATCTTGTGTTTCTTTGATTGTGAATATACTACAATAAGCATCAGGGCTAAGAAGTATTACCAAAGGACTGGGAATAAGATTACCTTCAATGGAAGTGATGTTGCTGGGTATGATAAGTCTAAGGTGGAATGCTTTTATTGTCACAAGATGGGGCACTTTGCCAGGGAATGTAGAGGTCCAAGACAACAAAGCAACCAGGGTCAAGGGTTTAAGAATCAGCAAGGGACAAGGAGAACAATTAATGTTGAAGAGCCTTCTTCCAATGCTATGGTAGCTGTAGATGGAGTTGGATTTGATTGGAGCTTCATGGAGGAAGAAAAGGAACCAGCTAACTTGGGTTTGATGGCTTTCTCAGACTTTGAGGTACATATACTTGAAAAATGCTCAAACTCTTGTCATGCTTTAAAAGATTATGAAAATGTTAAGAAACAGTATGATGATCTTAGAGTAGAATTTAATCAAGTAAATTCTAGTTTGACAAATCATAAAAGAGGATTAGCTGTTTTGGAAGAACAAATTGTGTTTTATAGACAGAATGAGTCAAACTTCTCTGATGAGATAGGTGTTTTAAAGAGGGAATTGCAAATAAAAGATAATAAAATGAGTGGACTTGTATATGAACTAGAGAAGATTAAAAAGGAAAAAGAAAACATCCAGTTAAGTGTAGATACTCTTGAATATACTTCAAACGGAGTTAAGAAGATTGTAGAGAGTCAAATACTTAACAAAGCTAAATCTGGTTTAGGTTATAAGTCAGTTGCACCCCCTTTTAGAGGAATGTTTGCTCCACCAGGAATTAATTTAGCTCATAAGTTTGCCATGATTAGAAAAGTGTGCTTTGTTTGTGGAAGTTTTGATCATATGGCTGCTTATTTTGATTCTAACCCATGGAAAAAGAAGGTTTCTGGGAATACAAGGGTGAATAGGAACAATGCTAGGGTAACTCAAAATAGTCCAACTAGATTGACAAGCCCTAATGCAAATCATAAGATGTCACCCAAAGCTGTTATGTTAAAGACTGGCATCAAAACAGTTTCAACTGCTAGTCAAAATAAGTGGTTTAATAACAAGCAAACTGTTACAAGTGCAAAACAATTTTCAAATCATGCACAAACAGTTAAAAGGCATATTTATGAGAAAATAGCAATGACCAATCAGAAGTGGGTGCCAAAATTTAAACAAGCAGTTCCAACTGCTAGGTCAGCAGTTCCAACTGCTAGACCAACAAATCCTACTGCTAGGCACTTAAATGTTAAAGGAAAAAGGGGCAATGCTGTCAAGGCCTCAGCACATTGGGTTAGAAGTTCTACCAAACCCAATGGTGCATCAAAGACCTCCAACAAGTTTTCTCATCTTGATGCACAAGGCAGATCCAAACCAGTGATGGTTTGGATCCCCAAAAGAAACTAACACCTTATTTTATGTGCAGGAACATCCTTCAAATGGTAAAGAAGATAGAGGATATTCAGACAGTGGATGTTCAAGGCACATGACAGGCAACATGTCATATCTTTCAGACTTTATTGCTCTTGATGGAGGACCAGTTGTCTTTGGTGGTGGTATTGGAGGAAGGATTACTGGTAAAGGGGTAATTAAAACTGGTAATCTTGATTTTGAAAATGTGTATTATGTACCAGAACTTAAGTACAATTTTTTCAGTGTATCACAAATTTGTGATAAACAGAACAAAGTTTTATTTACTGATACTAGTTGTCTTATTCTTTCTCCTGATTTCAAGCTACCTGATGAAAGTCAAGTTTTGCTTAATATCCCTAGAAAGGATAATACATTCAGTGTTGAGATGAATAAACTAGTTCCTAAGCTTGGACTTACTTGTCTTGTTGCAAAAGCCACAATGGAAGAATCAATGTTTTGGCACAGGAGGCTTGGTCATGTTAATTTTAAAACCATTAACAATTTTGCTAAAAATGGGTTGGTAAGAGGTTTAACAAATAAAACTTTTCTCAATGACCAAACCTGTGTTTCTTGCCTTAAAGGTAAGCAACACAAAGCCTCATGTAAGCCAAAACCCAGAACTCTATTTCTCAAGCTTTATATATGTTGCATATGGACTTGTTTGGTCCTACTTCTGTGAATAGCTTGAACTTTAAGAGATACTGCCTTGTTGTCACTGATGATTATAGTAGGTTTTCTTGGGTATTCTTTATGAAAACTAAGGATGAGACAAGTGAAATCCTTAAGACCTTCATTGTTGAAGTAGAAAACCTAGTTGATAAGAAAGTTAAAATAATCAGATGTGACAATGGGACTGAATTTAAGAAGAGGGTGACGGATGATTTTTGCAGAGAAAAAGGTATTAAGAGGGAATTTAGTGTAGCTAGAACCCCACAGCAAAATGGTGTAGCTGAGAGAAAGAATAGGACTCTTATAGAGGCTGCTAGGACAATGTTAGCTAACTCTAAGCTACCAGTTTCATTTTGGGCTGAAGCAATTAGCACTGCTTGTTATGTATTGAATAGGGTTTTAGTTGTGCAACCTCACAATAAGATTGCTTATGAGCTTCTTGGAGGTAGAACTCCTGCTTTAAGCTTCATGAGACCTTTTGGTTGTCATGTTACTATCCTTAATACCAAAGATCAACTAGGAAAGTTTGATGGGAAATCTGAGGAAGGTTTCTTTGTTGGTTATTCTCTGCACAGTAAGGCTTTTAGGGTGTATAATACAAGCACCAAGCTTGTAGAAGAAAATCTGCACATAGAATTTTTGGAGAATAAACCAAATGTTGCAGGTGTAGGTCCATATTGGATTTTTGATATTGACAGTCTTTCAGATTCCATGAATTATGTACCTGTTACAGGTACAAATACTAACCATGATGCAGGTTCAGAGGAGGAAGATGATGATTGCATTTTCATACCATTCATGGAAGAAAGTCCAGTGAATGAGTCTTCTACAAAGAAAGATGATATTCCTTCATCAAGTGGTGTAGACAAAGAGAATGATGTTGCTGAAACCAGTGGTCAGAATGGTAAAGAAGCTGAAAATCCAACGGGCAGTACAAATGGAGTCAATACTGCTCAGCCACAAGTTCCAACTGCTAAGCAAAATAGTGATACTGCTGGACCAAGTCAACCTCATCTTGATTCACCAGTTGATACTGCTTCTCAAGTTGATGAGTTTGATTTCTTTGGAGATGGTCTGCAAAACATGCCTACCAGCTATGCAGTTCCTTCTACTCCCCATACTATTGTACATAGGAATCATCCACTTACCAATATCATAGGAGATGTACAATCTGGAGTCAAGACCAGAAGGCAAATACAAGACCCAGATCATCATGGATTTCTCAGTGTGGTAAATGAGGAGAAACATCATGAAGATGAGCATGAGTGTATGTTTGTATGTTTTCTATCTCAGATTGAACCCAAGAATGTGCTAAAGGCTTTAGAAGAATCAAGTTGGGTTGAAGCTATGCAAGAAGAGCTACTTCAATTCAAAATTTAGAATGTATGGGTTCTGGTTGATCTACTTAAGGGAATGAGAGTGAATGGTACAAAGTGGGTATTCAGGAACAAGAAGGATGAGAGGGGCATTGTGATAAATAACAAAGCAAGATTGGTTGCTCAAGGCTATACTCAGGAAGAGGGTATAGATTATGAGGAAGTTTTTGCTCCAGTTGCCAGGACTGAAGCAATAAGATTATTTCTTGCTTATGCTTCATTTATGGGGTTTATGGTCTATCAAATGGATGTGAAAAGTGCCTTTCTGTATGGTACTATTGATGAGAAGGTCTATGTTTCACAACCTCCAGGATTTATAGACCCAGAGCATCTTGACAAGGTTTATAAGGTGGTAAAAGCTCTATATGGACTGCATCAGGCTCCAAGAACTTGGTATGAAACTCTTGCTAAATATCTTCTGAAGAATGGGTTTCATAGAGGGAAAATTGATCAAACTCTCTTTATTAAAAAGAACAAGGGTGATATTCTACTGGTACAAGTCTATGTAGATGACATCATTTTTGGTTCTACAAAGAAACAGATGTGTAAGGAGTTTGAAAAGCTGATGAAAGACCAATTTCAGATGAGTTCTATGGGAGAGCTTACCTTCTTTCAAGGTCTTCAAGTACAGCAAAAGCCAGATGGTATATTTATCTCTCAGGATAAATATGTTGGTGAAATATTGAGGAAATTCCAATTCACAGATGCCAAGGTTGCTAGTACACCAGTTGACAAGGAGACACATTTGCTATTAAAGGATCACAGTGGTGAAGATATGGATGTGCACATGTATAGATCTATGATTGGGTCTCTGATGTACCTTACATCATCTAGGCCTGACATAATGTTTGCTGTTTGTGCCTGTGCAAGATTCCAAGTAAATCCTAAGGTGTCTCATCTCACAGCAGTAAAGAGAATCTTCGGATACCTTAAAGGTTAGGCTAACTTGGGGCTATTGTATCCTAAAGAGTCTGCATTTGATCTAGTGGCATTCTCTGATTCTGATTATGCTGGTGCTAGCATGGATAGAAAATCTACAACAGGTGGTTGTCAGTTCTTAGGTCGAAGATTAATCTCTTGGCAGTGTAAGAAGCAGACTATGGTGGCCACATCTACTACTGAAGCAGAATATGTGGCAGCAGCAAGTTGCTGTGCTCAAGTTCTTTGGATTCAAAACCAGATGCTTGATTATGGGTACAATTTCTTAAACACAATTATACATATAGACAATAGCAGTACAATGTGTATCATTAAGAATCCAGTTCAACATTCAAAAACTAAACATATTGAAATTAGACATCATTTCATAAGAGATTGTGCTGAAAAGAAGTTAATAAAAGTTGTTAAAATACACACTGATGACAACTTTGCTGATCTCTTAACAAAAGGTTTTGATGTAAGCAGATTTCAGTACTTGGTAAGAGGTATTGGAATGCTTAATCCTTCAAATGATTAATGTCTAAATGTTTTTGGTTTTTGTACTGCTAGTTGTGCTATTTGTATAGTTAGTACTGCTTGGTAATTTTTAGTACTGCTTGTGCATTTGTTAGTCAATTTTTGATAATTGTTAAAAGAGAATATTGTGAATTGTGTTTTCTTTGGTTTTGGACTAACATTTCTGGTTAAGAAAAGCTTTTTGCTTTGGATTGTGCTTTGAAATGTATGGTGGTTTGGATTGTCAAGTGTGAATGCTTGTCACACAACAAATGGTAATTGATTCACCATGTCTAACCAACATAAGAATCAACTAGTCCAGATCAAACGGTTTCTGGTAAAGACTACTCAAATCCGTTTATGGTTGACAGTTTACCAAAAACTGGTTGGTTATCAACTCACCAAATCTAAGTGTGAAGAGTTGGCTAGTCCATAGCAAATGGCTATTGGTAAAGACATGTCAAATCCGTTCATAGCTGATAGTTTGCTAAAAACTATAAGTGGACAAAAATGTTTTCAAATCCACATTAAACTTACAACTTGATTTTATCTCTGAAAACTTTTTGCTAACAGTTTGTACTGCTGGGGTTGACAGTTTGTACTGCTGGCTTCACCAGTTCGTACTGATTGTTCAAACTTAGTTCCTACTGAGTTTATGCTCTGTGATACACCTCTCTCAGAAGGTAATACATCTGGAAGTGTTGAGAGCAGTTTGAAACTAAACAACTGAATTGATGGTAACTTGTACAAATGGTCTTATTGGATGCTGAGCTTGGATGTCATATGTTCTAGTTCATCTGATGGTGAAGATTCTTCCAAACAGGGGAGGACTAAAGTTTGTTCTAGTTGCTGTTAAAAATGATTATGAAATTCAGGGGAGGAATTAAGAGTCAGAGATGAATTATAAAGAAGTGCATAAAAAGTTTATTCATTACAGAGGTGGATTCATTACATAAGCCAAACCAACAACACCAACCAACTCCCAACACACAAACCTAAACCAATCTAACACATAACCACTACTCAAGCTTCCTTTTGCCTTTGTCCTTGAAGTCTGGCATGGATTTGTGAACTCCTTTGCTATTGATTGAGTTCCACACTTTCCAACTAGGAAGTCCCAAAACTTGTTTCTCAGGTCTTGGAAGTGGAAGTGGTTGATGTTTTTCGGGCACTTGATGTTTTTCTGGCACTTGAACCTTACTCATTTTTGCCACAGCTTTCTCTATCTCTCTTTTCAATACAACTTATAGTGGAAGTGCTTGTTGATCATCATCATCAGAGGATATTGAAAGGTCATCGTCAGAAGATACTTCTTGAGCTTTTGGAGATGGGTTTCTGATAGTCAGATTAGTGTAGTTCGGTGGAAAGTAAGATCTCCATCCATCACTTTCTGAATCTGAAGAAGAATCTGATGAAATCTCAACAATGTTTGGATTGGAAGAACTCATTGGGTTTGATAGTTGTGATTTGAAGGTTGATGTGAAGAATGATGGGTTAGTAATGAGAATTTAAGGCTTTTTATAGAACCAATGGAGTTATTAAAGTAATTAAATGCTGGGTTGGTATAAGGAAGTAAATTCTTTGGGTTGGTACTTAGAATTAATTCCTTATAAGAATAAATTTAATTTTGGCAATTTTTGAAGAGTTGACCAAAAGAGTACGATATGTGAAGAAAATTCCTAAGTGTTTCGAGATTAAAGATGAGTGTTTGAAAGAATCTACCCCATCAACATAAGCAGAAGTTTAATTCAAGAAACTTGTTGATTTGCATAGAAATCATAAGTTTAGGGGAGGATTGTTAGGAATTAAACCAACAGTTGGTACGGTTCATTGAAAGTTAGTACGGTTGAAGATTTATTGAAGTATACATCAGCAGTTGGTACTGCTGATACATTGAAGTTCGTACTGCTTATATGATAAAGACAGATCGTGCATGGATAAATATAGAAAAGATATGGTATATATCTTATTTAGGTTTTGTGATATGGTTAGATGTTTTACTTGTATAGGACTCTTTGCATTATAAAAAGAGATCCTTAGGTAGGGGTTTTGACATATCCCTTCATACGAATTATCAAGAGCTTCATGTTCATATTGTAATCGTTCGATATATATTGAAGTGATTGTTTGGTTGATATCGTTTGTGTTCTTATTTGTTCTTATTGTTTTATTCAATCAATCACCAAACACAAAACATCTTCTAGATACTTGGTAGTAAATTCCGCGTGCTATCAAGTATATACTCAAAGTATCCCCAACACAACGTGTGTGTTTAGATCCGGTCAATCCTGAGACCATGAATTTTCTTAGACATACCGTAAGTAGTAAATGTCAATAGAACTTCGGGACGAAGTTCCCTTAAGGGGTAGGTACTGTAACAATCCGCATTTTTAGGTTACTATTCACTTTTACTATTCATTTTTCCCTATTCACTCATGAAATTTTTATTTCACATTCTCGTAAGTTAACCCATTTTCATGATAACCTAAGAGTTTGACACTCGTCGGCTCATTTTTGCAAGTTTCACGAGCTAAGAACTACTTTAAGGTTTAAACGTCGTTTAGGCATCCCGATATGTTCCCATAACATCACAAACAAGAGAAATGTAAGTTTTTCACCTTCCGTGACATTCTCAGGAATTTTGGAATTTTACATTTTCCGGTTTTACGTTTTACGCGTTTTAAGCCTACGGTTTTAGGTTTTTACGACAACTAAGCACCCCGACACAACTTATCACTCATTTAATATAATTTATAGAGTATATTGATAAGTTTTAACACATTTATAAGTTTCAGAATTTTAGGATACCCAGTTTTAAGTTTCGTGACTTAACGGCTTACAGTTAGTGATTACCGGGACCAAAACTCACTTCGTAAACAAGATAATGCAAGTTTATCCATCTAGTCACCCCTTATCCCATTTGAACGTGTATTATGGTGTGTCACAAGCCTTTTTGGCTTGTGATAAGCCTTGTTCACTTAGGATGGTTACATGTGTTTACTTAGCAAGCTAAACTTACCAAACTTCTTCACTAAGCTTCCAAAATATCTAGTACTTGCACCTCCTCATTAGCCTATAAATACCCCCCCCCTCCCCTCTTCATTTCCAATGTCCAAAAACACAAACACACTTCCTTTTTGCTAGATTACTTTAAGTATTATTCAAGAAAACAAGCTCCTTATCAATTCCAAAGCTCTTGTTAAGCTTTGATTGATCCAAGTTCTAGTTTCTTCCATCCTTTGGTGATCTTCCATCCACACAAGAAGTGTTATAGTAGAAGACTTTGTTGGAAAATTTAGTACACTTGAGGGATCAGTTCACACCTGGTAATGGGTCAGGAGGTACGGAGTGTACGCCGATAAGGTCCCTGAACACCCTGACTCTGATAGTGGTTAAGTATGGTTCAGACTGATGAAGTTCAGTGAGTGCACTCGTCAGTGAGTGACATTCTGGACTGAACGGTATACATCATCTGATGAGTTCAGCTCAGGCTGAAGGATCTCATCAGGGAGTTGTTTCATCAGAGAGTTCATGTCTTCAGGGAGTGAACCTCTCAGTGAACATACTCAGGGAGCAACCCTCAGGGACTGAATCATAACTAACTTGTAACGGCTTTGACCTATTCAAATGGCAGTTAAGACCGCTTTAATGACCACGTTTAATTGGTCATGTAACCACTAATTCCTATTATTATGGAGGCTAATTATGTGGTGATTAATGGGCCGTTAATCACTCATAATTCCATTGACTAGGGTTGAGTGATCTTACCTATAAATGCGAGATCAAACACAACTGCATAGAGAGACAACAGAAAACACATAACACTTATACGCAAAGGGTTATTGATTTGTGCCTAATTCAATAACATACATTTGGTCTTATCCCAAGTAGATATTCGTGATACCCAGGTATTAGGGTCGAATAGTTTACTTTGGAAAGTGATTACACGATTCCAAGTGATATCCGGTAACCATTCATTGGTAATTAGTTAGGCTATTGATTATCTTCACCCTGTTCTGGGCTCACAACCATCCAACAATCAAAGTAAACTATTTTGTGATAATCAATGGTTGCTGCTGCTATGAAACACATGGCTTCAAACTTTGCCAAGCTTGATAAGTTTGAAGGGGTGGATTTTAGACGATGGCAGAAGAAGATGCACTTCTTGCTCTCAAGCATGAGTGTGGTGTATGTTCTGAGCACTCCTATTCCTGAAGATGGTGATGATGCAACTGTGGAACAAATAAGGAAGAGGAGCAAATGGGAGAATGATGATTACATTTGCAGAGGTTTAATCCTAAATGGTATGTCTGATTCTCTCTTTGATATTTATCAGAATGTTGAATCTTCCAAAGAACTATGGGATTCCTTGGATGCCAAATATATGGCTGAGGATGCATCAAGTAAGAAGTTTCTTGTAAGTAATTTCACAAATTACAAAATGACTGATTCAAGACTAGTTATGGAACAATACAATGAACTTCTTGGTATACTTGGAAGGTTTACACAACATAAAATGAACATGGATGAGGCTATTTCAGTCTCTTGTATCATTGACAAACTACCACCTTCTTGGAAAGATTTCAAGCATACATTGAAACATAAGAAGGAAGAACTGACTCTTGTTCAGTTGGGCAGTCATCTGCGTATTGAGGAATCCCTCAGGGCGCAGGATAGTGACAAGCCAAATAGTAGCAATGCTACTGGTGCATCTGTTGTCAATATGGTGGAACATAACAAATCCACCATGTATAATGACAACAAGGGCAAACGTAAACATCGTGATAACACAAGGGCTGATCCAAGCAAGAAGGCAACACCTACTTGTTGGAAATGTGGCAAATCTGGTCACATTAAAAGGGATTGCAAAGGTGTTAAGGTTGGTGGTAAAGCCAATGGTTCAGGCACTAGTGGTTCAGGGAGTGAGGGTTCTACCAACTCATTGAAAGGTCAGAATATGTTTAATAAATCTTTTCAGGTTTATTATGTTACATATGTATCTGAATCTAACTATGTGCAGGATGATGATGTTGCGTGGTGGGTTGACTCTGGAGCAACAGTTCATGTGTGCAAAGATAGACACTGGTTCAAGACATATGAGTCACTGAATGATGGTTCTATTCTTCACATGAGAAATGAGTCAACAGCCCTGGTGCATGGTCGTGGTTGTGTGTGTAACACCCCAACCCGGCAAGGGTAGAAGTGTCACAAATACGGATTCTTATCAGAACAAACACAAGCATATGACATACATAATACAATAGGATTCCAAGGTCTGATATTACAAGGTTACAAGTGAGATATACAATAATCACTAAGTCTGAATATAACTTTTCAAATCATCTCAAATCCAAACTTAGCTAGCAAGGTCTTCTAAGTCAAAGGCACTCTCTAATAACGACCCAGCTTCCAACTAAAAACCTGCCGCACACGAAAAGAAAACGTGCGGCTGAGCTTACAAAGCCCAGTGAACAGATATATAATAAACGGAAACGAAAGCAAAAGATATGAAAGTAAAAGGAAAAGAACATATACAGTATAACGAAATAGATAAGTCAAGGTACAGAGAGAGAGAGTAAAGGTTTAGGACAGTAATCCACCACGAGCCCAGAAACATATCATATCAAATCACATACCAGGGTGTATGGAGGGGTGACCTCAGCATACCAAGACAAGGTTGAGGGGATACCTCCAGGGTTGGAGTTGCAAGCTCCCAGGGTTGTGAAAGGCATGTATTGCACACAGTACCAGTCACCAGACATACCAGATGTATCAGAAACAGAACAAGACTAGGATGCATCCATTCGCCCCCCAAGAACAAATCATATTGGCCATAATAACAGGAGTGTGCACATATCAGAATCAAGATGGGGACGGTGTAACCAAATCACTAGGGCTACACACTAGTCATGCCAGTGGTGCATCACAGACACGGCCATGTTACCTTCATGGCTAGGGTCACAAATTTGGCTCGGGTATCAAACTGGGATCAAGGGTCAAATGTCAAAGGTTCACACCATAATCAGGGTGTCATATCAGAAGGTTCAAATATCAGAAAGTCAACATCAGAAGGTCAATATCAGCAGGTCAATATCAGCAGGTCAGTAATCCAAGTTCCATAGTACCAGTTCAATTAAAAAGGTTTCTAATTAAGATCCCATTTAAAACAATCTTTTAATAATGGTCTTCATAAAAAAAATGATCCTTCAGAGTAGATTTCATAAAATGATCCTTCAAAATGGTTTTTCATAAGATAGTCTTTTAAAATAGTTTCATACAAGTTAGTAAAATCCCAATTAAAAGAGTGTTGTATCATATTTGTAAACTTCATTTTAAATAGCTTTTTCTCAAATCATTTTCCAGGTCAGAATTAAAAAGGCTTCTCAGTTTAGGTTCATATAATAGGTCAAAGGTCCAAGACAAAGGAATCATAGCAAGGTATCAATGTCAGGTATCATATTAGGGTTCATGTCAGGGTTCATATCAAGATTCAAGACAAGAGATAAATGCTGGGGTTCATTATCAGGAGGTCAAGTCTCAGGTATCAAATCAGAGGTTAAACAGATCAGAACATGAAAGAGGTCATAGGAAACCTTACAGAGAAGGTCAGAATATCTGTACCTTATTCCAAAAGCAAATACAACTCAGAAATGAATAAGATGAAACAGAATCAGGTCCTCTCCTTCTTCACACCTAGAGGGGTAGAAACGAATCACAACCCTTTCCATTTTAAGTAACTTTCCAACTTTAGCAAGTTTCCATATTTAGTAAGTTTCCATTTTTAGAAGGTTTCCTCTTTTTAGCTTTTAAATTCCTCAAGTTACTCTTTTAGTCCTTTAGGTTTCATAATTTACACTTTATACCCTTTTACTTATCAAGGTTACAAAATGAAACCCTAGATTTACATAGTTTACATTTTAACCCCTCTCATTAATTTATTAACACATCACGCATTTTATTTTCCAAGATTACAGAGTGTACCTTCAAATTAACTTATTATACGAATTATACCCTCAAGTTTCACGATTCACAATTTATAACCCTTAGCTTAGGAAAATAACAATTTACACCCTTTTTACATGTCTTGACAGTTTTCAGGTATTAACTGGACTCGTTTTGAATAATTTGTAAACCATATTAAACCTTCGAAATAAAATATATAAAAATTCACAGATGTTCCCCAGGGTCTTGAGTATTTTATGAAATTTTTCCATATTTTATTAAGTTGTCTAGATACGAACTAAAAATCCTTTTTCCCAACCTGTTCCAGAACCGGATTAATTAAAAACACCCGACCATTTTTCATCTTCTTTCCCAGTCTAGAAAATTTATAAAATTCTAAAAAAATTCCAGTAATTAGCTAACATGTGATATATTACTCAGCTAAAAGGAAACATCCTAATTCGTTATGGTTTGAAAATGATAAATGAAAAACCCGGACTGTTTTTCCAGACTTTACAAATCCGATCAGACACATAATTTCATAAAAATCAAAAAGATGCCTTCCAGGCTTTCAAAAATTAGAAACTAAATTTTCCCAGGTAGCCACTTCATTGAACTTATTTTTAGACTCAAAAACCATTACAATACCCGTTCACATCATTTATTTACAGCCGGTTAAAGTCGAGCAAAGTTCCAGATCAGAAACAGTTATCACAGAATCATGTATATACTTAGGGTTTCTTCATCCCGTTCATTAATTCTTGACACCAAACGATTTTGGGTGAGTCCACAACATATTTAGGTTGATTATTACTGGCCTTAACATATTCAAAACGAATTAAATCCATTACATAGCTCCTGGGTCGATCCATATATATTAGTTTTTAGGGTTTTCTTGTTATTATTTCATGTGACATGTTGTGTGAT
The DNA here is from genome assembly GCA_021014915.2 of Artemisia tridentata subsp. tridentata. NCBI lineage: Eukaryota > Viridiplantae > Streptophyta > Magnoliopsida > Asterales > Asteraceae > Artemisia > Artemisia tridentata. Next base: position 351,124,472 of record CP139504.1, on the reverse strand, counting down.
TTTTCATTCGATTAGGCTACAAAAACATGAACAAGGATTGAGCAAAAGAGATACCATACCCTCGTAGACCACGAAGAACACGGGAAACAAGAGATCAAACACTACACGAAGGTTTCTCCCCTTTTCTTTTGATCGAACAGCAGCAGAAGATACAAGAACAATGAAAGTTTTTGATTAGTTTTTGACTCCTAAATTCAAATGGATCATAGTATGGAGTACATGGTTACCTTAGGATGAATGAGACACCAATTAGGATCAAGATCAAGCCTCCTTTTGTGGGGTTTTTGGGTCGATATAGCAGCAGAAATATGGCAGCCGAATTTTTGGTGTTTAGGGTTTTTTTTTTCTTGAGTTTCTATGATGTACGGTTATTGTGTGGAGGACAAAAGAGTGTGGGCTGATTTAAGGGGCTGTTTGGTCGTGGGTTTGGAAGGGGGAGAGGGCTTGGATCGGCCCAAGGCCTCAACAAAACAAAACCCATGCTCCTTGAACCATTTACTAAGTTTTTGTTGCATAAAACCTTTTATTATAACTCTTGAAATAAAATTTCGTAAGTATTTATGATTTTCGGCTCAAGTAACTAAGTAATGTGTTATAAATATTATTGGTAGCTCGTATAATTATCTTATGGGGCCTCATAATCATTTCATGTCGTATTTGTTTCGTTTTCATACGTTTTGTGATTTATTTATAAGTTATATGAGTTTTAATTAATTTTTAAATTATGAGGGCATTTTAGTCTTTTCACATGTTTTAGATTTTCGGGTTTTACAGTGTGGATCTTAGTTTTAGTTCTGGAAAGATTGTAACTTTGTTTAATGTTATTCATGTTCCTGATATAAGGAAGAACTTGGTTTCAAGTAGTGTTTTGAATAATCATGGATATAAACAAGTTATTGAATATGATAAATTTATATTGTCTAAACATGGTGTGTTTATTGGTTTTGGCTATTTGTGTAATCAAATGTTTAGACTTAATATTGTCACTGATGTTGTTAATTCAGCCTTTATGTCAACCTCTAATATGAACGACTCTACCCTCTGGCATGCTAGACTTGGCCATGTACACTATAAAAGGATGCAAGATATGTCTAAGGATGGGTTAATCCCAGCATTTGACATGGATACTGAAAAGTGTAAGACTTGCATGTTGACCAAAATAACTAAGAAACCTTTTCAGGGTGTAAAACATGAGACTGAACTCTTAGAACTAATACACAATGACCTGTGTGATTTGCACGCCACTCCCTCTTTGGGGAATAAAAAGTACTTCGTGACATTTATTGATGATGCTTCTAGGTTTTGTTATGTCTATCTGTTACATACTAAGGATGAAGCATTAGATAAATTCAAGGTATTTAAAACTGAAGTTGAATTACAACTTGGGTCCCTGATCAAAATATTAAGGACTGATAGGGGAGGTGAGTACATGGATACTCAGTATTTTCAGTCAATTGGTATAATCCATGAAACGACTGCTCCCTATACTCCTCAGCAAAATGGTATCTCTGAAAGGAAAAACAGGGTACTGAAGGAGATGGTTAATTCCATGTTTTCATTCTCAGGACTGAGTCAAGGGTTTTGGGGTGAAGCTATGTTAACAGCTTGCTATTTATTAAATAGGGTTCCCAACAAAAGGAACAAGGTTACCCCTTATGAACTCTGGACTAAAAGGAAACCCAACCTGAACTATCTCAGGGTCTGGGGTTGTAGGGCAGTTGTAAGACTCCCTGATCCAAAGATGAAAACTTTGGGTGAAAGAGGCATTGAATGCATCTTTGTTGGATATGCTGAGCATTCCAAGGCATATAGGTTCTATGTTATTGAACCTAATGAATTTGTTTCAATTAATTCAATAATTGAATCAAGGGATGCTATCTTTGATGAGAATAGATTCTCATCAGTCCCAAGACCAAGTCAAAGGATTCCTAATGGAACCAATGGCATTGGTATATCAGAGGTCCCTGATGAGATTGTGGTTCAGGAACCTGAACCTGAGCTCAGAAAGAGCAAACGGATCAGGACTCCAAAGTCTTTTGGACCTGAGTTTCAATTATACTTAATAGAAGGAACAAGGGATGAGGTCTCTGACCAACACTCCTATTGCTTTAATATTGAGGATGACCCCAAGACATTTGATGAAGCAATGAAGTCTCAGGATGTTGCTTTCTGGAAAGAAGCAATAAATGATGAGATGGACTCCATCATGGGCAACAACACTTGGGTGTTGGCTGATCTACCACCTGGTTGCAAACCTTTGGGTTGCAAATGGATTTTCAAAAGGAAAATGAAGGTATATGGAACTATTGAAAAGTTCAAGGCTAGACTAGTCATTCAGGGCTTTAAACAAAAGTCAGGGATTGACTACTTTGATACTTATGCCCCTGTGGCTCGTATCAGTACCATAAGATTGCTAATTGCTTTGGCATCAATTCATAATCTGATTATTCATCAGATGGATGTGAAGACAGCTTTCTTGAATGGTGAATTGGATGAGGAGGTTTTTATGAACCAACCTCAGGGCTTCATCATGCCTGGCAATGAAAACAAGGTGTGTAAACTGATTAAGTCCTTGTATGGACTGAAGCAGGCACCTAAGCAATGGCATCAAAAATTTGATGAAGTAGTTTTGCCTAGTGGTTATTTACTTAACTAGTCTGACAAATGTGTGTATAGCAAATTTAATGAATCTGGTAAAGGAGTCATCATTTGTCTATATGTTGATGACATGCTGATCTTTGGCACTGACCAAAGTCAAGTTGACATGACATAGGAATTTTTGTCATCAAGGTTCTCCATGAAAGACATGGGGGAGGCTGATGTTATCCTTGGAATAAGGATCAACCATGAGAGTAAGGGAATTTCAATCACTTAATCTCATTATATTGAGAAGGTACTGAGGAAATTCAACCACTCTGATTGTACTCCAGTGAGTACACCTATGGATACTACTGAGAAGCTAATGCCTAATACTGGAAAAGCTGTATCTCAACTTGAGTATTCTAGGGTGATTAGCTGCCTGATGTAAGCCATGACTTGTACCAGGCCTAATATTGCTTTTGCAGTAGGAAAACTGAGCAGGTATACTAGTAATCCTAGTGCTCAACATTGGCAAGCAATTCAGAGGGTACTGAAGTATTTGAAGAGAACTATGGATTATAGTCTCTCATATACTGGTTATTCTTCAGTGTTGGAAGGATACACTGATGCAAGTTGGATCAGTAACACTTAAGACAATTTGTCTACCAGTGGCTGGGTATTCCTACTTGGTGGAGGTACAATTTCTTGGGTATCCAAGAAGCAAACTTGTATCACCAGTTCAACAATGGAATCTGAATTTGTGGCTTTAGCAGCTACTGGTAAAGAAGCTGAATGGTTGAAAAACTTGCTTCTTGAGATTCCATTATAGCCTAAACCTATATCACCTATTTCTATCCGTTGTGATAGTGCTGCAACATTGGCAAAGGCTTATAGCCAGATGTACAATGGGAAGTCTAGACACTTAGGTGTCAGGCATAGCATGATTCGTGAGCTTATCATGAATGGGGTGGTATCTATAGAGTTTGTTAGATCTCAACAAAACTTAGCTGATCACTTGATGAAGGGATTGGCTAGAGACTTGGTTATAAAGTCTGCTAAAGGGATGGGTTTAAGGTCCAACTTAGTCACTGAATGCTAAGATACCCAACTCCCTCCTGAGGAAACTTGGGGGCTGAGTTCAATGTGGAAAGCTGAACATTCAATGGACTGGAGCACATGTTTCACAATCATCCCAAGGTTGTGCTCGGAACCTGCTGGAAAGGAGGATGAAGCATTTACTTCTTAATGGTTAATTTTTTTGAAAAAGTGCTTGGCAGGAGCATGAATAAAGAGGAACCACCTATGTGAATGTTGAAATTTTGCCGCTTCAGGGAACTTTGGACTTTTGGCTCTTACAACATTTATGAATTGGATATGGACACATGGCTTGTAAAGTGTCAGGAGCATTTAAGTGTTTGAAAACTTGTGTGTATTTTATCTTCAGGTATTCAAATGGGTTGAAGGGTTCAATTCTTAGAACACCCTGATTCTCGAATATTTGAACGTGTAATGTACTAAGATGGAAATTCAATCCTCAGGATATTTTTGTTTATGCACTTGTTTTGTTCAATGTTTATTTTTTATGCAAAGGAAGTGAACTAAATTTGGGGAGGATTGTTGGAAAATTTAGTGCACTTGAGGGATCAGTTCACACCTGGTAATGGGTCAGGAGGTACAGAGTGTACGCCCATAAGGTCCCTGAACACCCTGACTCTGATAGTGGTTAAGTATGGTTCAGACTGATGAAGTTCAGTGAGTGCACTCGTCAGTGAGTGACATTCTGGACTGAACGGTATACATCATCTGATGAGTTCAGCTCAGGCTGAAGGATCTCATCAGGGAGTTGTTTCATCAGAGAGTTCATGTCTTCAGGGAGTGAACCTCTCAGTGAACATACTCAGGGAGCAACCCTCAGGGACTGAATCATAACTAACTTGTAACGGCTTTGACCTATTCAAGTGGTAGTTAAGACTGCTTTAATGACCACGTTTAATTGGTCATGTAACCACTAATTCCTATTATTATGGAGGCTAATTATGTGGTGATTAATGGGCCGTTAATCACTCATAATTCCATTGACTAGGGTTGAGTGATCTTACCTATAAATGCGAGATCAAACACAACTGCATAGAGAGACAACAGAAAACACATAACACTTATACGCAAAGGGTTATTGATTTGTGCCTAATTCAATAACATACATTTGGTCTTATCCCAAGTAGATATTCGTGATACCCAGGCATTAGGGTCGAATAGTTTACTTTGGAAAGTGATTACACGATTCCAAGTGATATCCGGTAACCATTCATTGGTAATTAGTTAGGCTATTGATTATCTTCACCCTGTTCTGGGCTCACAACCATCCAACAGACTTCAAGTACCTTCTCAAGTAGTCACAAGTTGGTGTCAAGAGCTTAGAGAAGTTGGAAGCTAGAGATCCTAATTCTTGTTCTAGTTCTTGTCCTAATTCTTAACCTTTGATTCCTTTCTTTAGAAAGCCAAAAGTTGTAAGAAACCCTAACACACACTCTTGCTCAACATCATATACATGCTTGTTATACTTTATTTATGTTATATATAGTCTTTATATTGAGTTCATGATGTACAAAAACCTTTAAAACAAGTTAAGAGAACTACATGTTAACTTTATGTAAGTAAACATGAAAGTAGTGACTTATGTTATGAAACATGACCAAAATAGTTTAAACATGATATTGTACAATTACCTACTGTTAAAGAGGGCTTTACTAGAAAAACATAGCAATTTGAATCACCGAAAATGAGTACACGAGTCAAAAGATACGGCAAAATTAAGTTATTAAACCGGAAAAACCAAAACTGTCGAAACGCTACTGTTAACGATCTGACCTAATTAAACGAGGCATTTCTGGTCCGATTCATCAAAAAGTTAAAACATGAAAGTTGTCCGGAACGATGTTTTCCTTTAATAAACAAAAGATTGGGACCTGAAAACGATTAACAAATGGTATTTTTCTTCAAAATCTTAACAGCCCCTTTTTATGCCTAAACAACCATGTATTTTATCACGAATAAGGAAAACCAAATGGCCTAAAGGCCTAGGAAGGAGATCACAAATGCGGCTAAGGCCAAATTTAAGATCTCAAATACATGATAGCCAAGACCAAAGCCACGGTAAGGCCACGGCTAAGACCTCAAGGCTCTCTAAACCATCTTTATACAACGACATACACAACATACTAAGTACTACATCATGAACAATATGAAAGACATATATAGGCTCGTCTATTTTTCTTAGACATTGTTCCAAACCTAAGACATAACATCATATTCTAGGTTACGCGTAGAGACTTCCTGGCTTAATCCATCAATCCCGTTATACGTTGTGATATCATTAGTTCAAGGTGAGTTTCGTAGCCCCTACTATTTTAATACTGTTTTAACTCTTTGGGGGAGATACATGCTCGTTTCCTTTACATATTTTACTCATTTATCAAAATACATGACTTACATTTACACCACTACTTACATGAATGCGTGATTTACATTTACATATCTACTTATGTGAATACATAAATGCATTATTTTTTATTGCATTATTCTTTAGCAACTGTTTAACTCTTGATTAGAGTCATGGAAAGGTATTGATAGTACTCATGGGAAAATGCCCCTACCCTTGTGTCCCAGATTCATGACCTTGGGTGACGCAGTACTATTTGGGAAGATGCCCCCGCCCTTGTGTCTATTCTTGACCTTGGGTGAATATAATCTATCATAGGATGTAAGCATATGAAAGCAAGTCGTGAGGTTCAGTTGACTGATACATTTTACATTAAGTACTTACATATATCGTATACACATATGTCATACTCATACTATTTTAGCAGTGAGTTGTGAACACACAGGTTGCAAGTTTTGTATGGGCGGGATTTGCAACTGAGTGGATTCACAATGCCTTTGTTGTGTGAACATTCTTTAAAGGCTTTACATGTTAAACAAACTCTATGAACTCACCAACCATTGTGTTGACACTTTAGCATGTTTATCTCAGGATCTTAAGGAATTAGCATTGGCTTGGAGCATAGAGTCGCACGACATGTTTTGAAGACTATACTTTTATCATTACCATTCGATACGCTGTAAAAACACTTTGGAACTCATGTTTGTAACTCTGATTTCATTTATCGAATGGTAACTTTTCAAAACGTCTCATTTAGAGGTCGTTTTCTATAACTTGTACTTTGTATTATGAAGTAGCACCCTAGTGACACAATCTTCCGCTGCGATATTTTGGGGGTGTTACAGTCTTGATAGTGAAAATTCTGAGAATCTGAAGATGATGGTTTATGGGTGCCAATCACATCACACTTATTTGATTTTAAATGGGCTATTTGGGCCCTCAATTGTCGAATCGTATTAGTGTGAGCTTGAAATTTTTCATCTCGTTTGCTTAATTTAAAATATGCATCAAATTCAGGAGCATCCAAAGATGCCTTGGCATTTGAGATTTTGGTTCTTTCTTCTAACTGTTAATATTTTAATTGCAAATTAAGATTATCAACCTCTAGTTTTGAAAGATGCCTGACCATGTTATCATGGTCATCGTTTTGGATTTTCTTAAGCAATTTTAAATTCTCCCCCTCAAGCTCAACAACACGATTCCGGAAAGCATTTAATGCAACAGACAACACATGAAATTGACAAGCAGTTAATGCAGAATCAGTCGCAGTATAAAACACGTCCTGTGCAATACATTTAGCAATCAAATTCTCATTGGTGATGAGAATGTTCTTTCTCTCAATCTCACAACTCTTAAGTTCTATTGCATTTTGGGACACCTCGTTTTCCATATCCTTAAATACCTCTTTCATCTCTTTTACTTCAGTTTTAAGGGTTTTTTGCATGCCCTCCAAACGTTCCTTGAGGAGTTTAAAGAATGGAATAACCTCAGTTAAGTAGCACTCTTTTGTTAGTTCAAAACCCCTTTCCCCTTCAGTAATTCCCGTTGGCGTAATTCTCTTCTTACATGTTTTATCAAAATCAGCAAATAGTTGACAAAGAACATATATGCTAATTAGAGTTTTACATTATGTGGGAAGAGTTAAAGGAACTAAGTGTCTGGGTGTATTGGGTGGGTACACCGTTGCAGCCGCTATTCTAAGGGGTGAAGTTTTGGCTTTAAGTTCATCGGCCTTTCTCTTTTCTACGTCCAAAGACCAAAATATTTGTCTAGGCGTCAACTTAGTTTGAGGTGCAAAAACAGTCAATCGGTTCTCCTCACAGTAATTATGGGGTTTGATTATGACTCGATTTGCTATGTATTTGGGATCCTTTATTTTTTTCAGCCATTCTTTCTCTACTTATTACTTCTACCTCATTACTCTCTTCAAATGATGACACATCGGGAGGGGCATAACCAGGCTTAAGCATTACATTTGCATCATATAAGGCAGGTTGGGCAACTTTAACACTCTTAAGCAAAACTGATCTAGGTTCACCTATATCCTTTTCACTATTTTCATCACACAATTTATGCTTTTGAATCATTTGACAAGTTTGTCTGGTTTGGTCTTGTGTGTACAACTTGTTTTCAATCTTATTCTTTAACGTTTTAAGTCTGGAAAAATCATATAAGAGTTTTGTTTCTTTTACTTTGAAATCTTGTTTTAGTGTATTTACACTTTCTTGAATCTCCTGTTTTTGTTTAACAGTCTGATCCAGTTGTTTTTGTAAAGAATATAACTCCTTTTTCAATGTTTCTTCCGTTAAATTATGTTCTGTTATGAATGTACGCATTTGACTATCCATTTTCTGCTCACGTTCAGTTAGCTCAAATTTTGCACATTGTTCATATATGGCCACCTGATCTTTATAGATATTTAGTCTAGTGGTCCGTGAATCATCAGGGATAAACACAGTGTTTTCATGTAACTCACAAGCATTATCAAAAACAGAAGATGCACCACTTGGTACAACAGACACGTCGTTGTGATTCACATATTGTTCATATGGAATAATATTACTATTTCCCATATCAACAGTATCTCATTCAACAACGTCTGTCTGTTGTACTTCGTTGGGAATCTTCTGTTCATCTACCATGTTATATGTGTCATAAAGCTTTAGTACCTCAGATATGATAGATGCATTAGAAGGACCAGCTTGTTGTGGTGATGAGACTACAGAAGACAGATTAGCCATGAAGATGGTTTGAGCAGTGGGTTCACCATCAACGTCTGAGTCAAAAGCATCACAGTCATCAGCTAGGAAGATGTTGGATCATTGAGTGCCAAGTCCTGAACTGGTTGATCATCCACATCAGCATCAAACGTGTTCCCCTCATTACCAGCAAGAAACAATAACTCTTCTTCGTCCAGAGCTGTTCCATTCTCTTGAGCTTGCATCAACAACATCTTATCTTTGAAGTAGTCAGAGGTCTGCGGACGCTTTGGTTGAGTGTAGTTCCTTTCTATGTGTCCTAGTCCACCACAGTTTAAATATTTGGTTTGCCTACTGATGCGCGTGATGTGTCGTTGCGGTTTAGCAGTATTAATGCCTACTCAAGTTTTAAATTTATATTTAGCCGACTTATCAATAACACACACACTTAATGAGCAGTGTACCCGGTCAGTATGAATATAATGGTAAGTAGAGTGTCGATCACTAAGAGTGGAACGTATTATCTAGTTATTCTAATCAGTATTTTAATATCCTAAGTTAGCTATACAACCTAATCTAACGCAAGGGGGGTTCAGCCTGAGATACTGGCACGGTTTGGTTATGATTAAATAATAAACTAAACTAATGAGCACGAATCAGCGATTAGCACACACGTACACAGATAGATACTTGAGACAATAAGAAGACCTGTCCTGATAATTAAGTAGCTTGTCACTTGTTTTATTGCTAGTTTTATATGAAGTGTATATAATTAACCCTTTCTCGTTGGCTCTAATCTTATCGGCGAGTAAACCCTTAATGATTACTTATGTCTATCCTATTTATTAAAGAGACGCTGAAACAAATAGGCGAGGAAGGGGCATGGCGACCCAAGCAATGCTCAGCTAGACACAGAGGTTATCAATGCACTAATAAAAGTCACCAAAGACATCAACATATAAACTTTAATTAATGGGAAAGCAATTTTAAGGGGTGCCCATGATATTCCGTAGTCACATGAGACCAGCCCATCAATCCTGATGAATTAAAGTGTACCAATACAATAAAACAAAACTACTTAATGAATTGAATACATGCAGGACTTTCTTACAGCTCTTGTATCTTCGTTTAGGGTGTGTCTTGTGCTGCTTGGTCGTCTGAATTCGGCTTCTAGGGTTCTTCTGTCTTCGGTCTCTAAAGTCTAGTGTCCCGAAATTCATCTGGCCTTGGGGTATTTATAGTTTCTGTCTGAGGGTTAGATGCGGCGCATAGGATAAGTAGATGTGGCGCATTGACTTAACTTCGCGTGGGGTCCAAGATTAATATATTCAAGAATATTCGTACACCACCTTAAGATGCGGCGTAACTCCATTTCTCTATGCGGCGCATGTCCTTTGCCGTCTTGGATTGTAACTTGTGAAATCTTGATAGTGATACGCCGTATGTAAGAAGTATGTTGCGGCGTATCTGGAGCAGAATGATCTTGATCTTGTACATTTCAGTAGACTCTTAACATCTTGCTTGTTTTGCTCCATAATTAGTCCAAAATTGCCAAGTTTCACATAATACTTGTTTTTACCTAAGAATTACAAAAGTAAACATTAACGTATCAATTCTCATATATAATATAATAAAACAAGTCAAATAAATAGGATAAATGATGGTAATAAAATGTACTTATTTGAGTTCATCAAATATCCCTCCACTTGAACTTTACTTGTCCCCAAGTAAACCTTAGAATAAATCTTATGAAAATGTATCCTAAAAGATATTAGGATTTATTTTTATATTTAAGCATGTATTCGTTTTGTCATAATTGCACAACCAAACACTTAACGAATTAGAAATAAAATAAAATATTTTGATAAAAGCAAATCTAATCGTTTAACTGTCCAGTCGTGACGAATATTCTATCATAAGCTTGGCAAGTATACGCATCTCCCCCACTAAAGCCAAGGAATAACAAGTCTAAAGCGGTAAAAAGGGTTTGTTGTTTAAAGGTTAATCATCCTTTTTAATCTCTATCGATCTCATATTCCAGAAAAGGCGACAAAATCACAAATACATGATCGAATCCACGACCACGATATTTGCAATTGCTCAAATCCTTAACTCGAATAGGCTAAAGATAGGACCAAGTAATCTTTACCAATAATATTATATCAAAAAGGGCGACAAAATCATAAATACATAGCCGAATCCACGACTACGATACTTAAGATTGCTCAAATCCCTAATCTCAATAAATCAAAGGTTTAGATAAAGAATGATGTAGGGTATGGATAATATTTGGGATAAAAATTGGTGTAAATTGAAAAATAAACAAAACAGATAAATTAAAATCCTAAGTGTGGTAAATTACTTTCCCAACCATCCCATGAATAAGACTCATATCATTGAATAACTCACGCTTTAACACTTGAAACACACGCTTTAGGTAGACACGAATTATACTCAACAAGATCTCAATCAAAGAATAACCTTAGTTGGCGTTCCCATAACGGCCAACTCCCATTCAATCCATAAATATAATATATAACAAATAGTGGTGATATCACCCACTTAATACAAAACTTTACATAAGTTGGTTAAAACAAACTTCCAACTTTTCCTTTTTCTTTTTCTTTTCTTTTTTTTCAATTTTTTTTTTTCGACATATATGTGTAAAATTTCCCAACTTTTCTATCACTATTTTTCCGGATAATTTTTCCATACTCTTCATACTTTCAGAAATAACTGTAATAGTGAAAGTAGTAAACACACGAAAAATAAACTCATAGTTATACAATATTTACTTTCATACCAATTGCATTGTGCAATTTCCTGACTCAACCAAAGATAATGAATTACACACGCGAACACAGGTAATGTAAGGAAACACACTTTGCCTAAAGCAATTAACCAACCACGGATTTTAATCTACAGGGTAGGCTAAGGTGTAAGGGTGTAACGAAACATTATAACAAAGGTGTAAGAAACGAAAGGAATGGCTCTGCGTGTTTTTCTAGGGGTATCTTACTCTAAAAGTGAGAGTAACAAAAGGGTTTATACTGGGGTTAACTAACCAGTGTAGTTAGTTAATATCACATAACATATAAAAGCTATTTGGGTGTAATCCTAGAAATTTACCAATTTAGACAAGTCATTCCAATTATATAGAGAATACTTATTATGGTGGTCTCGAATAGTATACAAGCCAAGTTCTAAAGTTTACAAGTCACCGGCACACTCATAGATTTGTGAATTTTGATAAGTTCACAATTTTTGGAAATAATGTTATGTGTGCAGCTATGTAATTTAGACTTTAAACAAAAACATGCTAAAAAAATTTTAATTTTGATATATTAAGCGCATTTTAAGCATATTTTGAAAAAGTTTAGGACAAGTAAGTGTTCTAATTCTCCAATCCCCCCACTTAAGTTAAACAACGTCCTCGTTGTTTATGTCAAAGGTTAAAAACTGGAAAATAAAAGAATTAGAACAGAAAAACTCCCCTGAGATTTGCTCGGTATGATCCTCCATTATTCGTATAAGAGCAAAAATCAACTTTCTTGTGGATGAGAACGTTTAAGCTTCATAGATGATGTATCCACAAGAATGCAGGAATCTATAATACCATTCAGACTTTAACACACCTGAGTTAAGAAGGTTCAAACTTGCATAATACATTAGTAGTTAGTAAAAATAAAACTTAAAAAATTAAAATGAAAATCATCAGGTCAGTCGATACGCCGTATCTTATGGAAGAAGATACGCCGTATCGAGCCTGGAATAAATACGAATCAGAATAAAAGATGCGTCGCATCCTTAACCAGGGATGCGCCGCATTAAAATACTGACAGAAAGTTTTAAAGTCAAAAATAAAAATGCAGAAAATTAAATAAGATATGACCAGTGCAGGCGATGCGTCGCATCTTATGATGGAGATGCGCCATATCTAATGCAGGTCTGACAGACTCGACACAGAACAGAATATAAAAATTCTCCGGGTTGTCTCCCGGTCAGCACTTGTCTTTATTCCAGAGTCTTCAAGTTAGACTCACGTTCAGCTCCTTAATACCGATCACTGAAAGAGTCGGAAGCATCGCGCTCCCTCATTGCCAGTCCAGTAATATTGAACACTCCTTCTCGTCCTTAATTTCCACGCCATTCTTCTTTAATATCTGTATAAACAAAGTTCTGTCCCTTTCGGGTAGAGATGACAAAATGATAGACGGGAAATTCTTATTATTATATAAGCATAAATATGCAAGGTGGGGTGGTAGTTCAATAAACACATCATTATTCAAATTTGTATTCTCAACTATTCTCCTACGTTTGTTAATTACTTCACAATCATACCACTCATCATCAGAATCATTAACAATATCGCGCCTAAGTTCGGTAGGTACATTAAGATCAATAAATTCTTCGAAGTTCTCATGATTAGGATTAGTTGAGTTGTTTTAAATCAATGTTTCTCCCATAAGCCTAGCTTTTAGATCGAGGTCCATACGTTCTCTTAATCCTAGCACATAGACGCCTCTAATTATGCTTTTAGCAGGATTTTGGCACTTATAGACTAGTTTATTATTCCCTACCTTTAATGAGATTTTTCTTTTAAACACATCAATCTTAGCATGGGCGGTAGACAAGAAAGGTCTTCCAAGGATTAAAGGAATCTTAACATCCTCGGGCATATCTAATATAACAAAGTCTACGGGGAAAACAAATTTCTCAATCTTAACAAGCACATTTTCAGCAATCCCTTCAGGTCATTTTACCGTTTTATCAGCCAATTCAATAAGCAACTTAGTTGGTGCTAATTTTCCTAGTCCTAGGGTAGTGAATGTCTTATGGGGCATAACACTAACGCTAGCTCCTAAGTCAGCTAATACATTATTGAAAGATAAGTCATTAATTGAACAAGGTAAAGTAAAACTTCCCTGGCCCTTTTCTTTATGAGGCAAGGCATGTAAGTCGGTTGCAGAGCTCTCTTCTTTCATTGTAGCCTTGATCTCCTCTTCAATCTTTGCCTTCTCTTTGAGTAACCTCCTTAAACTGATTGAAAAATTAAAGAAAAATTCGGGCTTTGCAGCATCATTACCATTCATCAATCTTCTAGGAAAAGGAATGTTAGGCGTGACTTCTTCAGTGGTGCTTATGGCCTTGACATGATCTCTTGGATTAGTTTCAGTTGAGCTAGGTAAACTTCCGTATCCCCTTTCTTGAAGAACCTTGCTCATTTGTCCGATTTGTTGTTCCAATGCATTGATCGAAGCTCCTTGATTTCTTGTTATAGTATCCGTTGAGGCTCGGATTTCTTTGATCATAGCGGTGTTCTCTTCATGTCTTTTAGCAGCATCGGCCATAATTTGCTTTAGAGTGTCATCCAAAGTCTGCCTCCTTTCTTGATAAGTAGGATTAAAGTTGTTCTTTTGATAGTATCCCGGAGCAGCTTCCCTAAATCTTCCTGAAGGTCGGAATGGTTGTCCAAATTGTGTGTAGTATGCTTCTTCAAACGTCTCACTTTCATTCTTATTAGGGCAATCTTTAGTGTAGTGAGGTCCTTCGCATTTTTCACATCCAACTTGGGCAGCATAAACTTTCTCATCACGCTTCTTCATCTCTCTACTAATTTTATCCAATTGAGCTTGAATTGCAGCAAACCCGTCAAAATTAGTGCTGCTCTTAGATCTAGTAGAGGTTCCGTCGTGCCATTTTTGAGAGTGATCAGTAGCTTCTTGGATAGCTTTTCTAGCATCGGCTGCACTCATTTGAGGCACAGCTCCCTTAGCATCCAAGATTTGTCTAGTAGGCACGTCCAATCCTTGATAGAACAATATTATCTCCTGCATTGGACTTAGATAATGTTGAGGGCATTTCATCAACAAGTCTTTAAATCGTTCCCAAGCTTGATAAAGAGTTTCATCAGGATCTTGCTTGAAGCTGTTGATAGCCTCCATCTTTTTAGCAGTTTTAGCAGGTGGACAATATCTTTTCAGGAATTTGCTCTTCAAATCTTCCCATGTTGTGATTGAACTAGCAGGTTCATTCCTTAGCCACTTATTAGCAGCTACTTTAAGCGAAATTGGAAAGATTCTTAGCATAAGTTGATCATCAGAGACTCCTTCTGTAGTAAACAAATCTGCAATCTCGAGGACTTTTTCAACATGTTCATTAGCATCTTCATGTTCTGTTCCACTGAAAGCATTTTCTCTTAGCTCCTTGAGAAACTGACCCTTCAACTCAAACTTTGACTTTTCATCAAACTTTGGTCTAGCATCTCCTGAACTGTAATCAGCACGGGTTTTGTTCATGTATTCCTCCATAGTAGTGTTTTCCGCCATTGTTTCTGTTTCTTCTTCCTCCTTCTCTTCAGAAAAGTAATCAAGCTCGAATGAACTTGAAATTTCAAAGCTTTTTGTGTAGAAAAGCCTTTTAAGCGAATGTAGGGCTCGTTCAGGATCTTCGAAAGGTTTAATCAAGTTCTTAGTTGAACTCCTGGTCATGCACTTCCTGAAACCATCACAAAAGCATCAGTAGGGTATGTTCTAGAAAGTAGTATATCAGAAAATTAACAACGAAAACGGAATACAAAAAACAAAAGTTGCTGATATCTGTAGACGATGCGCCGTATCCAGAAAGTTGGATACGCCGTATCTTATTTCGTTAAAATTTAATCAGACTTTTATTCAGAAAACAGATACGCCGCTTATGAATTAGAATGCGCCGTGTCAATTTTAAATTATCAAAAATCGTTTATATTTATTAAAATTAAATGCGTCGTATTAACAAAAGTTAATGCGCCGTATTTTCGTTACGTTTCAAAATACAAGATTTTTGATTTAGTAGATGCGCCGTATCGATAAAAATCGATGCGTCGTATCTGTTTAATAATTTGAAAACTGTTTTTAATTTAAATAATAAATACGCCGTATCTGTTAAAACAGATGCGTCGTATGGCGTTAGGGTTTAGAAAAAAAAATTCTTATTAAAAACACAATACGCCGTATCTTGGGGAAAAGATGTGTCGTACTCGAATTTATTAAACGTGTTGTATTTTATAAAAATTAAACGCAATACGCCGTATCTATGAAAACAGATGCGCCGTATCGTTTTTATCAGCACAATACAACGATAGCAGAATGCAGAAAAATACAGAAAAACAAAAAATAAAAACAAACAAAAAGAAACAAAAATTAA
This sequence comes from Artemisia tridentata subsp. tridentata, assembly GCA_021014915.2. Taxonomy (NCBI): domain Eukaryota; kingdom Viridiplantae; phylum Streptophyta; class Magnoliopsida; order Asterales; family Asteraceae; genus Artemisia; species Artemisia tridentata. Next base: position 351,108,569 of record CP139504.1, on the reverse strand, counting down.
AGAAAATAAAAACACACAAAAAAGAAAATATGCAAATATACAATGAATGCAATCTATCTAATATATAACAGGGTTAGTGGTTAGAATCTAAAAATTAAAAAGAAAAACCTAATTAAAATACTAATCAAATTAACAGATAATAACAATTCACTCCCCGGCAGCAGCGCCAAAAACTTGATGGGCGTGATGTGTCGTTGCTGTTTAGCAGTATTAATGCCTACTCAAGTTTTAAATTTATATTTAGCCGACTTATCAATAACACACACACTTAACGAGCAGTGTACCCGGTCAGTATGAATATAATGGTAAGTAGAGTGTCGATCACTAAGAGTGGAACGTATTATCTAGTTATTCTAATCAGTATTTTAATATCCTAAGTTAGCTATACAACCTAATCTAACGCAAGGGGGTTCAGCCTGAGAGACTGGCACGGTTTGGTTATGATTAAATAATAAACTAAACTAATGAGCACGAATCAGCGATTAGCACACACGTACACAGATAGATACTTGAGACAATAAGAAGACCTCTCCTGATAATTAAGTAGCTTGTCACTTGTTTTATTGCTAGTTTTATATGAAGTGTATATAATTAACCCTTTCTCGTTGGCTCTAATCTTATCGGCGAGTAAACCCTTAATGATTACTTATGTCTATCCTATTTATCAAAGAGACGCTGAAACAAATCGGCGAGGAAGGGGCATGGCGACCCAAGCAATGCTCAGCTAGACACAGAGGTTATCAATGCACTAATAAAAGTCACCAAAGACATCAACATATAAACTTTAATTAATGGGAAAGCAATTTTAAGGGGTGCCCATGATATTCCGTAGTCACATGAGACCAGCCCATCAATCCTGATGAATTAAAGTGTACCAATACAATAAAACAAAACTACTTAATGAATTGAATACATGCAGGACCTTCTTACAGCTCTTGTATCTTCATTTAGGGTGTGTCTTGTGCTGCTTGTTCGTCTGAATTCGGCTTCTAGGGTTCTTCTGTCTTCGGTCTCTAAAGTCTAGTGTCCCGAAATTCGTCGGGCCTTGGGGTATTTATAGTTTCTGTCTGAGGGTTAGATGCGGCGCATAGGATAAGTAGATGCGGCGCATTGACTTAACTTCGCATGGGGTCCAAGATTAATATATTCAGGAATATTCGTACACCGCCTTAAGATGCGGCGTAACTCCATTTCTCTATGCGGCGCATGTCCTTTGCCGTCTTGGATTGTAACTTGTGAAATCTTGATAGTGATACGCCGTATGTAAGAAGTATGTTGCGGCGTATCTGGAGCAGAATGATCTTGATCTTGTACATTTCAGTAGACTCTTAACATCTTGCTTGTTTTGCTCCATAATTAGTCCAAAATCGCCAAGTTTCACATAATACTTGTTTTTACCTAAGAATTACAAAAGTAAACATTAACGTATCAATTCTCATATATAATATAATAAAACAAGTCAAATAAATAGGATAAATGATGGTAATAAAATGTACTTATTTGAGTTCATCACCTACCCTGTCCCTGATTAGCATTCCCAACTATGTTTTGTATATTACCCCGTGCAACATTCCTTTGATTCACATTTTGCCTACCCTTAACATTCTGAACCCCAACCCTTCCATCTTCCATTGTTGCTTGATTACGTAGATTTGATGAAGTTCGAAGTTGGTTGTTGGTTTGAGGGAGTGTTGCTCTGAACTGTTGGACAACTAGAGAAACTTGGTAGGAGAGATTATCAATCATCTTGTCAGTGTGAGAGTATCCCAAATCCAGATGGGTGTTCACAGCAGATGGTGTGTGCAAAGATGATTGGACAAATGGTGTCAAATTCTGTGATGAAGAGGGATGGTGATAAACTTGATCATGTGAGGATTGATTGATCGGCTGAACATTTGAAATAAAAGCAAGTGGATCATTTGTTGTTGTTGGATTGAGTTTTTCCCTCTGTTGACGATCATAGACAGCATGCTTTTCATGTTGTTGTAAGTAAGCATACAGCTGTTCATAATTGGTCTGTCTCAATCCTTTGTTGAGCTTCACAGCTGTGACAAATCTATCCCACTCGGGTGTCATGTTGTTCACAAACTTAGAATTGAGTTGGATGTTTGGCATTGTCATCCTGATGATTCTCATGTCATTCACAAGCTTGTGAAATCTCACATAATAGTCTGTGATGTTTTCACCAGCATTCATCTTGAAGTGCTCAAACTCATCATACAACTGAGATTCATGATCTTCTTTGGTCAGCTCAGATCCAGCCAGAAGCATTTTAACATTGTCCTAAACAGCTTTGGCTTCAGTGTTGAAGTTGATAAGTTTGTACACGTCTTTGGGTAGTCCTTGAATCACAATGTTAGAAGCTCTAAAGTCAGCATCATAACGCTTCTTCTCCTCTTCATTAAGATCGTTGTACTCACGTGGCCTGTCGATTCCAAACGTGACAGTTCCATCCTCAACGGTAGTGACAGCATCTCTAGTGGTGCTTATTTGAAAGGGTCCTTCATCAATGGATTTCAGTATGTTAAATCCATTCTCTTTTCCCAAGCAATAAAGTCATATTCTTTGTACCCATGATTCATAATCCGCCCTATCAAGCATAGGAGGGCGGGTATCGGACCCGACAGCTTGAATGTCATCAGAAGACGTGCTTGCCATGATGAAACTTGCACGGGATTTTACAATTCTATAATTTAAACCAAGAAATGGGTTCTTTCGCGGGATTTTACAAAAATCAAGAATAAACCATGATTTGATTACTTGTAGTGATTTATCGTAATGAGTTGAACACATTCTCAGTCACTGTTTAAGTCAAACCGCAATCAAGAGTATTACTTCAATACCAAAACGCAAGAACCAAAACGCAGTTACACTAGGCAAACCGCAACAGTAAAAACGCAGAACCTCAGTACCAAAACACAAGATCCAAAACGCAGTCACACTAGGCAAACCGCAACAGTCAAACCGCAGAACCTTAGTACCAAAACGCAAGAACCCAAAACGCAGTCACACGAGGTAAACCGCAATAAGATCAAATCCCAAGACAGCAAAACGCAAGGTTTCAAACCGCAGAACTTGGTCAAACCGCAGAAACCACGAAACACAGAACCCTCAAAACACAACTTGGTCAAACCGAAGAAACCACAAAACGCAGAACCCTCAAAACGCAACTTGGTCAAACCGCAGAAACCACAAAACGCAGTCAGAACCAGACAAAACGCAAAGGACAAAGATGTCGCTTTCACTGCAATTTGTCTTTTTCCCTTTTCAGTTAAAAACCAAAACGCAACCCTAAATCCGATCAAACCGCAACCAAAGACTTCAAAAAACTATCCCAAACCGCAACTAAGAAACTACTACCGAGAATCAAAACGCAACGAGGAAAATCACTTCAATCTTCCAAGAAACTCTACAACAAGGCCGTAGAAAAGCAAGAAACATTCCTAGTACTATTTGTGAGCATGAAAGTACCAAGTTTTAACAAATCAATCCACAAACAAAGCTAGAATCTTGATTTGTCTCCTTTTTCTAGTCGAACCACAAAACAAAAAAGAAAACCACCAAGAACAAGACAAAAATCCGTGAACATGCAATCACTCGAACCTAACCATGGCTCTTAATACCAATTGTAACATGTTCACAATCATAACACACAAGATATATGAAGATTCCACCTAGATTTCTAGAGAGAGAGTGAGATGAGAAGTTGGGAACTTTAGAGTGAGAAAATGAGCATATATTAGATTGAAAGTGTGAGAAGTTCCAACCCTTCCCATGTGTGGGAAGGGATATTTATACTACAAGCTTAGACGCCCCGTGTGGGCAGTGGAGTGAGCTGACAGTGGGTAAAAACCCGACCCAACTCCACGAATACTAAGATAACTAAACTAATATGATAAATCCTATGAGCTACTTAATGCTAATCCATACTTAGGGTGACCGAGTCTTTCACATGAATATTTATATTCCTAACATTGTCAATCCTACTTAGTTGTGTATTTTATGCATCTTTTAAACATATTAGTTTAATGTTTGGAACACAACCATTGGACAAGAAGACTCAATATGGCATCTTCAACACAAGTGTGAGTTATGATCCGATGCATATTATTTTCGTCTTGAGAGGACGTCATTATTTTCATAACAATCGAGTGTGATTGAGTATGTAGATTCAAGATAATATATTTCATCATATTTTGATATTATCTTGAAGCTAGACAAATAATGACTTCAATTTCATGTCCATACTCGAAAACTTGTCAATTAGATTCGATAATGATATCAATCATAATTTGAATAATGAATTGATATGTATTCGAAATCTTTCTTGACCCTTGATCAGTGTGTAAATACTCATCATTTCTTTCACATTTAAGCTACAGAAACAGTCAAAAATACTTTAAAAAGTCTAAAAATGTATAAAAATATCATCTGACTGTGTTTTTATAAGTTTCAGGGAAAAACAAACAATAAATGGCATAATTTGCATTTTAGTCCCTGAACTTTCAGAATTTGGTAAATCTAGTCCCTAGAATCTAAAAAAGTGGAATTTATCATTCAAGGTCCCTAAAATAATCTTAATTGTCAAATTTGGTCCTTGAATGATTCTTTGGGCAAATTACAGAAAAGGTCCCTCAACTTTTGAAAAATGTCAAAAATGGTCCCTGGGTTATTTAAAATGAAAAATAAATAATTATAACCCTTGTATTATTTTTCTTGGCAATATTGGTCTTTGGAGTGACTTTGGAAAAGTGCAAGATCAGTCCCTCATTTTCAGCAAATTACATAAATGGTCCTTGTTCTTATTTCATAAACCAAACCGGATCCTTAATTAAATAAACAAACCAACCCACCCTTTTAATAACCCAATCCTATAAACCTAATCCAAAAACAAACCCAAGCCCAATCCACCCCAGCCCACTTCACCCTTAAACTAAGACGGGGTCAAACTTAAGTTTGACCCGTCTCTTTCCCTCTAAACCACCAAAACACCAAAACCAGACAGTCACCACCACAGCTCACCCAATACCACCAACCAGCTCATCCCCCCTCCTCCAACACTCCACCTAACACATCCAAAAACATTTAATGCATCTCTCCCACTCTTCCACTAACCTAATCAGAGAAATAGTCAAAAGCCATTTTTCCCGCCAAATTTGCCAAGTGGTCGAATATGATGAAACTGATTAAATCAACGGCTCAAATGAAGTGGGAAGTACTCAGAGATGTCGACAAGGTGGAAAAAGATTATAAAGAGCAGAGATAATAGTGTGTAATAGTTATCTAGTGTAATTTAGTTTAATTAGTGTCGAATTATTAAAATTTAATTTCCCAGTGTAATTTTAATCTTTCAAGTATTGTTTTGAGTTGTTCTAGTGTAATATAAACCTTTTCTAATCATTAATTTCAAGTGTTTGTTTCAATCTCAGTTAATGCAATTTTCTAAATTTCAAAAATCTCAAGTATGTTGAATGTTATTGTCATTGTTGTTTCTGGACTTCATAAGCTCACATAAGCTCCCATATAGCTTATTGAAGCTATTAGTAATCATTAAAACAAGTTAGTAATAGAAAAATCAAAAATACAAAAATAGTCAACTAAAGTCAAAGTTCAAAGAATCATGGAATTCATGGCTGGAGCAGGGTAAATATTGGATTGCCCTGGGTTATTGGTTCTGTGGAGAACCTATAGGAGTGATTCATTGGTCCTTGTTCTTGGTTTCAAGCTGGAAAGCATTTGTAAGCATTTGTGATCATCTTGGCATTTTCCTGTTCTAGTGATTGATTTGCTTGTTTCTCTGTGATTTCCTACTCATTTGGTGTTTGATAGTGATATTTTAGCTTTAAGTTGTATGCTTATGCATTGGATTTCATAGTTGCTAGTAATTTCATTTTCACAGTTATTATAGCTTGTTCTTGATATTTGGTCATTTGTTGTTATAGACAGTGTTTATGTGCTTATATCATCTTATTATATCATAATATAACCTTGTAATTCAGTATTGTGGTTTGAAATCTTGTGTTCCTTTGAAAATCACACAAATCTGAGTTTTAAGGGGTGTTTGGATTTGCTGAATTATTGGGTCTCCAGTGCTTGTTTGTTGTTCTTCTTTGTTGGTACATGTTACACTAGTTTATTCTAGCTCAGTAAAACCTTAAACTTTGGTCATTTTCAACAAAAAGTCAAAACCACCAATTCAAAATCACAACAGCTTGACTGTTGTGATTGTGCTTGTGAAAATCACTCAAATCTTGTCATTAGTTGTTAGGATAGCTTAAAATAGTCTCATTATACCATATCATACCATAATTAATCAGTAGCAATCAATAGAATCTCACCTAAGTCAAACTTTGTTCATTTCTGAAAAAGTCAACTGCATCAGCAGAAACATGGTTCTGAGCAGCTGAACTTGTGCTCAATTGGAGTACAATTGGTGTGATTCTCATAGGGCTTTTGTGATCTTTAGATAGCCCACAAGCTAATCTAACTTTTGCCCCCCTAAAATTGGATCTCATTAGCTTATTGCTTAGCTTAATTTGGCCTTGAAGTTTGCCTGTTTTTCTGAGTTCCTGTGTAAGAATCCTGAGCAGCCAAGTGTTCAAATCTGTTAAGCTCTTGTGATAAATTGTAGTTTTAAGTTGTTTTAGGCTTATTTTAGTGTGTTTAGCTTATCCTGATCAGTTGGTCAATTTTACTGCTTATTTGCTTATTTTTGGCTTATTAGCTTATTGCCCATTAGCCCAAATCTGCTTATTGGGCCTTGTCAGCTTTTCATTTTATTTTTCCCAGCTTCCTTATAATATTTTAGCATTATCTGTAATTTTTCATAATTTTTTTGATCAGTTTTAATATTTTTTAATCATTTTAAGTAGTTTTTAATAGTAATAAAATCATAAAAAATAGAAAAATAATCAGATAAATATAAAACCAATTTTCATAATTTTCTTTTGTCATTTTTAATCTAGGAAAAATATAAAAATATTTTTAGGACTTAAAATCAAACGAAATAGAAATATAGTGATAGCTTCTATTTAATAGAATTTATTTTTTTTAAATTTTAATTAAGTAATTTTCATTTTTATAATTTTCTTATCTTTTTATTACCTTAGAGTATTTATATAAAAATTTTCAGATTTTTGTTTGATCTTTTAGTATTTATTAGAATTTTAATTAGTTTAAATAATTATTAAATAGTCTTTAATTAATAATAATTAATTAATAAGTTAAATAAATAATTTTCTTTTTCTAATAATTTTATTTTATTATTAGGGTTGTAAAAATATAAATTTCATATCCGTAGGCTTTTTATTTCTTAAAACTCACTTTTTATTTGGTACGTTTACGTTTATTTAAATTTAAACGTACGGTTTTAGGTTTTTATACGTTTTTAGTTAAATTGTTTTTGCATCCTTGTTTATATAGCTTGGTTAAAGCTATTTTATTATCTCATTAGTGTAAGCAAAATCATAATCCCTTTTCTGTTCATAAACACTTGATCACAATCCGTTTAATCACAATTTCGCATCTCGCTGGGACTTAAACGACCCGGGGATAAAACTATACTCCTTGGATAATTGCATTGTGTCCTTGATAAGTTTGACTTTGTTTGACCACATCTGTGGTTGATATTAGTTGACTGTTCAGAGCCAATCAAATTTTGGCGCCGCTGCCGGGGAGGTGTGCTGCGTGTTAAACATTTTGCAGTATCGTGTCTTTGAACCCCAATCTGTGAATATCTTTTCTCTCTTGTATATTTATCATATATAAAGCAAAACGCTTGTGAAGTTAACTCATTTAACGGATCAAGCACCAAAAATATCGTATTTCCATTCCCCATAAAACCATATAAAAAACAAAAATATTTTCTTTTCTTTTCTATATATATACTATCATATAAAAAATAAAAACATCAAAAATATTTTTCATTTTCTGTGTTAAATAATAAACAAATAATAAAAATTAACCATCGAGAACCAAGACTGAGCACTACCTAACTGGGGGTGCGGCCATAATAAGTTCCCAAACCTAAGATAAAAACTTGCCTTTGTATCACTTGCGAATATCGGCTCACCTTTAATTGATAAACAAACTCTAACGGAGGTTCTAGGATAGTCTGACATTAAATTGTCGGACTGAAAGAAGCGGGTTTTTAAGGAGCGTAACTGCCCACCTTTGCTTCTCCGCCACTCTGTGCGTTTGTCAGTTAGAGAGCTACCGTACGCCTGTTGATTATTGGTTTAAGTTCACTTGTGTTTTTTCTCGATCTTGATTTTTAATAGAAAAATTTTGTTTTCATAAAATCCAAAAAGAATCTTCTTACCCTTTTCTGAGTTTCCTCCACTATAAAGGATTCTCAGACTCGTCTTAGTGCATGCGCACTCGTTCTTCTAGGTCATCAAGCCCTCTCCGTGAGCTTGGAAAGATACCTCGAAGGCGTCGTAGACGTTCTGCCCCATCAGGCGTATCTGAGGAACGTACTGATCCTGTCGTCATGGCAGAATTGCCAATGAATGAGCTTCTCCAGGCACCCATTGAGGGTTATGGAGATGCCATTGTTGTTCCAGCTATCGTAGCTGAGAGTTTTGAGCTCAAAACCGGGTTACTGAATCTTGTAACCTCAAGCCAATTCTACGGTTTTGAGAGGGATGATCCTCATGCTCACATTCGATGGTTTAACAAAATTACATCTACCATCAAATATAAGAACATCCCTGCTAGCTCAATCAAACTTCTTCTATTCCCATTTTCTCTCGAGGGACAAGCCCGGATATGGCTTGAAAAACAACCCCCTCGTTCAATTGAGACATGGGAGGACTTAGTTACAAAGTTTGTGAACGAATTTTTTCCACCGTCTAGAACGACAAGTCTTAAAAATGAAATCATCAAATTCACACAAAGATTTGATGAATCGTTTAGTGACGCGTGGGATCGTTACAAAGAATTGCTTCGTAAATGTCCTCATCATGGTTTTACCGAGTTGATGCAAATCGACACTTTCTATAATGGAGTGAGCCAATCTGACCAAGATTCTCTCAATGCCTCCTCAGGAGGGAACTTTTTGAGCAGAACTGTCAAAGAAGCTTTAGCAATTATTGAAAATAAGTCTAAGGTCCGTACTGCACGAACAAAGCCATATCATTCTCAGGCTAGTGCCGGTCCTTCTACTTCATCTCCCGTGAGTACTTCTAGCACCGATGCTAAGATTGACAAACTCACGGATGCTATTCAAGCTTTGGTTCTCTCAAGCCAAAAGAAAGTCACTTTCACACAAACTCCTTCACATGCTGAAGTTAAGAAAGTAGAAGTCTGTGTTACTTGTGGTGGTCCCCACGCATACTACGACTGTACTGCCACCGAAGGTAGTCCTTTTGAAGTTAATGCTATAGCCGGTACTTCAAATCAAGGAGGTAATCAATACCGTCCTCAAATGGAACCATACCGAGCTAGTAGTTACCAAGGACCACCCGGTTTTAATCAAAACCAGAATTTGCAAAACCGGAACCAAAATCAACCTCGAATGAACCAAGGTTATCAAAACCAAGGGAATTTCAATTCTGGACAAAATCAAGGTTTCCAACACCAAGGAAACTTTAATCGAAACAATTCCAACCAGGGAAATCATTTTCAGGGAAATGGTAATCCAAATCAAGGGAATTTTCAACATCAAGGTTATAATCAAAATAACCGAATGCAAAATTTCCCTAATCAACATCAAGCCATTCCAGCCCAACATCCATCATCTGATGAGTTGTTGAGGCAGTTCATGAAAGCTCAAGAGGACACAAACAGGTTGTTGGTCAGCCAGATCTCTGAGATTAAAAAATCTTTAAATGATCAACCTTCGGGCTCAGGAAAACTTCCGAGCAACACGATCGCTAACCCGAAGGGCGATGCTAAAGCGATCACAACCCGAAGTGGTGTTTCATATAAGGGACCCACTGTTTCCACTACCACTTCTTCTTCTTCCCCCAAGGTAGTGGGAAGTGAGCCTGAGGTGACCAAGGACCCGGTACTTCCTACTAATAACGGAGGTACCAACAACGTCCAGCCTCCAGTTGTCCCGAAACCCAAGACTAAACCTCAAGTTGTCTTTGAACATCCTGAAACCCCGGTTAAAGACCCTAAATCCAAAACTTCTATTCCCTACCCATCACGTTTAAATGAGCAAAAGCTCCGCGAAAAAGCTAGTCAACAAATGGATAAATTCTTCCAAATTTTCCAAGAATTACACTTTGACATAAGCTTTGCGGACGCTATCATTCTGATGCCCAAGTTTGCATCCACAATCAAACACTTGTTGAGTAACAAGGAAAAACTGTTTGAAATGGCAAAGACTCCATTGAATGAGAACTGCTCAGCAGTTATCTTGAAAAAGCTTCCCGAGAAGCTTGGAGATCCTGGAAGGTTTCTACTACCTTGTGTCTTTCCAGGAATGGTTGAATGCTATGCCTTGGCCGATCTTGGTGCAAGCATCAACCTGATGCCTTACTCAGTATGGGAGAAACTTTCTCTTCCTGAACTCACTCCTACCTGCATGACTCTTGAGCTTGCAGATCGAACCACATCTCATCCACGCGGCATTGCTGAAGATGTGTTTGTGAAAGTAGGAAAGTTCCATTTTCCAGCTGACTTTGTGGTTGTGGATTTCGATGCTGATTCCAGGGTTCCTCTCATTCTTGGAAGAGGATTCCTGAGAACGGGCCGTGCTCTCATAGATGTATTTGAGCATGAAATCACATTACGTGTGGGTCATGAAGCTATTACCTTTAACCTCGATCAAACTACGAGGTACTCCTCAAATTATGATTCTGAATCGGTTAACCGAATCGATGTCATTGATATTGTTTCAGAGGAGTATTCTCAAGAGTTTCTTGGTTATTCTGATAATTCTGTGAGTGGGGATACCACCACATCTTCTTTACCTGGCATTTCCGACTCTTCCCCTTCTCTCACTCCGTTTGAGGGAGGTGATTTCAATTTGGAAGAGATCGATGATTTTCTCAAGTGTGATTCATTCCTAGAGGGGATTGATGATGCTGAGATTGATCTGGAGGGAGATATTCTTCTTCTTGAGACATTGTTAAATCAGGACAATTCTCCTCCACTCCCTCCCGTTGAACTTCATAATGAGGAAATCAAATCAGTTGAGAAAACTGAAGAATTTCCTGAGGTCGAACTCAAAAACTTACCGCCTCATCTTGAGTACGCATTCTTGGAGGGTGATGATAAATTACCCGTCATTATTGCTAAAGACTTAAGTGATGAGGAAAAGACTGCTCTAATAAAGGTCTTGAAGTCACACAAGCAAGCAATTGCTTGGAAACTCTCCGACATAAAGGGTATTGACCCTGAATTTTGTACTCACAAAATATTAATGGAGGATGACTTCAAACCAGCAGTCCAACACCAGCGAAGGGTAAATCCCAAAATCCACGATGTTATCAAACAAGAAGTTCTCAAACTTCTTGATGCAGGATTGATTTATCCCATCTCTGATAGTCCTTGGGTTAGTCCCATTCACTGTGTTCCAAAAAAGGGTGGCATGACTGTTGTCACGAATGATGAAAATGAGTTGATTCCAACTCGATTGGTTACGGGGTGGCGTGTTTGCATTGACTATCGTAAGTTAAATGATGCCACCCGCAAAGACCATTTTCCTCTGCCTTTTATGGATCAGATGCTTGAGAGATTAGCAGGAAACGAGTACTATTGTTTCCTTGATGGTTTCTCGGGTTATTTTCAAATTCCCATTGATCCACAGGATCAAGAAAAGACTACCTTCACATGCCCTTATGGAACCTTTGCTTATAAACGTATGCCTTTCGGCTTATGTAATGCTCCAGGCACATTCCAGAGGTGTATGATGGCTATATTTACCGACATGATCGGTAAAACAATGGAGGTCTTTATGGATGACTTTTCGGTCATTGGGGATTCGTTCCAAGCATGCCTCTCCAATTTAGAAAACATGTTGAAAAGGTGTAAAGACACCAATCTCTGTCTAAATTGGGAGAAGAGTCATTTTATGGTCAGAGAGGGCATTGTCCTCGGCCATAAGATATCAAAGAACGGGATTGAGGTTGACAAAGCTAAAGTTGATGTCATTGGTAAATTACCTCATCCCACTACCGTCAAAGGTATTAGGAGTTTTCTGGGTCATGCCGGTTTCTATCGTAGATTCATACAAGATTTTTCTAAAATCGCCCGGCCTATGACTCATCTTCTTGAAAAAGATGCTCCTTTTATCTTCTCACCAGAGTGCATCAAAGCTTTTGACATATTAAAGAAAAAACTTACTGAGGCACCCATTCTAGTTGCCCCCGACTGGGATTTTCCCTTTGAACTCATGTGCGATGCAAGTGATTTTGCAATCGGTGCAGTCCTGGGGCAACGAAAAGCCAAACATTTTCAGCCTATCCACTACGCAAGTAAAACAATGACTGAAGCTCAAACTCATTACACCACTACAGAAAAAGAATTGTTGGCTGTGGTGTATGCCTTTGAGAAGTTTCGGCCATATTTGATCTTGACAAAATGTGTAGTGTATACGGATCACTCGGCTCTCAAATATCTCTTTGAAAAACAAGATGCAAAGCCGAGACTGCTCCGTTGGGTTCTCCTTCTGCAAGAATTTGATATCATTATACGTGATAAAAAAGGAGCTGAGAACCTAGCTGCTGATCATTTATCCCGATTAGAGAACCCACACCAAGATGTTTTCGAGAAAAAGGAAATAAATGAAACATTTCCTCTCGAGACACTCAATGCGGTTACTTTTCGAGGAGATTCTACTACCCCATGGTTTGCCGACTTTGCAAATTACCATGCGGGTAACTTCATAGTGAAAGGGATGTCGACCCAACAGAAGAATAAATTCTTCAAGGATGTTAAACATTATTTCTGGGACGACCCCTACTTGTTCAAAATCTGTGCGGATCAAGTCATCCGACGGTGTGTTTATGGTCAGGAAGCTATTGACATTCTCAAAGCTTGCCATGCTGGACCCACGGGGGGCCATCATAGTCCAAACTACACCGCCAAAAAGGTGTTTGATTCCGGGTTTTATTGGCCTACAATCTATAAGGATGCCCAAGAACTCATAAAAACTTGTGAAGCTTGTCAGCGTCACGGAAATATTTCACAACGGAATGAAATGCCACAAAATGCAATTCAAGTCTGTGAAATCTTTGATGTCTGGGGCATTGATTTTATGGGGCCATTTCCATCATCCAGAGGAAACAAATACATTCTCGTGGCTGTTGACTATTTGTCAAAATGGGTTGAAGCAAAAGCTTTACCCACTAATGATGCCCGAGTAGTTGTAAAATTCCTGAAAGCTCTTTTTGCCCGTTTTGGAACCCCACATGCTATAATCAGTTATCGTGGTACGCATTTCTGCAATGACAAATTTGATAAAGTAATGCAAAAGTATGGTGTAACTCACCGTCTTTCCACTGCGTATCACCCACAAACAAGTGGGCAAGTTGAAGTTTCAAATCGGGGGATTAAAAGAATCTTAGAAAGGACTGTAGGAGAAAATCGTGCATCTTGGTCGGATAAATTGGATGATGCACTATGGGCCTTTCGTACAGCTTACAAAACACCCATCGGGTGTACACCTTACAAGCTTGTGTACGGAAAGGCATGTCATCTACCGATCGAATTAGAGCACAAAGCCTACTGGGCCTTGAAACATGCAAACTTTGATCTTCAAACTGCGGGTGATCACCGAAAAGTTCAAATGAATGAACTAAATGAACTACGTGATCAATCTTACGAGAACTCTTTGATTTATAAAGAAAAGACAAAGAAGATTCATGACTCTAAAATCAAGAACCGCGTTTTCAACGTTGGTGATCGAGTCCTTCTTTTCAATTCCAGATTAAAGATTTTCTCGGGAAAACTCAAATCCCGTTGGTCTGGTCCATTCACTGTTACAAAAGTTTATCCATATGGTACCGTTGAGTTATCTCAAAATGACGGACCAAATTTCAAAGTGAATGGTCATCGATTAAAACACTACTTTGGAGAGGACATACCATTTATGGTTGTCCCGGATCTTCAAACTTTCCCCATGAACCAATAAATGCGGGGATCGAGTCAAGCTAGTGACTCGGTGATCAAAAACATTAGCAAAACATGGGTTCTCACTCGTGTCTCTGTTTTCTTTCTATTTTCTACTACCTAGTGTGGGGGAGAGGGTCCCTTCCACTTACTTCCCCGTAGACTCTTAAATTGTTTTTTCTCCCGGGCTGTTCAGGAGCACTTTATTACAGTTAGCCGTTCACAAGCGGTTAGCTAGCGTGATAAACCTGACTGTTCGGGAGGAATCAACTTAATTAGGGGTCGAGTCAAGCTAGTGACTCGGTGATTAAAAACATTAGCCCGCACCATATGGGTTTTCACCCATATTTCTGACTTCTTTCTATTTTCTACCACCCAAGTTTGGAGGAATGCCCACAGGTTGTATATATGTAAGTATTTCAGTAAATTTCAAAAAAAAAAAAAAAAAAAAAAAAAAAAAAAAAAAAAAAAAAAAAAAAAAAAAATAATATAGAGGGAATTTGCATGCCTTAACGGCTTAAATGCAAATTAAATAAAAATAAAATAGATATGTATATAAAAATAATGGCTATTCAGTATTTCCCTTTTACGTTCTAAGTGTTGGTTTAACAGCCGGTTCTTTGAATATTGAGGGCAATATTCAGTTCTAAGTGTGGGGGGGAAATTCTAGCGAATTTTATCAAATGTATCATCTAGCACCCCCATTTTAGCCAAAATTTTAAAAAAAAATTTTCTCACTTAGAACTCAGAAAATGGTAATCAGTCCGCCATGTCTAACCCACATAAGGATTGGCTAATCCCGGAGCAAACGGCTCTGGGTAAAGATATATTAAATCCGTTTATGGCTTGCAATTTGCCAAAAATTGTATGGTTCTCGACTCACCATATCTTTAATTAGTGAAGAGTTGGCTAGCCCGCAAGGTTATGGCTTGTGGTAAAGGCTTTGGAATACCATAATTGGTAATCAGCTCACCAAAGATAATAGTTAATTTATCTAAGAGCTGGCTAGTCCAGAAGCAAACGGCTTCTGGTAAAGACAAATCAAATCCGTTTATAGCTTATGGTTTGCTTAAAATCATTTGGTTATCATTGTGCCAAAGTATCACATACTAAAACAATGGCTAGTCCAGAAGCAAACGGCTTCTGGTAAAGACAAACCAAAACCGTTGACAGCTGGTGATTTGCTCAAAATCACACGGTTATCAGTGTACCATAGTTCTTACTTGAACTGAAACATTTGGCTACTCCAGAGGTGATGGCTTCTGGTAAAGAGATACATCCATTAAAAACTTCATAAAAGATTGCTAGGGACTAGCAATAGTTTAGTGTGGGGGATTGATGAGTGTGTAAATACTCATCATTTCTTTCACATTTAAGCTACAGAAACAGTCAAAAATACTTTAAAAAGTCTAAAAATGTATAAAAATATCATCTGACTGTGTTTTTATAAGTTTCAGGGAAAAACAAACAATAAATGGCATAATTTGCATTTTAGTCCCTGAACTTTCAGAATTTGGTAAATCTAGTCCCTAGAATCTAAAAAAGTGGAATTTATCATTCAAGGTCCCTAAAATAATCTTAATTGTCAAATTTGGTCCTTGAATGATTCTTTGGGCAAATTACAGAAAAGGTCCCTCAACTTTTGAAAAATGTCAAAAATGGTCCCTGGGTTATTTAAAATGAAAAATAAATAATTATAACCCTTGTATTATTTTTCTTGGCAATATTGGTCTTTGGAGTGACTTTGGAAAAGTGCAAGATCAGTCCCTCATTTTCAGCAAATTACATAAATGGTCCTTGTTCTTATTTCATAAACCAAACCGGATCCTTAATTAAATAAACAAACCAACCCACCCTTTTAATAACCCAATCCTATAAACCTAATCCAAAAACAAACCCAAGCCCAATCCACCCCAGCCCACTTCACCCTTAAACTAAGACGGGGTCAAACTTAAGTTTGACCCGTCTCTTTCCCTCTAAACCACCAAAACACCAAAACCAGACAGTCACCACCACAGCTCACCCAATACCACCAACCAGCTCATCCCCCCTCCTCCAACACTCCACCTAACACATCCAAAAACATTTAATGCATCTCTCCCACTCTTCCACTAACCTAATCAGAGAAATAGTCAAAAGCCATTTTTCCCGCCAAATTTGCCAAGTGGTCGAATATGATGAAACTGATTAAATCAACGGCTCAAATGAAGTGGGAAGTACTCAGAGATGTCGACAAGGTGGAAAAAGATTATAAAGAGCAGAGATAATAGTGTGTAATAGTTATCTAGTGTAATTTAGTTTAATTAGTGTCGAATTATTAAAATTTAATTTCCCAGTGTAATTTTAATCTTTCAAGTATTGTTTTGAGTTGTTCTAGTGTAATATAAACCTTTTCTAATCATTAATTTCAAGTGTTTGTTTCAATCTCAGTTAATGCAATTTTCTAAATTTCAAAAATCTCAAGTATGTTGAATGTTATTGTCATTGTTGTTTCTGGACTTCATAAGCTCACATAAGCTCCCATATAGCTTATTGAAGCTATTAGTAATCATTAAAACAAGTTAGTAATAGAAAAATCAAAAATACAAAAATAGTCAACTAAAGTCAAAGTTCAAAGAATCATGGAATTCATGGCTGGAGCAGGGTAAATATTGGATTGCCCTGGGTTATTGGTTCTGTGGAGAACCTATAGGAGTGATTCATTGGTCCTTGTTCTTGGTTTCAAGCTGGAAAGCATTTGTAAGCATTTGTGATCATCTTGGCATTTTCCTGTTCTAGTGATTGATTTGCTTGTTTCTCTGTGATTTCCTACTCATTTGGTGTTTGATAGTGATATTTTAGCTTTAAGTTGTATGCTTATGCATTGGATTTCATAGTTGCTAGTAATTTCATTTTCACAGTTATTATAGCTTGTTCTTGATATTTGGTCATTTGTTGTTATAGACAGTGTTTATGTGCTTATATCATCTTATTATATCATAATATAACCTTGTAATTCAGTATTGTGGTTTGAAATCTTGTGTTCCTTTGAAAATCACACAAATCTGAGTTTTAAGGGGTGTTTGGATTTGCTGAATTATTGGGTCTCCAGTGCTTGTTTGTTGTTCTTCTTTGTTGGTACATGTTACACTAGTTTATTCTAGCTCAGTAAAACCTTAAACTTTGGTCATTTTCAACAAAAAGTCAAAACCACCAATTCAAAATCACAACAGCTTGACTGTTGTGATTGTGCTTGTGAAAATCACTCAAATCTTGTCATTAGTTGTTAGGATAGCTTAAAATAGTCTCATTATACCATATCATACCATAATTAATCAGTAGCAATCAATAGAATCTCACCTAAGTCAAACTTTGTTCATTTCTGAAAAAGTCAACTGCATCAGCAGAAACATGGTTCTGAGCAGCTGAACTTGTGCTCAATTGGAGTACAATTGGTGTGATTCTCATAGGGCTTTTGTGATCTTTAGATAGCCCACAAGCTAATCTAACTTTTGCCCCCCTAAAATTGGATCTCATTAGCTTATTGCTTAGCTTAATTTGGCCTTGAAGTTTGCCTGTTTTTCTGAGTTCCTGTGTAAGAATCCTGAGCAGCCAAGTGTTCAAATCTGTTAAGCTCTTGTGATAAATTGTAGTTTTAAGTTGTTTTAGGCTTATTTTAGTGTGTTTAGCTTATCCTGATCAGTTGGTCAATTTTACTGCTTATTTGCTTATTTTTGGCTTATTAGCTTATTGCCCATTAGCCCAAATCTGCTTATTGGGCCTTGTCAGCTTTTCATTTTATTTTTCCCAGCTTCCTTATAATATTTTAGCATTATCTGTAATTTTTCATAATTTTTTTGATCAGTTTTAATATTTTTTAATCATTTTAAGTAGTTTTTAATAGTAATAAAATCATAAAAAATAGAAAAATAATCAGATAAATATAAAACCAATTTTCATAATTTTCTTTTGTCATTTTTAATCTAGGAAAAATATAAAAATATTTTTAGGACTTAAAATCAAACGAAATAGAAATATAGTGATAGCTTCTATTTAATAGAATTTATTTTTTTTAAATTTTAATTAAGTAATTTTCATTTTTATAATTTTCTTATCTTTTTATTACCTTAGAGTATTTATATAAAAATTTTCAGATTTTTGTTTGATCTTTTAGTATTTATTAGAATTTTAATTAGTTTAAATAATTATTAAATAGTCTTTAATTAATAATAATTAATTAATAAGTTAAATAAATAATTTTCTTTTTCTAATAATTTTATTTTATTATTAGGGTTGTAAAAATATAAATTTCATATCCGTAGGCTTTTTATTTCTTAAAACTCACTTTTTATTTGGTACGTTTACGTTTATTTAAATTTAAACGTACGGTTTTAGGTTTTTATACGTTTTTAGTTAAATTGTTTTTGCATCCTTGTTTATATAGCTTGGTTAAAGCTATTTTATTATCTCATTAGTGTAAGCAAAATCATAATCCCTTTTCTGTTCATAAACACTTGATCACAATCCGTTTAATCACAATTTCGCATCTCGCTGGGACTTAAACGACCCGGGGATAAAACTATACTCCTTGGATAATTGCATTGTGTCCTTGATAAGTTTGACTTTGTTTGACCACATCTGTGGTTGATATTAGTTGACTGTTCAGAGCCAATCAACCCTCACGATCACTCCTTTTAAAAAGAAAGTAAAAATTTAAGGAATGTGTTCCATTTATTCTAATACTAGTTGTATGTGTGAGGTTAATGACATATTAAGTTACTACTTCGATATTGTCATTTATTTTTATTTGAGAAAAACTATTTGTATTATTAAGTATAATATTCTTAGTTTTTCGACACCTCATTAGTATAAAAATAATTATCTTAACTATTTTTATACAACATACGTAAAATACTAAATGTTTAAAACATTTTGTATGTGTGTTAGATCAATGCAAGTTTAATACATTTTCTTTTACTTAAATACTAATGTATTAATATGATCTTTTATCTTGTTTAGAGAACTCATGGTCAAGCAAGACAAAATGATGTAATGTTTTAGAGATCATGTTACATATTTTATGAAAGTGATAAATATTTTGGGGTGATATACTTTTTACACTTAAACCTTTGGAAAAATAATTGTGTAAGACAATATCTTTCGACACACATGATCTACCAACTTAATTTCTATTCCTAATAAAGTTAACAAACCATTTTAAAAACTTGCAACATATGCAAGAAAAATGGTCTATGCCTATATGCAATGCAAACTAATTACTTAATATAGTGCAAGTGAATTAGCATGAGCCTTATAAATGCATAAACCGGAAAACTATAATAAACAAATAGCAACAAGGCATGAAAGACACTTATGTTTAAAGATAAAATTAGCTCAACTAAAGATAGCAATAAGCATACAAAAATATTGACTAACAATACTAAGACACAAAGAAAAACATATAGCCATTTAGCTTCACACACAAAAATACTTATCGTCATTTTGTGTGTTAAGTATAACAATGTATACTAAGCTTGATTTTATTTGAAAATGAATTGGTTTCCTCCCCATTTCAAATATTTTTGCTAAGTCACTTTGAAAACACGTTAAGGTTTAAAAGTTGAATCGCCCTTTTTCAGTTTGATCAAAAATTTACGCAAACTGCATGACCAAAAAGATCTTTGGTTGAAAATCAAGGACTTTAACATACTTTCATTTAGAACTAATTCATAAAAATATTTTTCAAATGAAAGTAGACTCAACTTCGTTTAAAATGATGGTTGACACGACTCCTACGGACTTATAGTTCATTTTATATGAATTTCTGAAAATGACTCAATTCAAAAAATAGACAAACAGAGGCACGGTACCTTTAAATACCCCACGGTATCGTTAAATATAATGGTACCGTCCTTTATTTAGTGGTATCGTGATCTGTTTTCCTTTTAAAACTGCATGACTTAATGAGTTGTTCTGAAAACATGACCGGACACTTCAAACTTTATCCTTTTAGTGGTTTAAGAAAACCTTCAAGCTAGTATGACAAAGTATACTTAACAACAAAACTTGTAAGTATTAAGCAACTAAATACTTTTCATATTTTATCACCTTCATAGATAATTTGATACATGGATCGTACTCAATTTTGAAAAACATTTGTTTTAAAAATTTGAGCGACATGGCTCTGGTACCAATTGTGGAAACCGTAGAGGGGGGGGTGAATACGTTTCCATTAAAAACTTAAAAACTTTTTGTATCAAACACCCGATCAAGTGTGACGTAATATGAAAAGTGTCAATACAAACACAATCAAACCGTGACACAAGCATAATCAACATATTATAAGCAACAAACCACATAAACATAAACACAATGCAAATATAAATATAAATCGATAAAGAATAAAATAAAAGTAAAGAGATAAGTAAGAAGGCGCAAACCGAACACGATGATTTATAGTGGTTCAGTCACGAAGCTCCTCTTTGCCCTACTCCACTTCCCGAGTACCCAACTCGAGTGTTACCTCACTAATCAACAAGCTCCCTTCAGGCGGAGAAAATCGTACACGTCACTTATCCTATTTTTCGACACTAAGCTAAATGTCGAGTGCTAATCTTAGCTAGCACCAATCTACCATGATCTACCCGATATACCCTTGATCCACTTAATCAATACACGAGCCCACAAGCTTCAAGAGATCTCCAAGATCTCAACAAGATCACAATGATCTAACCCCACTTGACTCGATCTACCCTTGATATACTTGATCAATCACACAAGCCCAAAAGCTTCAAGAGATCTCCAAGATCTCGACAAGATCACAATGATCAACCCTCACTTGACTCAGTCTACCCTATCTACCCTTGATCAACTTGATCAACACACTAGCTCACAAGCTACAAGAGATATTCAATATCTCTATAAGATCACAATGATCTTCTCTCACAAACTCCCGAAGGAAAAATGAACTTGATGTATACAAGATACAACAAGTATGTAACAAGTGTTACAAGTGCTCTAACTACAACTACAACACTTTGTATCTTCTTTGATACCTTGTGTTCTTCTCTTGCACTAGGAGAGGAATGAAGGTGATCTCTTGGTGGGATGAAAGGATCACTCTAAAACAAACTAAGACTGTCTAAATGATCAAAGAAAGTGATCTAAGTGAGGAGGGATTAGACCAGAGAAAACTGACTGAAAAAATCAAGCTGGAAGTGTAAAATGGTCCACTATTTATAGGCAAAGAGAAAACTAGCCGTTACAGAGGGACGGCACCACTAATTGTCAGACGGCACCACTAAATTTAGTGGTACCGTCGGTACTTTAGTGGTACCGTGGACGCTTCTCTGTTTGTTTTTAGTGGGGAAGGTTTATTTGGGAATATTTGGAGCTGTTTGGGGGGAAAATGACTGTTGGGATTTTTTAAACTTATTTTTCAAAATAAAACATTTCTTTTTAATTCAAAAATAATTTGTAAAATGTATTTTTGAAAAAATGTTTTTTCACATTAAAAATGTGAAGTTTAGAGAAAAATATAATCCTTTGATCATTTTTCTAGTAGTAGATTTGTTTGTCCATACCTTGAGTGATTAACGTCGGGATGGAAATCTACGACTTTGTTGAAGCATACTTGAGACGTCGAAAGGTATTGATGTAAGTATGCATTGATGATTAATGTTTACAAGTAACTTGCGCATTTTACGTTATGCATTACAAGTTACATGTTTGTCATTATTAAAACCGAAGAAACAGTTTATTTTAAATATCATAATATTTGCACTAACACTGAGAAATCATCCTCAGTGTCCTCAGGCAAACCTACTCCTTATGACTCTACTGACATATACAAGTCAGTGAGGTCAGGAACCATTCACCCCTCACTTTCCGATGAAGGCATTGGTAAATCACCACCTTTGCCTGAGGGAGAAATGGGTCATATACCCTCAGTAGAGCCGCACCACTCTACTGAGAAGGGGACCCACACCCTCTCACATCCCGACTATGTCTTTGACAAATCACAGTCAGAGTCTCAGGGAGTAACGGCCCCTAAATCTTCATCAATGCAGCACAACCTTGGTGAAAAGGGGGGCCTCAACATACAACTTCCCGTCTACGGCTCTGAGCAATCACTTTTAGGATCTCAGGGAGAAACGGACCTTATATCATCGTCAGGGCAGTACAACCCTGATGGAAAGGAGGACCTCAACAAATCACTGCCTAGTAATGGTACTGAAGAACACCCACCAATCCCTGAAGGCACCCAAGGGGACAAAGACTCAGAAGGCATACGACCACCCGCTGATACGGGACCTACACCCCCCCCCCCAGGGCAAATCTAGGCTTTCAGGAACTGACCATGCGGACCAGGCAGAGAAAACCCACTCTATTCACCTGGAGGGGTCAGGACCTGGCTACAACGAAGGTGAGCCCTCTTTTGAGGGGGAGCCGGATTCCCAAAAGGTTCCAACTCTGGCACATCTCGAAAGGCTGCTAAATGAAGAATCAGAAGAGGAGATGGTTGATTTTAGAGATGAAGATATTTTTGGTGCTGGGGATGACATGGACTCTGCTCCTGCTACTCCTCCATATTTGCAGAAGTATGACAACATTTTTTCTCTCACAAAAAGGCAGCTGGTCAAGTTCCTTAGGAAAGCCAACACTGCCCTCTTCCAAGAGATCACTGAAGAACAATGGGATCAGCATACTGAAGCAGCAGCCTCCTATGCTGACTTCAGGGCTGCTGTTGAAGCATCTCAGGGTAAACTACATCAGGTCACTGCCTTCACTGATAAACAAATCAGTGACCTAAGGACATCTCTTGATAATTTGGGTTCTGCCCAAGACATGCAGTTCTCCAATGTGTTGCAGACTCTTGATGCTATTCAAGACGAGTTCAAATATGATCTTGCTCTTATTACCAAGCTGACTGAGTTCATGAATTCTCATAAGACCACCTCCACCAACATTGCTGAGCTTCTCAAGCATCTCCAAGAGGTGGATCTTAAACCGCTCAGGTCTCAGCAAGATGTAATTCAACAGTCAGTAGCTAATACCCAAGAGTACCTGACAACAATCTCCTCAGCCTTTGATCAGCTCTACACCAAACATAATGAGCTGATCAGTCACTATACCACCAAGGTTACTGAACTCACCACTGCTCAAGCTACCATGGTGGAAGACATCTCCATACTGAAGAATGAGACCACTAATGTGAAGAACATGGTCTCCACCATCCTGACTATTCTTCAGACTTCTCAAGTTCCACCCACTCCTCAGTCAACAGATGCTTACCCTATAAAGCTCCAGCATCTGTTGAGGGGGAGAAACCTGATGAACCCATCCCTGAACCTGCAACTTCCTCTGCACTTGTTGTTGCTACCATCCCTATTCAACCTGAAGCAATAGCAACTGAAGTCCCTGAATCCTCCTTCAGTACACCCCCTCCCATTGACAAAGGGAAGGGAATAATGGAAACTAGAGACTCTCCTCCTAAGTTGGTAAAGGCACCAAGAGAGAGGCGTCCAGACCCGGATGCACCTTTTGAAGTCACCTTAGATAACGAGAGAATTTTTTTTGGAACAAGTGAGGAAGTGGCCGCAGTCCTGGATGAACAGGATAGAATCAGGGCTAAAAAACTCAACAGGCCAGTGATTGCTGAAGTGGCCAAGGAGGTTATCAAGGAAACTGATTAGGTTATCAGGGGGGAAGAATTCCTCAAGCTTCAGGCTGACCTAATAAAAGAACATAATCTTAAGGTCAATCTCAACAATGAAAGGAAAAGGAAAACTTATGAGAAGTATCTGTGGTATATGACAAACACTAAGGGTGAAGGCATCATAACCGACATGACCATTCACAACACCAAGCCCATAAGCATTACGGTTCATAGAGGGCCAAGGAAATCTAAGAAAAATACTCCCTTTAAATTCTCAGATTACGGGCTAAAGGAATGGGACATGATGGGGCCCATCCTGAGGAAGAAGCAAAGCAGGATTGTTCCTGATCTTTTAGCTACCCTGAGTAGCAAATATGAAGAAATGGAAAGGGTGGCCAAGAGCCTGGGGATAGATCATGAGAAGGCACTTGCTTCTCACGGACTTGCAGTTCCTGAACCTACTCAGAAGACTGGGAAGAAGAGGAAAGTTGTAGGACAGGAACCTGAACAATTCATAGCAGCACTTCATTGCAATAGGATTCCTCCTCAGGGGGTCAAGTTTGTTCCCAACCAAGTTATCAAGCTTCCTGAGTATGGTATTTTCTTTGTCGATGAGTTTGGCCAATAGTTCTTTCAAAGAGTCAGTGACATACACCTTGTGGAAACGACAACTCTTCTAGCATACAAGCTAATGGCACTTCACATGAAGAGCCTGGAAAATGAAGAGTTTATCAGGCTGATGGACAAGATGATGAATGAAAGACCCGACAAGGAGAAGTTGGTGTTTAAGAAGGCTAAGTTGGAGCTCAAGGGAATCTTGAAATCTTGAGTACAGATCCCTGAGCATTATGTTTAGATTATAGGACTTTGTAATGATACGAATAAAATGATGGCCCACATTTTTTTATATCAGTGTCCTTTATTAGCTTTCTATTATATTCAGTGTAAGAAGAAGCCCATTTGCTCACTTACACTGATCAAATACTTAGGCATAATTTATATCCAAATAGGGGGAGATTGTTGGGTCCATAAGTACCCAAGCATCCTGACAACAATGATTTGAATACAAATTAGCCAAGTGTTAATCAACCGTGAACGCTCTCAGGTCACCGAGTGAACAGTCACTCAGTGAGTTATCTTTAGGATGCTTAGGACGAGTCTAAGAAGAAAGATTCATCATTCAGGAAGGCGGAACTCCCTGAGTGTTACTTAAGCCGAAGAAGAAGATAATGGGTTCAGTGAGTGATGACAATAACTCAGTGAACCCCAGTCTCCTCAACAACCATAATGACTGAAGACTGAAGACTGAAGACCTAGACTGAAGAATCTGAAGTCTGAAAGAAAGGCAGGACAAGGCGGGAAAGTTTGAAAAGATAAGGAGAAGTCCTTATCGGGCTAAAGTCAAACTTTCCCTGAAAGGCTTAAGAACAAGAACAGTGTTATCACTGACATTCGGAAAGCAGTTTCAACCCAGTCCCAAAATAGATTCTTGGAACTTTGACAAAATACCAGACTAGCTAGGTCTTTTTTTTTTTTTTTTTTTTGTATTTTTAGTCACGGGTGCTCTTTTATACTTGTGTATAAATAGGATCATAAGGGATAAAATTGGATAAGTTTTGTGCATTAAAAGCTTAGACTTTCACAAAACCACTTTTCTCCCCCAAAGAGCAACCTAGTCCCTGAGATAGCTCAGTGGTTCATTTATTGTTGCCACTCAAGCATAGCTTGAGTTTAGTGAGGAGAACATACCATACCTTGTCGTTTCAATCCCAAGTGTTATTTCCGCTAACACTTGGGTATAAATTCTTTTGATTAATTTCTAATAAGAATTTAAACGTTGAAAAACTTGTGTTTTTATCTTTAAGTTTTACTTATTTGTCTAAATTAATCAATACATTAAATCAGTCATGGAACACAATTAGATTAACTTTGTAGTTATTTCTACTTGTGTAACGGGATCAACAATAACACATCCATACACAATTACTTGAATATAACACATCCATTACATTATTAATGTCTGTGTTCATTTTCTGTTAAAACTTAAGTGCATCTGTTTGATGCACTTTAGTGCATCTGTTTTAGGCACTTTAGTCAAGTGAATGAATTTTAGACATAAAACAAAAGAAGCTCTACCTGATTATCACGGAGTACAAAGACTATAACTCTTAATTATTATTTACCTTGATAGGCAACTTTTTTCAATTTTCAACTGTGGCACAAGTAACTGTGTGGTGCTCGCATCTTTTACAAGATCAGGACCATCTAGATCCATCATGAGTCCATACATAGAACCGCGATCATACCAAGCTTTCGATCATACTAAGCTTACAATAATTTAATTACATCACTCAGATTTGCAACATGTAATGAAGCACCTAAAACTATAGCCTCATTTGCATCTAGATGTATGTCAAGATCACCACTTCCAAGAAATTCTTGGAGCTTAGCTTGTGAAAAAAGATAAATCAATATTAGTGGTAAGAGTAAATTGCATCGCATAAGCGCAACTTGTAAAGGTAGAAAAAAAGAAGAGGATGCATAGAAAAAGCAATCCAAAACATTCTAATCTGTTCTCATATCTATTTAAGGTTCTTGTGGAACTATATTGCAAATAAAAATCCTTTCTGTAGCGTTGCTTAAGACAATGGCACCTCAGAACTTTCAATTAGCATGTGTAAAACATAACAAAAAAAAATAGCAACACACCTGCAACTTTGGTACTCGAGTGCCGACACCAATCAACTCAAAGGCGTATATATCATAAACCTTTAAACCTCATTCATATATTTGTTACTACATAACTAATCTCATTCGTATATTTGTTGCTCCTGGAATTCATATCTACTTATTAATTAGCAAGATGCTAACTGATTTTGATTTTTGATATTATCTAAAGACTCGGTATTTGATTCTGATTACATTACCATTAAATTTCATTGATAATCAGCATTACCCAAGTAACACTAACACAACTAAAGGGTACATACGAAAAACTGTTAATTTGCTTATCAAAGCTTGTAAGTTGTAGTTGCTAATTCACTCATGAAAATTATGGCATCACGGTGTAACTAAAATCTATTCACAAAAATTAGGGCATTACAGTGTAAAATTAGTGCATCGCAGTTACAAAAATCTCATTCAGACATTTTATCAAACACTTGGTCTGCAGTTTTTTGTAAACATGTTTTCCATGTATTTATTTCTCAATTTTGTTTCAAATAACTATTCTATACAATGAATCATGTCAATAAACTCTTAAAATCGATACATCTATAAACAAAGATGATGACTACCGAATCAAATTTCATAAAAACAAAACTTAACTCAATATTAAGAAAAATTCATATATATAAAACAATAACAATCACATATATATAAGCATTATAATTGATTTTAAGTAGCAAAAATAACAAAAATGTAATCGAAATCAGTTACATACCTTAATTTGATCTTCGAGTTGATAAATTATAATGAGATGATTTCGAGATGAGATGATTTCGTGAATCTGATTTCATTAATCTTCGGTTTGATAAAATGAGATAAAAGTGTGTATAATATGGAACTGAGAGAAAAAAAATGATATCGTGAAATGATAGAAACAAAAAAGAGAAAAATGAAAAAAAAAAAAAAAAAAAAAAAAAAAAAAAGGCGTTATATATGAAAGGTGCGAATTTACAAAATCCTCCCTTAAAGAATGAAAGAAGATACAATAAGGTCCCTGTAGTTTGGTGTGAATAAAGGGAGGGGAAGGAGGGGGAAGGGGAGGGGGTGGTTTGTACATTTTTTTCACTTTTATACCAAAATCTACTTTTTTTCAAGAACCATATAATATATATATATATATATATATTATATATATAATATATATATATATATATATATATATATATATATAGTTGTTATAACTGTCGTAACCACTATTCATATTTAGCCACACTTGATCGGAAATTTGATACGAAAGATTTCTAGATTTTAAATAGAAACGTATTCACCCCCACCCCCTCTATGTTTCTACAATTGGTATCAGAGCGTGGTCGCTCTAGTTTTCAAAACAAATGGTTTTTAAAATAGAATACGATCCATGTATCAAATTTCCATTTAAGGGGGATTAAATATGAAAAGCACTTTTTTTGCTTAATATGGTGCTAGAGTGTTTTGTTGTTCAATTCGTACTAGTTTTGTTGGTTAAATGCACCTTGTATACTAACTTGTTGTTAAATCTTCTCAAAAGAGTTTGAAAGTGTCAATACTTACTTTTCTAAGTCTTAAAAGTAGTAATGACGTCCAAAACACGTGTTTTATGAGCGGCAACAAGTCCTTTACGTCCAATAAGTCATCAAATGAAATTATACTCAAAAAACGGTTCCTTAAAATTCATATATGGGACGGTTCCTTAAATATTTATAGGACCGTCACTGTTTAAGGGACCTCCACCAGAACTGGGTCAACTTTGAAAATTCATAAAATCAACCGTAAGTCCGTAGGAGTCGTGTCACCCACCATTTTTTAAGGTAATTGAGTTTACTTTCATTTAAAAATACTTCTAAGTATTGATTATAAACGTAATTAAGTCATAAATGCAAAATACTACATAGTGGTCAAAATTTTGTGTTATGTTTTAACGTAAAACTTGCATTTTACTGTTTCTTTCGTGCCGGACACTTCTAGTTGATGAATCTTTGAAAAATGGTGTCTTTATCTTTTCAAAATATGGATCTTAAATAATTTTTGAAATGGGGAGGAAACTTTTTTTTTTTTTTAAAATAAAATCAAGCTAAGTATACATTGATGTATCTAATATACAAACGATAACAAATATTTTTATGTGTGTTATACTAAAACAATAAATAAATAAATAATAATAAATAAATCTCACTTTGGTTTTCTCGTTCTAATGAAATGTAAAATCTTTGAAATTAGACATAGACTTCTTTGGTTCGTGCGTAGCACGCCCTACAAACACACCTAGTATAAGACCAATAAGTGATTTCAAAATTAAATATAATTATAGATCGCTTTGAAAATCATAACTCGATATTA
Source organism: Artemisia tridentata subsp. tridentata (assembly GCA_021014915.2). NCBI lineage: Eukaryota > Viridiplantae > Streptophyta > Magnoliopsida > Asterales > Asteraceae > Artemisia > Artemisia tridentata. The sequence continues at coordinate 351,079,825 of CP139504.1, read as the reverse complement.
ACGCACCTAAAGCTTATGCTTATTTAGAATTGTGTCATGTTAAGACTTGAGAAATTGACACCTCATTACTTAGGGCATGCTTGGTTCAAATTAAGGAATGGCAAAAGGTAAGAAAATGGGAATATAATGCAATGGCAAAGGATATTCTCATTGTATTAGTGGAGCTTGGTTTTGTACAAAGGAATGAAAATTAACCGGGTTACTAAGGGCGCGTTTGGTTTGATACTTAGGAATGGGTTTTAAGTTTGATATGACAAGAATTGTTGTTTGGTTCAATCTTTTAATAAAATCAATGATAGAATGAATGAAATTTAATTCCACGTTAATTTGGAGGGTTTTGGCAAAACCCGTGAGACCCGCCACTTTCTAATCTCACGTATCATTTTTATATAAATTTTTAAATGATATTTTTTTTTTTATAATTTTATTATAAAATACATTTAATAAATATATTTTCTCTCTCCGAATCCTAAATCAAATCCAAATCCTAAACTAAATCTAAATTATATTCCAAACCAACCTATAAACCAAACGGACCTTAAAGAATTTTTTTTACTCTCCATTGATGATTTGGATATGTCAGAGAGTGGGCAAACACTTATCTCGTATAGTCGTATGATGTTTAATTCACTTATTTTTCAAGAATAATGATTAATGTGAGTAGAAAGAAGGCACTATATATGGATCAGTAACATCGCTATTTGGCTCTAGTCACATGATCATGTCGATAGACATACAATGATCGAACATCCTTGATTTAATCACGTCTCTTCATTGTTTATTAAGGCTGTGTTTGGTAAAAGTAGCAGTAGCAGTGAGCTGTAGCTGTGAGCAGTGTCTGTGAGCAGTAGCCGTGAGCAGTAGCTGTCTTTTAAATAAAAATGTTTGGTAACATAGCTGTAGCTGTATTTATATATATGTAAAATGACGTAAAAGGACATATACATATTTTAATAGAAAATTGTCTAAATAAATAATAAAGTTACGTTTACATGCTGGACAGTTCATAATACCGTTATACACTAGTAATCTACTACCGACGACGTGCATTCCATATTGAAGTGGCAATATCATTGCGAATTCGTTTCATCTCGATAGATGTTGCACTAGAAATATCATCATTATTTGCATTCGAGCCATGTACGTCACGAAGTTCTTCACCTCCTATGTAATCTGGATGTTGTTCAAATGTTGTGAACACCATGTCTTCTTTGTCATTATTACGAATGTAATTATATAAGGCGAATGCAGCCGTAATTACATCGAGTTGAGTTTTCACGCTGTATTTAGGCATTTTACCGAGTATCTTCCATCTTTTTTTCAATATTCCAAATGATCTCTCAATCGCACTTCGTAGAGACGAATGGGAACAATTGAAACTTTCTTGCATGTTATTAGGCGGCTCATTTTCAAACTGTGATTTATGGTATCTGGTCTTTGGATATGGAACCAAATATCCTTTTTTATCCGGATATCATTTATCCACTAAATAATACTTACCTGCTTATAACATAAAAGTTAGTGCCTTTGAAAATTTAGAATACAATAAAAAAGGCAATCAAATATACCGTTGGGTGGTTTTGGAAAGTTCATTGATGGATTGTTAATGGCACTGAGAAATACACGTGTGTCGTGTGCAGATCCCTCCCATCCAACTGATATAAAGGTAAAGCATAAATCAAAGTCACACGCTGCCATCACATTGAAAGTAGGTACCCCTTTTCTACCTATGTAAGGCATTTGTTCGTTCTCTGGGATGCACGCCCCTATGTGTGTGCCATCAATACAATCGATGCAATCCTACAAAATATAAGATGTTCACGATATGGAATGAAAATCATAAAATTTAGGAAGCAAAAAAACTATCTGAATACCTTAAAGTATGGCATGTATCTATTATCATTCATTATTAGGATGGGGTGGGGGTATTTTAGTCATTGAATATAAAAAAGCTCTTGTAAATTTCCAAAGCTTCAAAAGGAAGCATTAGGAAAAAAGCTTTCCTAAAAAATTGCTACAACTCATTGCTATCTTACCAAACGAACATCAAAAATAAAAAAAGCTCATTTTCACCGCTCATTGCCCAAAAAAGCTCCAAAAAGCTTCGCGCCAAACATGCCCTAAGCCTAATTAATTACTTATTATTATTATTATTATTTAGAAATGCTTGTTTAATTAATGTACCGTAATATATGAAGTTCGAAGGAGGAATAGATCGTGGGTTAGAGGTCATAGGGTGATGAAAATTCATTTCCTCAATTTTCTTGGGTAATGGCTGATTACTTATTAGTTAATGAAGCTTTTCATTATATTTAACCAACCATGCTTATTCATAATACCTTCAACCAAGCACCCCTTAATTATTTAGTTTTATTCTTCTTTTAAAATAAAAATCAAATTAAAAAATAGAATATATCTTATCATATCAAATGAATTGTATAAATATACTTTGGGATTAGGATGTGTTATGCTAACACCCCCTAACAAAAAAAACTGCATGCCTACTAACACCCCCTATTATGTTTTGTACTTTTGTCCTTATTATGTTTTGTACTTTTGTACTTTTTTTTTTCTTTTCTTTTTTTTCATCTACTGAAGCACTTAGCTACTTGGTTTTTTTTTTTTTTTTTTTTTTTCCCTCTACTGAAGCAGTTGGCTATTTTTTTATTTTTTTATTTTTTGTCAAAGTTTTACTTAGCTACTTTTGTTATTTTTTTTTCTTTTCTTATTTTTCCTCTACTGAAGCACTTAGCTACTTTTTTTTGTCAAAGTTATTTATTTTATTAGTTTTTTTTTTCTCTTACAAATTTTTTGTCAAAGTTTTTTTTTTTAAGATAGTCCACAGTCCTTAGCACATGGGTAGTCCAGTCCTTACAACTTCACGGGTTTGTTTCCTGTACATTTGGAAATGACATTTTGATTCTTTTCTTTCGATTATAAACGAGCATCACAATATGCAGTTTTACAAGAAGCAGTTTCGATAACAAGCACTTTCACAACAAAGCACAAAGCAGTTTCACAAGAAAAGCACTTTCAAAATAAGCAGTTTCACAACAAAAGCAGTTTCACAACAAAGCAGTTTCACAACAAAAGCAGTTTCACAATAAGCACTTTCAAAATAAGCAGTTTCACAATAACAAGCACTTTCACAACAAGCACAATAAGCAGTTTCACTTAAAAAGCAGTTTCACAACATCAGTTTCACAACAAGCAGTTTCACAACAAGCAGTTTCACAACAAGCAGTTTCACAAGAAGCAGTTTCACAACAAAAGGTTTCACAACAATCAGTTTCACAAGAAAAGCAGTTTCAAACATAAGCCGTTCTACGATGAATTCATCACCGTTTTACACAAACGAGGTATCATTTTACTCTATTACTTTCAAAAATTAAATGAGTTTCAGATTTTAGTAGTTTCAAATAAGCAGTTTCACATAAGCAGTTAAACATAAGATGGCACAGATTTTTTTTTACACATGTGGCTGCAAATTTGAAGGTTGCAAAAGTTTTGCCGTCCATTCGGTTATGTCAAGCCAATCGACAAGTTTTTTTTTTTTTTTTTTTTTTTTTTTTTTAATCATCATTGCCATCAAAACTGCTATTAGATGATAAACTGCTTAAAGTTTTAATGAATTAAAAAACTGCTTAAAGTCTGTGATAAACACCAGTTTCATATAAGCAGTTTCACAACAAGCACTTAGTTAAAAAATGCACTTTCAAATAGGCAGTTTCACAACAAGCACTTTCTAATAAGCAGTTTCACAATAAGCACCATCAGAACCAACATAAACCAATAAAGAATCAACATAAACCATCAGAACCAACACATAGGGGGTGTTGGAATAACACAATTATGTGAACTGCTTATTGTGAAACTGCTAACTAGACATTTTTTTTAGATCTTACCACCATCAGAACCAAGCATCACGCGGGGTTAGATCTAAAAATGGGTCTAGTTTAGATCTTTTTTAGATCTAAAAAGATCTAAAAAAGCACCAACATAAGGCTTACCAACATCAGAACCAACATAAGCCCAACATTAGACTTACCAACATCAGAATATCCAAAAAAAGCACCTAAAAAGTACCAAAAAAAGCACCAACATAAGCACCAAAAAAAGCACCAACATAAGCCTTACCAACATCAGAATATCCAAAAAAAAGCACCAAAAAAAGCACCAACATAAGCCTTACCAACATCAGATTATCCAAAAAAAGCACCAAAAAAAGCACCAACATAAGCACCAAAAAAAGCAGCAACATAAGCACCAACATAAGCCTTACCAACATCAGAATATCCAAAAAAAGCACAAAAAAGCACCAAAATAAGCACCAACATAAGCCTTACCAACATCAGATTATCCAAAAAAAACACCAAAAAAAGCACCAACATAAGCACCAAAAAAAGCAGCAACATAAGCACCAAAAAAAGCACCAACATAAGCCTTACCAACATCAGAATATCCAAAAAAAGCACCAACATAAGCCTTACCGACATCAGATTATCCAAAAAAAGCACCAACATAAGCACCAAAAAAAGCAGCAACATACGCACCAACATAAGCCTTACCAACATCAGAATATCCAAAAAAAGCACCAACATAAGCCCTACCAACTCAGAATATATAAAAAAAGCACCAACAAAAGCACCTAAAAAGATCTAAAAAAAAGCACCAACATAAGCCTTATCAACATCAGAAACAAAAAAAGATCTAAAAAAAGCACCAACATAAGCCTTATCAACATCAGAAGGCTAGAAAAATACGTTTGAGGCTGTACCTTGCTCGGTTCGATCGTGGGAAATTATTTCCCTTGTCGCGTGTAATTGTGAGGTATTATTCAAAATAATTCATTCGGTCCATATAAAATTCTTTTGTCATTTTTCTCACGTCCCTTATATCATATATGATCTGTGAAAAATAGTTTTGAGGTTGTGTTTGGCCGGATTCGATCGTGGAGAATTATTTCTTTGTCGCGCCTTAGTTTTTGAGGTAAATTCGTTATAATTCATCCGACCTTTGAAAAATTCGTTTAGCATTTTTATCATGCTTCTCATATCGTATATGATCTGTGAAAAATGGCTACAAGGTTGTAGAGTGGCTGTGGGGGTCGTGGTGAATTTTATTTTTTGAACCATCCATCCGAGGGAAACAATTTCGTTACTCCTATTCCACACGTCCCAGATCTGGTTTGATATTTTTCTCATGCTTCCTACATCATATAAACACCATATAAAATGTTGAATTCGATCCATGCATGCTCTATGAATTATTTGTGAATTTAACCCTAAAAATATGCATAAATCCTAAATAATTACATACGAATTTTCTGGGCTTCATATTTATTTTATTTAGGCTCTATATGATCATATTAATCTGGGAAAAATGTTACTTCGAATTTTCAAGGTCTAAAATATTTATTTTTGATTAAATTGTTTAACCGGATTTAAGAAAAAAATCAAGAAGAAAAAGAAATAAAATGAAATTCGATTTAGGGTTTGGAATTAGGGCTTTTTTTTGGTTATTTAATGAGGATTAAATGATGGTATAATGATTGAGTAATGATTTGTATTTTTAGGGTTAGGGTTTTGTAAATAAAAGTGCTATACGGTTTGTGTTTAATTTATAAGAGGGTGTTTTGTAAATTATAAAACTTGTGGGTTATTTTTAGAATATTATTTGGGACATATATAAATCGTATAAAATGAAATAGGAGGGTCTCTTGTGTAAATTTTATATTTAAAGGGTTTAATTTGTTAATTAATTAAAGTTTAATTCGAATTAGTAAATAATTAAAATAGAGGGACTAAAAATGTAATTTCTGGAAATTCAAAGTTGATTTGAGTAATAAATTATATTCAGGGGGTAAGGTGTAATTTTGGTAATTTAATGTCTTAATATGTAATTATTAATAATTAAAGGTTGAAATTGTAAATTAAAGGGTTAAATATGTAACTTTGATAACTTAAGGGACTTGATGTGTAAATTGTGAATATTTAAAGGTGTGTTCGTATAACATGTTGAAATAAGTGTACATTGTGTAAAATTGGGAAATTAAGGGTTTAATGTGTAATTATAAATACCATAAGGTTTAAAATGTAATTTATGTAATTACAAGGGTATAAAATGTAAATTATGAAATCTAAGGGACTAAATGAGTAATTCTGGATAACTTAAAATTTGAATAAGTTAATTATGATATTTTACTTTAAACCTCCATCTTTGGTATATTTACACTTCAAACCCTAGAATATGAAAACTTGTCATATTTAACCCTAAACTTTTGTGACTTGTTAAAATACACCTTAAAGCCATAATATGACTTAATAATGACTTAACCTAAATGAGAATATGGGAATCTTACTAATTATGGAAACTTTCTAAATAAGGAAACTTTCTAAAAATGGAAACTTGCTAAATTTGGAAACCTGCTAAAAATGGAAAGTTACTTAAAATGGAAAGGTTTGTAATTCTTTACTACCCCTCTAGGTGTGAAGAAGGAGAGGACCTGATTCTGTGTCATCTTATTCACTTCTGAGTTTGTGGTTGCTTTAGGAATAATGTACAGATATTCTGCCCTTTTTAATAAGGTGCCTTCAGTCTCTTGAACTCTGATTTGATGTGACCCTGACCTTTGCTATGAACCTTTGACATTTGAACCTTTGGCATATGAACCTTTTGATATGAACCCTGTGATTTGAACCTTGATATTTGGACTATGATTATATGAACCTTTGCTTTGATATGAACCTTTGACCTTTGACCCCAGTTTGATACCCGAGCCAAGTTCGTTTCCTAGCCATGAAGGTAACATGGCCGTGTCTGTGATGCACCACTGGCATGACTAGAGTGTAGCCCTAGTGATTTGGTTACACCGTCCCCATTTTGATTATGATATGCTAGCACACTATGATATGTTTTGTTATGGCCAATATGATTTGTTCGCGGGGGGGGGGGGGGGCGAATGGATGCATCCTAGGTTCGAGTCCGTGTTCGTGGACAGTTCGTTTTGATATGATATGGTGACTGAGGATGGGTGCAATACACTTCTTTCACAAAGTTCGGGAGCTGATCACTCCAACTGGTACATGAGGACACCCCTCATATTATCGGCTTATTTGAGAGGCATCCCCTCTACATGATTATGATATGATTATGATATGATATGTGATTTGTTTGGACTCGTGGTGGATGACTGTCCTAGACCTTTATTATTGTACCTTATTCATATCTTATACATTATGCTATATTCGTTTGCTTCATTTCCGTTTATTATATATCTGTTCACTGGGCTTTTTAAGCTCAGCCGCATTTCTTTTCCTGCGGCAGGTTTTAGTAGGAAGCCAGGAGCTTGGGTTTGCTTTGGGATGAGAGATTAGCTTATGAAGACGATACCTTAGTTTTAGTATTCATTTATGTATGACTACGTAGATTTGGTATATTTTCCTTTGTAACATTGTAAACCATTTGTATTATGTAAGTCGTATGTTATGCTTGCCTTTGATATGTCACCATTTACGTGACACTTCTACCCTTGCCGGGTTGGTGTGTTACAATTATGGTATCAGAGCCAGGTTTACGACTTGTAGTACATCTACCCTTGGCCTGTGTAAGTTAGGACCCCTAAGTTTCCACTGTAGGCGCTCGTAGGATAACCTTTGCGAAGTTGCTTGAGTATTTTTCCATAGGAACATAAGTTACAACCGGTGAGGAATGGGTAGACTAGGACATCCCTGTGAGTAGTTCCGCATCACTCTGAATCTTGCCTTTGCCTTTAGTCATGCCTTATAAGAACGTTGTCGCGGAAGACGAGGAAGTCTTACCTTCCGTCATTTGAGTGATGAACGTTGTATGTTAACCAATTTCCTTTAGAAGGATTTGATGTTGATATTTGTCCAGTACGGAATTGTTATCTAAGCATGGTGATGCTAATAACTGATAATCCATACATCTCAACTCTGACAGTTAAACGATGTTCGTATTACTATCGGTGCACACCCTACCATTCCTATGTTATAAGCTAAACAAGATTCCAATCCTTTGAACTGTTCACAATGCTAACCTTCAATTTGATATATTTGACCTTGATATATTCTAATACTCTCCCATCCCACACTTTGATGAACCATGTACCTAAATTTGATATGTGAACTATCCGTATGATTTGACAACCACATTCGCTCTGAGAATCCGTTTCCCTTTGGATGTATTTGACTTTGAGGTCTCTTGATTATGGATTGGTGGCTTTGTAAAGCTATCATGGACTACAATATTTGAAATGCGACGTTTAACAATCTGCTTCACCATATTTTGATATGATATTCTCAATCATTTGAATCTGTTAAGATTATTGTTGCTATGAATCACATACTCCGATCTCTTTGATTTCCAATTTTCTCCTAACGCCTGTTAGTATCCACTCTTGGAAAGCTCCGGCACTTGAAAGTTTGTTGTACGAATTTCTGGTGTTTCTGATGAACCTTTTGAGATCCGTTTGGGAAGTAAAGTTTGCATTGAACTAATCTGAATTTGGCGAAACCACGATACTGAAGAAGTTAAGAGATTGTAGGAACTGATGGAATATGAGTTTGTTCACTTCAGTGATCTCTTGAATGCTCCTGTTGGTTTATGAAGAAGAAAGAGAGAAGTGTGCGGCGGCACACCGACCATCGTGAATGTAACCGTAATCATTATTCCATTTCCGCGTATCAATATTTGATTTGTTCTATTTTTGAAACTCCGTAGCAGACGACCTCATTTGAGTTTGAAAGACGGAAGAAGCAACCACAAGAACATCTGAGAAGGAAGTTGATTAGTTGAGATTAAGTTCCGCGAAGCATTACAATTTGATTTGTGAAGAGAAAGATTTGTGATATGAAGTTTTTCCCTAAGAAGATTTCCTGAAGTTGCTTTAGTACCCGTGTGACCACTATGAGTTTTGAATAATGTCAATTGTATTGGCTAGAAGATTCATGTTTTCGCAAGTATTCGGACAACTGTCATAGTATGACAGTATGTTTGTGCTCAGAGACGAACGAGGAACACGTTGACCATTTTTAGTATGAAGTGAACCGACCCTTTGTTCTAGAAGAATAGATTTACTTGACGATCAGAGATTGTAGCAGACAACACCACCAGGTATCTGATGACTAAAGAGCTTCCACGAAAAGGACCAAGACTGAAGACCATTGTCAGAGTTAGAAACCTTGTAGAAGATGTGCAGAAGAGGTTCGTGACAGGCGTTACCAAGAGAGAAGCATGTGAGGAGAAGACAGACTGAGATGAGACTCGATTATACCTCAAGCAGCACGTGGAGATTTCAGTTGGGCATCAAGACAACCAGACCGTAGAAGATGAGCTTTCAGCACACAAACCAGGAAGTCTACAGCAGTTTGAGTTGGTGAATTTTGAATCATGCTAGAAGACCTATAGGAGACACGCAACCTTATTTCTCTAGTCATTTTAGTTGTACTAAGATGAATTGAGAGCTGAAGCGGACTCGCAAATGGAGGAATGCAAGGTGATCACGTCAGAGATTCACGCTACCACACCGAAGTGTCCAGAAGAAGTGTCGAAGACTTGAGGAACCAGACTCAAGTTTATGATTTCCTTTTCACCCTATGATCATATGATTAGACAAGAGAGCGACTACTTGGAATTTGAAAAGATTCGAGATCATGAAATTGAATGGATGAAATTTTGTAGTAAACGTTTGGATTTGGAAGATTTGATTGTTGTAAAGGATGAAGATATTGAAGACGTAATTCATTTCCTCTTAGACCACTTAAGTTTCCGTTACCTTTCGATAGGATCTTTTGAATGAGCCTTACCCTATTAGAAATTTCGTTATGTGTCCGTTATGCATTTGTTTGGATGATGGTTTCGTTATGAGAAGGATGATGAATTGTGGAAGACCTAACGTTTCGACGACGAGTTTCATTTTGAGGTGTACACATTCCATTACGCTATTTGTACGTTCAAATTCCTCCGATTTAGAATCCGTAGTGATCTTTGTTTTGGACCAACCTTAGGAGGTAGAAAGACTGATAGGTGGTTAAGATAAGTAGTTCTGTTCGCGACTTGAGATAAAGTATGACCATCATGATGGTATACTCATATGATGCTGGTATTATGACGAGTAGCTAACGTGATAATACTTACGTCATATGACGTACCCTTATTGTGTTCATAGGATATTTCGAGGAGTACTTTAGAAACCCTATAATGTTGATAGGAGATGTGAGAATTTTTGCATCTGTAAGATTTAGGTTCATTCCACCTTTACGCTTAATCTGTTCGCCGTTATACGATCTGATACGTTCAATTCTTGACACGCATTTGTTGATCCATATACCTCTAACAAGAATCATAAGATCTGCTGTGAAGTTTTCTGCCATTTGATGTCACCAACAATCTATGTTCTGTACGATCTCATGTGCTTTGCTTAATCAAATTCTATGGACGGCATATCCGTCAAAATCCTATGTATTCTTTGTATCTCTTCCGAGAGAACGCGATAATCATTTGTCATGTTGGATATGATCTTTGCAATCTGAAATTCAGTATAGTATGTCTTTCTGAGAAACCCGAACCTATCTTAGATCGACAACGAAGAGTCATGAGAAACAAGTCTTTTACATTTCCGTTCGCTGTCCGTTGTGTCTTCTGTTTCGTTTCATTTCCGATCGTTGGGATTTTTCATTTCCATTTGTAAAGATTCTTTGGAAGAACCACCCAGAGCGGGAGGCTACCTGGGAAACCGAGGAATCGATACGAGCTAGTTATCCACATTTCGTATTCTGATCCGGTATGTCTCTATTTTGTTTTCGATCCTTTCATTTCTACTTCTTTGCAAATTTCGAGGACGAAATTTTTCTTTTAGAGGGGAAGAGTTGTAAAACCCAAAAATCTAAAACGCGTAAAAAGACCAAAATGCCCCTACTACTTTAAAAATTAAAGCTTATATAAGTAACAATTAAATCACAAAACCTTTGTAAATAAACCATATATGACATAAAATAATTACATGACACAAAAATAATTTTGATGCCCTAAAATTATCATATATATACCGAATTTTTTATATACATACATATTTATTTGATTTAAATGTATTAAAGGTATGGATAAATACAATTAAAATAGGAAAAGATACCTAGCATTCAAAATCTTGATCAAGTCCAGCTACTAACCGAGATTTCAGCCCATTCCCCCCCTATGACTCAGCAATTCCTTCTATATAATTTATTCCCATTTATTTTCTCCTTAAAATACCGAAACATCCAAAAGCCCTAACAAAATTCCCTCACATCCCATCCGAATTTTTGGAAGTGTAAGACCATTGTTGCTGTGTTCCTCATCATCCCAAGAAGGCTAGAAAAATACGTTTGAGGCTGTACCTTGCTCGGTTCGATCGTGGGAAATTATTTCCCTTGTCGCGTGTAATTGTGAGGTATTATTCAAAATAATTCATTCGCTCCATATAAAATTCTTTTGTCATTTTTCTCACGTCCCTTATATCATATATGATCTGTAAAAAATAGTTTTGAGGTTGTGTTTGGCCGGATTCGATCGTGGAGAATTATTTCTTTGTCGCGCCTTAGTTTTTGAGGTAAATTCGTTATAATTCATCCGACCTTTGAAAAATTCGTTTAGAATTTTTATCATGCTTCTCATATCGTATATGATCTGTGAAAAATGGCTACAAGGTTGTAGAGTGGCTGTGGGGGTCGTGGTGAATTTTATTTTTCGAACCATCCATCCGAGGGAAACAATTTCGTTACTCCTATTCCATACGTCCCAGATCTGGTTTGATATTTTTCTCATGCTTCCTACATCATATAAACACCATATAAAATGTTGAATTTGATCCATGCATGCTCTATGAATTATTTGTGAATTTAACCCTAAAAACGTGCATAAATCCTAAATAATTACATACGAATTTTTTGGGCTTCATATTTATTTTATTTAGGCTCTATATGATCATATTAATCTGGGAAAAATGTTACTTCGAATTTTCAAGGTCTAAAATATTTATTTTTTATTAAATTGTTTAACCGGATTTAAGAAAAAAATCAAGAAGAAAAAGAAATAAAATAAAATTCGATTTAGGGTTTGGAATTAGGGCTTGTTTTTGGTTATTTAATGAGGATTAAATGATGGTATAATGATTGAGTAATGATTTGTATTTTTAGGGTTAGGGTTTTGTAAATAAAAGTGTTATACGGTTTGTGTTTAATTTATAAGGGGGTGTTTTGTAAATTATAAAACTTGTGGGTTATTTTTAGAATATTATTTGGGACATATATAAATCGTATAAAATGAAATAGGAGGGTCTCTTGTGTAAATTTTATATTTAAAGGGTTTAATTTGTTAATTAATTAAAGTTTAATTCGAATTAGTAAATAATTAAAATAGAGGGACTAAAAATGTAATTTCTGGAAATTCAAGGTTGATTTGAGTAATAAATTATATTCAGGGGGTAAGGTGTAATTTTGGTAATTTAATGTCTTAATATGTAATTATTAATAATTAAAGGTTGAAATTGTAAATTAAAGGGTTAAATATGTAACTTTGATAACTTAAGGGACTTGATGTGTAAATTGTGAATATTTAAAGGTGTTTTCGTATAACATGTTGAAATAAGTGTACACTGTGTAAAATTGGGAAATTAAGGGTTTAATGTGTAATTATAAATACCATAAGGTTTAAAATGTAATTTATGTAATTACAAGGGTATAAAATGTAAATTATGAAATCTAAGGGACTAAATGAGTAATTCTGGATAACTTAAAATTTGAATAAGTTAATTATGATATTTTACTTTAAACCTCCATCTTTGGTATATTTACACTTCAAACCCTAGAATATGAAAACTTGTCATATTTAACCCTAAACTTTTGTGACTTGTTAAAATACACCTTAAAGCCATAATATGACTTAATAATGACTTAACCTAAATGAGAATATGGGAATCTTACTAATTATGGAAACTTTCTAAATAAGAAAACTTTCTAAAAATGGAAACTTGCTAAATTTGGAAACCTGCTAAAAATGGAAAGTTACTTAAAATGGAAAGGTTTGTAATTCTTTGCTACCCCTCTAGGTGTGAAGAAGGAGAGGACCTGATTCTGTGTCATCTTATTCACTTCTGAGTTTGTGGTTGCTTTAGGAATAAGGTACAAATATTCTGCCCTTTTTAATAAGGTGCCTTCAGTCTCTTGAACTCTGATTTGATGTGACCCTGACCTTTGCTATGAACCTTTGACATTTGAACCTTTGGCATATGAACCTTTTGATATGAACCCTGTGATTTGAACCTTGATATTTGGACTATGATTATATGAACCTTTGCTTTGATATGAACCTTTGACCTTTGACCCCAGTTTGATACCCGAGCCAAGTTCGTTTCCTAGCCATGAAGGTAACATGGCCGTGTCTGTGATGCACCACTGGCATGACTAGCGTGTAGCCCTAGTGATTTGGTTACACCGTCCCCATTTTGATTATGATATGCTAGCACACTATGATATATTTTGTTATGGCCAATATGATTTGTTCGGGGGGGGGAGGGGGGGCGAATGGATGCATCCTAGGTTCGAGTCCGTGTTCGTGGACAGTTCGTTTTGATATGATATGGTGACTGAGGATGGGTGCAATCCACTTCTTTCATAAAGTTCGGGAGCTGATCACTCCAACTGGTACATGAGGACACCCCCTCTACATGATTATGATATGATTATGATATGATATGTGATTTGTTTGGACTCGTGGTGGATGACTGTCCTAGACCTTTATTATTGTACCTTATTCATATCTTATACATTATGCTATATTCGTTTGCTTCATTTCCGTTTATTATATATCTGTTCACTGGGCTTTTTAACCTCAGCCGCATTTCTTTTCCTGCGGCAGGTTTTATTAGGAAGCCAGGAGCATGGGTTTGCTTTGGGATGAGAGATTAGCTTATGAAGACGATACCTTAGTTTTAGTATTCATTTATGTATGACTACGTAGATTTGGTATATTTTCCTTTGTAACATTGTAAACCATTTATATTATGTAAGTCGTATGTTATGCTTGCCTTTGATATGTCAGCATTTACGTGACACTTCTACCCTTGCCGGGTTGGGGTGTTACAATAAGCACCATCAGAACCAACATAAACCAATAAAGAATCAACATAAACCATCAGAACCAACACATAGGGGGTGTTGGAATAACACAATTATGTGAACTGCTTATTGTAAAACTGCTAACTAGACATTTTTTTTAGATCTTACCACCATCAGAACCAAGCATCACGCGGGGTTAGATCTAAAAATGGGTCTAGTTTAGATCTTTTTTAGATCTAAAAAGATCTAAAAAAGCACCAACATAAGCCTTACCAACATCAGAACCAACATAAGCCCAACATTAGACTTACCAACATCAGAATATCCAAAAAAAGCACCTAAAAAGTACCAAAAAAAGCACCAACATAAGCACCAAAAAAAGCACCAATGATGAACTCAAATAAGTACATTTTATTACTATCATTTATCCTATTAATTTGACTTGTTTTACTATATTATGTATGAGGATTGATACTTAATTGTTTACTTTTGTAATTCTCAGGTAAAAACAAGCATTTGGTGAAACTTAGCTATTTTGGACTAATTAAGGAGCAAAACGTGCATAAAGTGAAAGTCTACTGACATGGACAAGATCAAGTCAATTCTGCTCCAGATGCGCCGCATCTCACTCTCGACATGCGCCGCATCTCTATCAAGATATCACCAGATACGATCCAAGATACAAGAGGACATGCGCCGCATCTAATCATGGAGTTACGCCGCATCTTCTGGCGGTGTACGAATATTCCTGAATATTATAATCTTGGACCTCACGCGAAGTTAAGTACATGCGCCGCATCTACTTAGTAGATGCGCCGCATCTTCCCTCAGACAGAAACTATAAATACCCCGTAGACCAGACGAATTAAAGAGTTCCAAAACCCTAACACCGAAGACCGAACAGTAGGAACAAAGGACGAATTCAGTCAAGGAGGCAGCACAAGACACACCCAAATCAAAGATACAAGAGCTGTAAGAAGGTGCTGCATGTATTTAATTCATTAAGTAGTTTTGTTTTATTGTGTTAGCAAACTTTAATTCATCAGGATTGGTGGCTTGTGTAATGTGACAACGGAAAGATTGCACTCCCTTTATACTTGCTTTCCCATCAATTAAAGTTTATATGTTGATGTCTTTGGTTACTACTTATTAGTGCATTGATAACCTCTGTGTTTATTAGTGGCTTGCGGGCATTTGACTGCGGGACATAATGTGGCTCCCACGGTTGTTTCTAAATTGATCACTTAGGAATAACTTTTAGACATAAGTAATCATTAAGGGTTTACTCGCCGATAAGAATAGGACCAACGAGAAAGGATTAACTACATACACTTCATATAAAGCTATAAATAAAACAAGTGACAATCTACTTAATTATAAGGACAGCCCTCTTATTGTCTCGAGTATCTATCTGTGTACGTGTGTGCTACTTGCTGATTCGTGCCTATTGGTTTATTTTATTATTTTAATTGCAACAAATCGTGCCAGTCTCTCAGGCTGAAACCCCCTTGCGTTAGGATATTAAAATACTGATTAGAATAACTAGATAATACGTTCCACTCTTAGTGATCGACACTCTACTTACCATTATCTTCATACTGACCGGGTACACTGCTCGTTAAGTGTGTGTGTTATTGATAAGTCGGCTAAATATAAATTTAAAACTTGAGTAGGCATTAAAACTGCTAAACCGCAACGACACATCACGCGCATCAAGTTTTTGGCGCCGCTTCCGGGGAGTGAATTGTTATTATCTGTTAATTTGATTAGTATTTTAATTAGTTTTTTCTTTTTATTAGATTAATTGCATCATTGTACTATTTTGCATATTTGTTGTATTGTGTGTTAATTGTTTTCTTTTTATTTTTGTGTGTTTATTTTTGTTTGTGTGTTTAATTTTTGTTTTTATTTTTCGTATTTTTCTGTTCTGCTATCGTTGTACTGTGCTAAATCAAACGATACGGCGCATCTGATCTCTCAGATACGGCGTATTGCGTTTAATTTTTTTAAAAATACAACGCGTTTAATTAATTCGATACGACGCATCTTTTCCCCAAGATACGGCGTATCTGTTTTTAATAAGAAAATTTTTCTAAGCGATAAAGTAATACGACGCATCTGCT
This sequence comes from Artemisia tridentata subsp. tridentata, assembly GCA_021014915.2. Lineage (NCBI taxonomy): Eukaryota > Viridiplantae > Streptophyta > Magnoliopsida > Asterales > Asteraceae > Artemisia > Artemisia tridentata. Next base: position 351,063,588 of record CP139504.1, on the reverse strand, counting down.
TTTGCAGATACGGCGTATCTGTTTTTGATAAAAAATTTTCTAAACATTCACGCCATACGACGCATCTGCTTTAGCAGATACGGCGTATCTATTATTTTGATTAAAAACAGTTTGCGAATTATTAAACAGATACGGCGTATCGATCTCTGTCGATACGGCGCATCTTACTGAATCAAAAATCTTTTATTTTTAAACTTAACGAAAATACGGCGCATTAACTTTCGTTAATACGACGCATTTAATTTTAATTAGATAAGCTGATTTTTGATTGATTAATTCGATACGGCGCATTCTTAAATTCTAAAGCGGCGTATCTATTTTCTGAATAAAGTCTGATTAAATTTTAACGATTATAAGATACGGCGTATCCAACTTTTTGGATACGGCGCATCGTCTGCAGATATCAGCTATTTTTATTCTTATATCCGTTTCTATATTCATTAAATTCTCTTCTAGCGAACAGATGCTACTGACGATTTTACCTATGATAACAGGTTTTGCTATGGAAGATATGTCAATGAACGGATATCTTGCTAAAGGAACAACAAAACATGATTAATGGATTGGTAATTGAGTGCACCAATTGTCAACGGTGCTTAACAAAGTTCTTTTGGTAAAACATGATTTGAAAGGGATTACAACTAGAGGCGGAAAGTCAACCTTTCAAATGTGATCGGTATTAAGGAGCTGAACGTGAGTCTAACTTGAAGACTCTGGAATAAAGACAAGTGCTTACCGGGAGACAACCCGGATTTATCTTTTATTATTCTGTTTTCTGTGTCGAGTCAGTCCAGGCCGCATGAGGATACGGCGCATCTCAACTCTGAGATGCGACGCATCCTCTGCAATGGTCATATCTTATTTTATTTTTCTGCATTTTTATTTTCGACTTTAAAACTATTTATCAGTTTATTTTAATGCAGCGCATCCCTGGTTAAGGATGCGGCGCATCTTTATTCTGATCCGTATTATTCCAGGCTCGATACGGCGTATCTTCTTCAATAAGATACGGCGCATCGACTGACCTGATGATTTTCAGTTTTAATTTTTAAGTTTTATTTTTCCTAACTACTAATGTATTATGCAAGTTTGAACCTTTCTTATCTTAGGTGTGTTTTAAAGTGTTGGTGGTATTATAGTTTCCTGGATTTCCTGTGGATACATCAAGTATGAAGCTTTAACGTTCTAATCCACAAGAAGTTGATTTTTGCTTTTATACTAATGGAGGATCATACCGAGCAAATCTCAGGGGAGTTTTTCCGTTCTAATTCTTTTATTTTCCAGTTTTTAACCTTTTATACAAACAACGAGGACGTTGTTTAACTTAAGTGGGGGGATTGGAGAATTAGAACACTTAACACTTACTTGTCCTAAACTTTTTCAAAAATTATGCTTAAAATGTGCTTAATATATCAAACTTAAAATTTTTTTAGCATGTTTTTGTTTAAGATCTAAGTTACATAACTGCACACATGACGTTATTTTCAAAAATTGTGATTTTTCAAAATTCACAAATCTATGAGTGTGCCGGTGACTTGTAAACTTTAGAACTTGGCTTGTATACTATTCGAGACCACCATAATGAGTATTATTTATATAATTGGAATGACTTGTCTAAATTGGTAAAATTCTAGGATTACACCCAAATAGCCTTTATATGTTATTGATATTAGCTAACTACACTGGTTAGTTAACCCCCGTATAAACCCTTTTGTTACTCTCATTTTTAGAGTAAGATACCCCTAGAAAAACCCTCAGAGCCATTCCTTTCGTTTCTTACACCTATGTTTAAAATGTTTCGTTACACCCTTACACCTTAGCCTACCCTGTAGATTAGAATCCGTGGTTGGTTAATTGCTATAGGCAGAGTGTGTTTCCTTACATTACCTGTGTTCGCGTGCGTAATTCATTATCTATGGTTAGGTCGGGAAATTGCACAATGCAAATTGGAGTGAAAGTAAATATTGTATATCTTTGAGTTTATTTTTCGTGTGTTTACTACTTTCACTATTACCATTATTTCTGAAGTATGAAAAGTATGAATAAAAAATTATCCGGAAAGAAAGTTGTAGTGATGTGGTGAAATTTTACACATCTATGTTTATGTTTAAAGTTTAAAAAAAAAAAAAAAAAAAAATCGAAAAAAAATAAGAAAAGAAAAAGAAAAAGAAAGAAAAGTTGGATGTTTATTTTAACCAACTTATGTAAAGTTATGTAAGTGGTCGATATCACCACTATTTGTTGTATTATATCTATGGATTGAATGGGAATTGGCAGTTATGGGAACGCCAGTTAAGGTTTATTCTTTGATTAAGATTTTGTTGAGTATAATTCGTGTCTACCTAAAGCGTGTGTTTCAAGTGTTAAAGCGTGAGTTATTCAATGATATGAGTCTTATTCATGGGATGGTTGGGATAGTGATTAACCACACTTAGGATTTTAATTTATTTGTTTTGTTTATCTTTCATTTTACACCAATTTATATCCCAAATATTATCCATACCCTATATTATTCTTTATCCAACCAAACCTTTGATTTATTGAGATTAGGGATTTGAGCAATCTTAAGTATCGTAGTCGTGGATTCGGCTATGTATTTATGATTTTGTCGCCCTTTTTGATATATTATTATTGGTGAAGTTTGGACCTATCTTTAGCCTATTCGAGTTAAGGATTTGAGCAATTGCAAGTATTGTGTTCGTGGATTCGATCATGTATTTGTGATTTTGTCGCCTTTTCTGGAATTTGAGATCGATAGTGAAAGAGAATAATTAACCCCTAAGCCTAAAAACCCTTTTTACCGCTTTAGACTTGTTACTCCTTAGCTTTAGTGGTGGAGATGTGTATACTTGCCAAGCTTATGATAGAATATTCGTCGCGACTGGACAGTTAAACGATTAGATTTGCTTTTATCGACTTATTTTATTTTACTTCTAATTCGTTAAGTGTTTAGTTGTGTGATTATGAAATGAACGAATACATGCTTAAATATAAAAATAAATCCTAACATCTTTTAGGATACATTTTCATAAATGAAATTCTAAGGTTTACTTGGGGACAAGTAAAGTTCAAGTGGGGGGATATTTGATGAACTCAAAAAAGTACATTTTATTACTATCATTTATCCTATTAATTTGACTTGTTTTACTATATTATGTATGAGGATTGATACTTAATTGTTTACTTTTGTAATTCTCAGGTAAAAACAAGCATTTGGTGAAACTTAGCTATTTTGGACTAATTAAGGAGCAAAACGTGCATAAAGTGAAAGTCTACTGACATGGACAAGATCAAGTCAATTCTGCTCCAGATGCGCCGCATCTCACTCTCGACATGCGCCGCATCTCTATCAAGATATCACCAGATACGATCCAAGATACAAGAGGACATGCGCCGCATCTAATCATGGAGTTACGCCGCATCTTCTGGCGGTGTACGAATATTCCTGAATATTATAATCTTGGACCCCACGCGAAGTTAAGTACATGCGCCGCATCTACTTAGTAGATGCGCCGCATCTTCCCTCAGACAGAAACTATAAATACCCCGTAGACCAGACGAATTAAAGAGTTCCAAAACCCTAACACCGAAGACCGAACAGTAGGAACAAAGGACGAATTCAGTCAAGGAGGCAGCACAAGACACACCCAAATCAAAGATACAAGAGCTGTAAGAAGGTGCTGCATGTATTTAATTCATTAAGTAGTTTTGTTTTATTGTGTTAGCAAACTTTAATTCATCAGGATTGGTGGCTTGTGTAATGTGACAACGGAAAGATTGCACTCCCTTTAATACTTGCTTTCCCATCAATTAAAGTTTATATGTTGATGTCTTTGGTTACTACTTATTAGTGCATTGATAACCTCTGTGTTTATTAGTGGCTTGCGGGCATTTGACTGCGGGACATAATGTGGCTCCCACGGTTGTTTCTAAATTGATCACTTAGGAATAACTTTTAGACATAAGTAATCATTAAGGGTTTACTCGCCGATAAGAATAGGACCAACGAGAAAGGATTAACTACATACACTTCATATAAAGCTATAAATAAAACAAGTGACAATCTACTTAATTATAAGGACAGCCCTCTTATTGTCTCGAGTATCTATCTGTGTACGTGTGTGCTACTTGCTGATTCGTGCCTATTGGTTTATTTTATTATTTTAATTGCAACAAATCGTGCCAGTCTCTCAGGCTGAAACCCCCTTGCGTTAGGATATTAAAATACTGATTAGAATAACTAGATAATACGTTCCACTCTTAGTGATCGACACTCTACTTACCATTATCTTCATACTGACCGGGTACACTGCTCGTTAAGTGTGTGTGTTATTGATAAGTCGGCTAAATATAAATTTAAAACTTGAGTAGCCATTAAAACTGCTAAACCGCAACGACACATCACGCGCATCAACCAACATAAGCCTTACCAACATCAGAATATCCAAAAAAAAAGCACCAAAAAAAGCACCAACATAAGCCTTACCAACATCAGATTATCCAAAAAAAGCACCAAAAAAACCACCAACATAAGCACCAAAAAAAGCAACATAAGCACCAACATAAGCCTCACCAACATCAGAATATCCAAAAAAAGCACAAAAAAAGCACCAACATAAGCACCAACATAAGCCTTACCAACATCAGATTATCCAAAAAAAGCACAAAAAAAAGCAGCAACATAAGCACCAAAAAAAGCACCAACATAAGCCTTACCAACATCAGAATATCCAAAAAAAGCACAAAAAAAAGCACCAACATAAGCCTTACCAACATCAGATTATCCAAAAAAAGCACCAACATAAGCACCAAAAAAAGCAGCAACATAAGCAACAACATAAGCCTTACCAACATCAGAATATCCAAAAAAAGCACAAAAAAAAAGCACCAACATAAGCCTTACCAACTCAGAATATCTAAAAAAAGCACCAACAAAAGCACCTAAAAAGATCTAAAAAAAGCACCAACGTAAGCCTTATCAACATCAGAAACAAAAAAAGATCTAAAAAAAGCACCAACATAAGCCTTATCAACATCAGAAACAAAAAAAGATCTAAAAAAAGCAACAAAAAAAACACCAACGTAAGCCTTACCAACATCAGAAACCCTAAAAAGATCTAAAATAAGATCTAAAAAAGCACCAACATAAGACTTACCAACATCATGAACACCTTTAATCGGAAAGATCTAAAAAAAAAGCCCCAACATCATCCCTTTTAGATCTAAAAAGATCTAAAAAAAAAAGTCAAAACCGCGTTAAATACCACTCCCACCACCATCAAAACCACGTCTATCCTAACCCCCATCTAGAACCACATTCTCACCATCAAAACCACAAGCAGTTTTTAGATCAAAACTGCTAAGAACACGGTTTTGATGAGAGAGTATTGATGGATGAAAGGTGAGGGTATTGAGTGAGTGAGAGAAAAGTGAGTCAGAAAGAGATAAGAGGTCAGGGTGGGTGGGTGGGTGGGTTAAGTCTGTGGGTGGGGTGGGTAGTATTCAACGCGGTTTTAAATTTTTTTTTCTTTTTTATTTTCTTTTTAATTTTCACGCCTAAGATAATGTTAAAAAAAAAATTAGTTAAAAAAGATTTGTAAAAAAAAGTTAGTAACTAATAAAAGTTGTAAAAAAAATGTTAAAAAAGATTTGTAAAAAAGGTTAGTAACTAAAAAAAAGATTTTTTAAAATTTGTTAAAAAAATTTGTAAAAATAGTTGTTGAAAATAATAATAAAGTTGTAAAAAAAAAGTTGTAAAAAAAATTCAAAGTTGTTAAAAATAATAAAAGTTGTTATTGTTAAAAATAGGACAAAGTTGTTAAAAATAATAAAAGTTGTAAAAATAATAAAAGTTGTAAACGTTGTAATGTATTTTCAGGTGTTCAGTTCTCCCGAGCAACTAACTGATTGGGTGCAAAATATAGCTCGAGGGATCGGTTTTGTTATTGTTAAAACAAGGACCAAAACAGATAAGGGGTATTTGTACGCAATCCAGTATGGGTGTTCAAAGGGTGGGAATTATGAACGTGCATGTTTAGAAGAAGAAGTTAAACGGCAAAGAAGTACCTCTAAAACCGATTGTCCATTCAGATTAGTGGCTAAATATTCACCAACACAAGGTTTTTGGAGGTTGAGGGTGAAGGAGGATAGGCATAATCATGACTTTGCAGAGTCGTTGCATGGTTTCCCATATGCATTGAGACTAAATGATGATGAGTTCAGTTTTGTGCAACAATTGACGGAGTATCACGTACCACCACGTCATATACTTTCGTCAATAAAGGATCGTAATCCGGATAACGTGTCTTGCATTAGAACTATATATAACGCACATAATAAGATCCGTGGAGCCCTAATAGGTGATAGAACTCCAATCCAAGTCCTTTTACTCACATTTGCAGCATTCTGGGTATACATATTACGAGAGGGTAAATGAGCTCACTAATGAGCTTGAGGAGCTATTTTTTGTTCACCCCACGTCATATGCTCTATTGTGTACATTCACTGAAATCATGCTAATGGACTCAACATACAATACCACGTTGTTTAAATTGCCATTTTTTGAAATTGTCGAATTAACTTCAACAAACAAAACATTTTCAATGGCGTTTTGTTTTTTGGACAAAGAAAAGGGGCCTAATTTTCAATGGGTATTGCAATGTGTAAAGGAGGTGATAGAGGAAAGATATTACCCGCGTGTTATCATCACTGACAGAGATTTAGCGTTGGTTAGGGCATGCAGAGAAGAATTCCCGAAGGTAAATAAATTACTCTGTCAGTGGCACATTAACCAAAACGTGCTTCAGTATTGCAAAAATAGATGCAAGTCGCTAAAGGAGTACGAGTCCATTAAATGAACATGGGATTGGATGGTTAAAGCTCCGACACGCGTCATATTCATGCAATATTATCAACACGTACAGCAGTTGTTGGTCAAACATGCAGGTACTTAATTATTAATTCATTGTTATTATTATTTAATAAATAACAACCCGAATGACTTTTTGTTAATTCATTGTTTTTTCAGATATTTCTTCGTATCTGAATAACTGGCTGCAAAATTACTCTGAAATGTTTATCGCGTGTATTACCGATCAATATCGCGCCTTCGGCCAGACAACAGCATGCAGAGATGAGGCTCAACACGCGTTGTTGAAATTATACTTGGGCAGCACACAGTCCAACTTAGACACGTTGGTGAGTTCGACCGATAAGATTCTCGTTTCGCAAGAAACTACGATAAAGGAATCTTTTAACAGAAGCAAAAATGATAGAATGAATAAATGTAATGTGGAAGGTGATGGAAATTTTGGGTTTCGGTTATACGTTGGAAATATGGAGAGCGAGTATTTCATTAAGCAGCTTCCACAGCTTTTCCGTCGATACATCATAAGTATCTATAATGTGGAAGGTGATGGAAATTATGGGTTTCAGTGCGTTGCCCACGGTATTGGTCAACACCAAGAAAACTGGATCAATGTCTGAAGGTGGTTATTGCAAGAGTTGGACATTAATCGTGAGTTTTACATAGGTATGTGGTTGAAAATGGACTATGACAATCTTCGGAGCAGAATAAACTGGTTATATGATAGACCTTGTCCGGGAGACTACTGGATGCTTATGCCAAACACGGGGTTGGTTATTGCCACAGTGATTAACCGGCCTGTTGTATTTATATCCGGGGGACAAAGTCATACGTGTTTTCCGTTTTTTTCCGGTCCAGATTTATCACAAGGAACTGGCCCTCTTGTGATTGGCCGTGTGGAGAGTGGGGATTGTGGTCACTACATTCATCTTACGCTAGACGAAAACTCACCATTTCCGACTATTCATCCACAATGGAGGTACCACAGAGTTGCCGCTGCATCCGGATGGGAAACTTTATATCACGATCAACTACACTTGTATAATGAGATTAGACAAACACAAACATAGTAAATAATTACTGATTTATGTTGTAAATAATTATACCGACAAAACATTGTAAATGATTACTGATTTATGTTGTAAATAATTATACCGACAAAACATTGTGAATGATTACTGATTTATGTTGTAAATAACTGTTTGTATTATTTAAATTAACAATACATTACTGATTTATGTTGTAAATAACTGTTTGTATTATTTAAATTAATTCTTTGGTCAGGTGGAAAAAATAATCCTTTCTTGTGTCGCTGTCAGAGAGGATTGATTATAGAGAGGATATCCCGCAAAGACACTAGTTATGGTCAACCGTATTATGCATGTCCTCTTTCAGTGGTAAATAATCATACGTTTGCTTAGTTATGTAAATTATTTGTTTGCTAATAATACATTTCTTATTATTTTCTTAACATGTAACATCCATGAACAGATGACTATGGGTGTCGGTACTTTATGTGGAAGGATGCGTTTCAAAAGAAGTACTTTAGTCAAGCCTCTTCTTCAACGCAGTGCTCAAACTGCGTAGCTAAAGATAATAAAATTGACAAGCAAGCTAATAAGATTGACCAGCTTGAAACAAGAAACAAGATGTTGATGACAAGAATAAAGACGCTCGAGGCATCACTGGAATTGGCAAGGAATCCTGTGGATCATGCATGTCAGTCGGGTGCAATGCTCCATGAGCTTTTAGATGACATAAATAATCTTCACATGTAGTATGTATTGTTGTTTTTAAATAATGTGCTAATGTTCTTGTTTAATTGAATAATAACAGTTGTTTTTGTAGTTGTTTAATATGTTAACGTTAACGTGTTATTGTTTAATGTATTAATTAAATAGAAACACGTCAGACGAATACATTGTAGTTGTTTAATGTGTTAACGTTAACGTGTACAAAAAAACATTACACAAAATAAACATTATACAAAAAAAACATTACACAAAATAAACATTATACAAAAAAAAACATTACACAAAATAACATTACACAAAATAAACGTTACACACAAAATAAATATTTAAAAAAAAAAAAAAAAAAAAAAAAAAAAAAAAAAAAAAAAAAGGACGGCTACCCCACTAGGGGGTGCCTCCTTTGTAATACCAGGGGGTGCCTAGTTAACATGAGCCTTTGGGATTTGCTAACGGGTGCCCACTGGGCACCTTTTAAAGTGTAAATATATGAAAAGTTTGAGTGTATTAAATTAAAAATCATATTTAATTTGGGTTTTGTTAAACACAACCCATATGGTTGTGTATAAGACTTCTATAAATATAAAATTAACATTTAATAAACACTTAATGAACTCTAAACATTTCATAATTAACATCACTTACCTCTTTTATAATGATTAAAAATATATAATTATGAAATATATGAGTTCATTAATTGTCATTTTCATAAATTTGTAATGCTTACACAACCCTATGGGTTGTGTTTAACAAAACCCTTTAATTATAGTAAATTTTAAACATATTTAAAGTTCATTAAATGCAGTTTTGATTGAAAAAGAAAATTTGAGTGTATTAATTAAACGTTAAATGCATGTATTTATAATTTAAAAGATGCTCACTGGGCACCCGTTAGCAAATCGCATATACTTTTGGGTAAAGAATTGTATAAATATACTTCAATTGCTTATATACAATTACTAGCAGGGTAATCGCGCGTTACGGCGGCGGGTACCCTGAAATAATATTTTCCAGTGAATCATGTATTTTAGTTTATTATGTTCTTTTTAATAATAAATTTACGGATATAAGAATTTCATGTGACGTATTTCAACTCCTTAACTAAGGAATTTATGTCGTCTTTTTGGGTCTTTTTTAAAGTCATTCGTATAACATGAGCCCGCTTGGCCAGTGCCCGTTTAGCCCGTGCCCGTTTGGCCCGTGTCCGTTCGGGTTCTAGCCCGTTTGGCCTGTGCCCGTTTAGCCCGTGCCCATTTGACCCGTGTCCGTTCGGGTTCTAGCCCGTTTGGCCCGTGCCCGTTGGGGCTCTAGCCCGTTGCCCGTTCGTGCTTGAATATTTGTATAATGTGCTTTATTATTTGTATTAGTAACATTTAATGTAGGAATTGTGTTTAAGTTGGTTGTACAATATGCTTGATAATTTGTATTTCTTATGTAAGGGGTGTTTTAATAACTAAATTAATTGTATTTATTGACCAATTAATTCATTGACTACATTAAATATCTTGATCAAATTAATAGTGCTTTGTATTTTGTACATTAAGCTTTAAGACTTGTAAGTTTTAAAATTAAGATTGATGAGAAAGATCATTAATAGTGCTTTGTGTATTGTACAATAAGTATTATAGCTTGTAAGTCTTAATTTTAAGACCAAGAGGAGAGAGAGTCATTCATGCTTTATATGTAGTATAGATTTTATTTCAAGAACTACGTATTTATTGATTGATCTCATGTTTACATTTAGCCTCTGCATATTATAATATATATTAAACCCGAAAGCATACGGTGCCGTTTCATGCCCTTTTTTCCCGCCAAAAATTAGCCCCAACCCCAGTTAGCCCATTTTGCTATAATCCTAGGCCATTTTTTGGCCCGGACGGTATTTCATGCTTTTTTTATATTTTTTATACATATATGATAAACTTTACCACATAATTCCAGAACATTGATAATAAAACCCTAGATCCAAAATAGTGTACGACGCTAAATCTTAACGAAGGTCGACTCCCGTATCTTGGCGGGGTAGCCACGGCGACTTTGTGGTTGCAGCCATGGCGGGGAGTTGTTGTCGTTTCGGCAACGACTTTTAGGTAAACGGCAATTGTTTGGTGGTTGTTAGATTTCGTTTTACGATAAATGAAGGTGCAGTGTTTTTATTTATTCTGAATTTGAGTCCTGATATTGCTGTTGCATATTCAAAAATTAGGGTTTTAAACTTTTAATTAATTTGGGGTTTTTTTCAAATTACATTTTGTGTTTTCATTTAATGTGAAATTGGGTTTTGATATTGGTGTTTGTTAATTGTGGTTGATAGTTGATCTTCACTGTAATTAATTTGGAGGTTTTTGTTGATTGTGTTTCAATCAATTTGATGCTGAAAAATTAGGTTGTCAGTTAATTTGTGACTTCTGTGAATTGGGGTTTTTGTATTTTCGTACTGAAAATTGTTTGCATGTTCTGGATTGTGCAAGTTGTTTGATGCTGAAAAATTAGGTTTTCAGTTAATTTGTGGCTTCTGTGAATTGTGGTTTTTGTATTTTGGTAGCGACAATTGTTTGCATGTTCTGGATGATGCAAGTTGAGGTTCCTTTTGGTTGTTAGGAACATTTATGTTTGTAATCATGTGTTGCAGTGTACGCTCTTGCTTTGTTTACTGACCGTCATTTAAAATGATTCGTTGAAAACCCTGATTTTTGGGTTTTCGTTATTGGCTGTGCTTGGTTATTTGTTCGTTGTAGATATTAGTGACCGTTTCTTTCTTGCTCTGTTCTAACCTGCTGGATTTGTGCGTGATTAATATACATTTTTTTTAGTATGTGTGCCTCGCCGACAACTGTATCTTGGTCAGATTATGCTTTAGACAAAGGGGTAAAGCAGCAACTGCTGTTTTCTTGCTTTCGTTATGTCTGCCCTTTTAAGGGTCTTAGATGAATGGTAGTGGCTTCGTAAAAAGTTGAGGAATGTCCGTGTCTTGGCAGGGCAACATGCTATGTTTGCAGCCATGGCGGATACCTCGACGTTTGCAGCTAGGCCATGAATTAATCTGACCCAATTTGCCTGGATGCAAAACATGGACGGATGGTAGAGTGCGATACACAATCGCCTCAGCAACCTCCATTTGCGCAGCGAAGGCATAGGGTAATCTAATTTTTCTGATGAAACGGCACCGTTTCTTATGTGGTTTAATATATATTATAATTATAAGCCTATGATGACTGTTATAATTTAAAAAAAAATGAAATAACTCATTCAAGATTTTAACAAGTTGGCATGGCAAATACTGGACGGTGTAGTATAAACAATTACTATGCAACAGGTTTTATTTTTGCAGCCCTGTTAAAATCTTACTATTTGTGTGAACTGAAATCTATTTACAGATCTGAGGCTAACTATTTACTTTAATCCTTGAACCCAACGTTGGCAGTTCGTATTGCTTCTGTATTTCCAGACCTGAGTTTCGATCATATTTTTTTATATTTGTATGATGTTAGTTGTCATTGTAAGAGGCTGTGATGCATGTCAGTGGGTTTGATAAAATTGAGATGCTCCGCATGTTGGCGAGGCAATTTATTACGTTTGCAGCCATCTCGGATGTGTCCTTTTTTTCGAATGATGCGTCCCTGCATTTTGTGATGCTGGATCTGCCGATAACCGCCACAAATCTGAGCCGACTGTTCTCTTTCTATAGGCGATGATGATAGTTTTCTGCTTATTGTGCTTATGCATTTATCTGAGCCTTATTTGTTACCATTACGCGTACGTACTCATACCATTGTCAGTAGCGAGGGTTCTCATCAGTGTTATTCGTTACTTTGTTTCTAAACATACGAGTATTATTCATTTACCTGATACGCAAGTCATCAAGTAAAGGTTACTTTCTCATTTTGCTTTTTTAACGTTTTTTATTATTTTATATTCGTTATATGTTGTTGATTCACTTGATCTTGGTGCATTTGTAGCCTATACGATGCATTAATTCCCTTTTGTTGGCTGTTGTTGAAGGTGATTACCAGCTGTTGGATGGGTCGATGCGCGTACGCACCAACATAGCGTCTCCCACCGGTCTGTCTTTCAAGTTAAGTTGTCCCGTTCCTATTTATTAAAGTTGAAGGATGTTGTTTCAGGGTATATACAAAGTAATTAAGCCAATATAACGCAAGTCATGGTTCACATATCCCCTTATTTAGGGGTCTTTTTGTACCTCATTATGATAATTATCTTATGTAAACTTATTTTGTTGGTGCAGGTCATTTACTTGACGTTGCAAGGGCTCTTTTATTTTGTACCTTCATTTCCGTATGTATAGCTAGGACCAGATAAGTAATCTCAAACACCTCATTATTTGAATTTGATAAGTTTTTTTTTAGTGTTGCATCAAAGTGCTTATTTCAATTTGGTCAGGATTTGAGACTGAAAAATGGTTATTCTGTTTATAGGTTTTTGGATTATGTTTTAAAATTAATTAATTCATTACCATGTTTTCAAATCCAGGTAGATAATTGAGTTTCAGCATGTTTATTTTCATGCGAAGGGGTCTTTGGGGTTGCTTATTTAAATGTCTGCAGTGGCAAAGACTTGCGTTGGGTGCTGGAAGACCCGCTGCAGTTCCAACAACCATTCAAGCTAGGAACCGAGGTTAGCGGTTAGTCATTTACATTTACTTTTTATACAACTATTGATATAGTTGGCCTATTCATTTCAATTTTACCGTAGATAACCTGCCGTATAAATGTTATTGTCCTATATACTGTTGTACACGTTGTATAAATGTTATGTAAATATGAACTGAGCCGAGTCAAAATGGTTTGGTCAGGGTCAGACCTTTTTTTTTACCTGGTCCGGATCAAACCAAGTTGATCCACTGAATTTTCAGTTCATTTTGGATTCACATAATGCAATTTTAAATGATAATCAAGATTCGCTGAAAAGAAACTGCTCTGTTCTCACTGTTTAAGACTATAAGGCCATACTATTCTACATCAACTAGAAACAATTTCAAATTAAAACAAAGCCTTCAATTAAATGTAGGAGATGCTGAAATTGTTATAGCCCACGACGAAAGGCTCATTGAAATTGGACCACGCGCTTCTGATATTGGAATCATTACCGCTTTTTTGCACATGTAAACCAAAAGTTTGGTAACGTTTGCGATAAGTACTATAATAAATTATAGAAGATCATTTTTTTATATGCTTATTATGCATAGATGAGATTTTTTTAACATAAAGGGTTTTTTTGTTCTTGAATAAGCAAATATGCACATGGTTAAGTACCTCGAATAAGCTTAGCCAAACACCTATTATGTTTATGCTACCTAGGATTTGTATTTGTGAGGTGAATATTTTATGTTATCTGTCATGATCTCAGCCAATATATGTTGCAACTGGGAATTCTCTGCGGTTCAGAATGGCTGGTAGGCATAAGGATTTGTTTTATATATGAGGACAAAGATGTGGAATTTAGAGAGGTAATCAAATGGTTGGTGTTATATAAAACTGTAGTTGTAATGGTGTCGTTGGTTCATATGTTTTTGGAATAAATGTTTCAGGTGATTCAAGCGCCTCTTCCAAAAGGACCGTTAGATACTGCAGTTGTCGGTCATTGGCTGGCTATTGAAGGTGTAAAACCTGCTATTCCTGAAAACCCTCCGCTTGAAGGTATCTATAACTTAATTGAGTTGTATTAGTTTTTTTTATTTAGTTTCTATTGAAGTTTCCTGTTCGTAAGTATGCATTCGTGTCACTACTGTGACAAAGTATCAATCCATCTTCTTCAACTCTGATACAAACCAATGTAATATATGAATTTCGTTAAAGAATACATTGTTTCTGTGATGCAGGCTTGCAGTTAAAGACTACACACAAGCAACACAAGAAGGTAAGGACGTTAAGGTTTTCATTCCTTTTGAAAAAAAAACGTAAGCAGATTATTGTGCATGGAATTTTGTATACTGTAAAACTTTGAATCGTACATGAGATTTTGTATACTGCTAAAATCTAACAGACCAACCTTATTTTTACCAATAAATATTCTTGGTCATCCTCTAATTTGGAACCATTATGGAATTGATTCAACTACGGAATCATCAATACCTTTCTTTGCCCGAAAATGTATTTTACAACTCTTTGCAATATTATGCGTAATGTCTGGCCCTCAGTTTTAGACATAATACCAAAGTTATTTCCTCATTATATACTGATCGTCAACTTGATTATCCGAAACGAATGCCGGACCCTGAACAACCTACAATTAAAACTGATACGTCTATAAGCTATACATTTTTATTTAAGGTGTTTCTTTTAGTGTGTTTGTTGGCTTTTTCTGCAATTTTACGTTTCAGGTCCACACCAAGGTGTGCATTGCAGACAAAGACCGTTCCAGCTATAAATGAACGACGATGTCAAACAACGCCATAGTCCATATGGTCGGATTTTATGAGAGGTTCACAGCAGCATAGCTTTCGTCGCATACCTTTTACACGACGAACCCATCCGTTGAACACATCAGCGTGTCCTGTCCAGCATCCCATGTCTTCCAGCATCCGCAAACATAGAACCTGATATGGTAAGCGTATTATTTACTTCCCTTCTATGTATTTTGCTTCGAATTAGTTTCTTATGGTGCGAATAAAACAATGGTTGACCGATACACTTCTCTTAAAAAATGTGCAGACACTCTTGATTGTGACTCAGCGATTTTCTCAATTTATTCAGGTTTGTAAACCAATGGAAAGAGTTGCAGATTAAGATGGACTGATTATCTACGCCAGGACTGAAGCGATGACCATTCACCAAGTAAGAGGAGGAGACAATGTTAGCTTACAAGCAATTACTTTATGGAATGTAATTATCTGTAACTACATCTGTATAGTTCAGGTATCTTTTTTTTCCCTTAAACGGTACGAAGCTACATCTGTATGTAGGCTGTGGAGCAATCTTGCATATGAGTCAATAAAAAACATTATCAGGTCAGCTTTCACAATGCTAAGAATCATCTGCTGCCATCTCAGAAATAGAAAAAAAAAAGGTAGTAACAGAGTTAACTTTTTTTATGCTTCAGCTAGGTGTTTGCGTTTGCTTTTTGTGTCTAACATGGTTATATTATTCCATTTGCAGGGTTCTTCAGGTTGGTAAATTATAATTGCGAACCCGTTGGACTGCACTATCTTCTTAATTAATCAGGTATAAAAGAAATGGTGTCACTTTTTTTTCTGTGTTGTCAACCTTTAATGCCTTCTCAATCATCAATTTTACAAAATTTAACCTGATATTCAAATGCATGAGTCAAAATGATCCTTAAGTATTTTCTTACAACATTAGATCATATTTGGTCAAATCAATTGTGAATTTGTACTAATATCAGTATATTCACTCCTTTTTTTTTTTTTCTTTTTTTTTTGTACGGAAAGGTTAATCGAACATTTGTGGTGTAGAAGTGAAAAGTTCGACTCATTTACATATGAATTAGTTGATTTGGTTTTTGTTTTATCTCAAACAATTCAAAAAAGATAACAGGTTCAATCAGTCGAATGGGTAAAATGCCACCCAAAATTTATTTTAATGCATACGAGACAACCACTTGAATGAATTTAGGAAGGTTTAATATTATTATTGTAATAGAATTGCTTTGTAATCATACTTGACGCATTATAAACTTTTTTTTACATGGACAAAAAGTTTTTTGCAACCCAACCAAGCCCGTTACCAGAATTGACCCGTTCCAACCCGTACACAGTTGGAATGTTTACGCAACCCATTTTGTTACCTGATAGTGGTACTGTACACCAGTGTAAGTGATTGTCATTGCATACAATTGCGGGATAAGACTGGTAAAGTAGCAGCATATGCTCGATCATGGATGAAGGTGGCTCAAGAAGCAGCACAAACAGGTTACTTAATTTTTTTATGTTGTTAGTAAAATTATACTTTCAAAGGTTGAAAGAGTACATTTGTAATGAGTATAATTATCAATGCATTTGACTATGACAATTGGATCAAATGAATCTCGATTTATCTAGGGGCACACTTTTGAATTGCATTAGTATTTTTGATGCACGAGTTGCTTGCAGTCAAGTATATAGACTCCAGTTACGACACAACCTGATTTTTCTTTTGTTACTACCATTTCCAGTTTCCAACATTTCCTTATTTCTTCTAAAGCTTACCTGTAAATGTTTGTGTGGGACAGAGTAATTCAGGGTCAAAAGCAAAGGAGGATCTCGCTGCAGCTACAAGTGCTGTGAAGGTCTGTCTACATCTATGTGTTAGTTCTCCAGAAATTTTCTCCGTTGAGCTTAACCGAGAAAAATTCGTTAAGGTACTGTTCCATTACAAGTGTCTTATAAAGAGGTGGGTCTCCTGTGTTCTTGAGGAGGCTCTTTGCATGCGCAACATTTGCTTCAAGCTTTGGATTGAAGAACATGCCTGATGATATCCTCTCCTTCATTGCATTTACAGTCGCCCTATGCTCAATACTGTTGGATATACCATTGCTCATTATCTGTAAATTAAATCCATTAAAATAATTACGTTGGTTATGTATTGAGTATTGGTTATGTATTGAGTATTTACGTTTCTATTTAAAGTATGATCTTATGTTGTTTTAATTGCTTAGATATACGGAATTCGCTATTATGGTAAACCTGTAATTAGGAATTTAGGATAAACCTACAATTCAAAAGTAATGTGAGGAAATATATGAGACCAGCTCAATACATCACTATAGAAAATTGCTATGTTGTCATTTGTGATACACAAACACCAAAACACGACATGCATCAAATAAACAGTTAATTAGTTTAAGACAATGGTCATAATGGATTAATGCGATCTCTAGATTTTGTAAAATGGTACTACCATTTTGGCATTTTGATACCGTTTAAAGTTTATCAACCAACAATAGCCAAATAAACATTAACACTTATATTGTAACGTTGCATTTATTAATATTATATAACTGTTTATTTTAATTAATTTTCAGCCATTTAAAACATTAGCCGAAAAACAGGCACGCCCGCAACGCGGCGTCAGTCGCCTATCTCGTTATTTTTAAACTTTGTTAGTTAACATTTCATTGTATGTATTTTCTCTTTAACTTTATACGTAAACATTTCATTATATGTATTACTTAAAAGTTGAGTACCTTAATTCAATGTGCAAGGGGGGTTGTGCACAAACATAAGTACGGTACAAACATGTCAATGCTCCACAAAAGCTCTCAATTGAATGTAATGAAATGTAATTGGAGGTAAATGCAGAATATCAAGTGATGCGGAATATGAATCGTTGCTTCGGTTTCGAGTATATGAACCATCTTTGCACTTACAACACATAATGATCTCAATACTATAAATAAGAAATGCTCTATAAATACCATGCATGTGGAGGTGGAAGCAAAGGTGGTGGTGGTGGTGGTGGAAAAGGTGGTGTAGCTCAGCTAAAGGTGGAGGTGGCGATGAAAATTCATCCAATAATTTGCAAATCAGTTTAAGAACAAGGTTGTGTAAATTATAGCCGAGTACAGTAGAGTTATAAACCATGAAGAGAGGAAGTACCCAATGGTTCATGTTAGTATGCTTCCCTTGCGCGCATGCGTGTGTCATTAAGCAGTTGATTGCTTTAGTACAGCTGATCATTTCTATATCCTGTTTATATGCAAAACCAGGCGATTGAAAAACGGATTGCTACATATTCTCAAGTTCCAATCGAAAATGGAGAACTCATTCAAGTGTTAAGGTGGGTGCTTTGTTTGTTGAGTTCTTAATTTTCATTTAATTCACAAGTATACTAATACATGTTCAGTATTAAAACTAACATCTACAGAAGCACAGGTATGAACCGAATCAGTTTTACAGACCGCACCATGACTACTTCTCTGATACGGTAAATAATTCACTGTATCTATGCATTTAACCTGTCTATCTGTAATTTATTCTACCTTATCTGTTAGTTGACCTGTTGATATGCTTGATAATGATGAAGTATTTATTTCATACAGTTCAACTTGAAGCGTGGTGGTCAAAGCGTAGCGACAATGTTGATGTATTTGACTAATAATGTTGAAGGGGGAGAAACCTTTTTTCCTTTGGAAAGGGTTGCATTCTTGCCATTGATTGCATGTGTAAATAAAGCATCAAGTGTTATATCATATAAAGTAGACACAAGATGTATGGCTTTTCTATTGATTGATCATGATAGAGCGTACATATAATTTACATATCAAACATGAGAAATCTCAACAGTCATATGTTAGTAGTGATTATACGGGTATTGATTGAGATAACCAAGGCTAACTAAATTTTGCCTAATGATTACTTTACTACGAGTATTAATTATATTGCTTTACCATACTTCGGGTTCTGATCACAAATATATAACCTAATAAACTAATTCAAATGCAAAAAGTTATTATAAATACCATCACGTGCTACCCTGACCCGACAAAGATAAAGACATCAACGTTACGGAAAACAATTTAATTAGTCAGCAAACAAGCCTGTGCATCGCACGGGTTGTATAACTTTATACGTAAACATTGCCTCGTATGTATTACTTTTCAGAATTTCTCATTCAGTAAAGTTATTGTTAAAGTTTTAATTAGCCTTTGGTGATTAATTGCTATATCTTAGTAAATGCTAACTTTCTTTTATTTGGAACCTATAATTATTGCGTATCTTTTTATTGTGTTATAAGTTTGTTACTCATTTTGCTTCATTTCAAAATATGCTCTAATCAAAAAATACAAAATTTCCCCTTTCATCTCTTTCGTGTTTAACAAAATATTTTAGAAATCAATAAGGTATCAAATGGTAAAAAAAGAAAAAAAAAAATAGTATGTATTCTTTCACAACTAAAATATCATCTATTAAAAAAATAATCGTCTCTATTTTATTAGGTCGCTTTTATCTTTTGATTATTGTTTTTTCTTATATAATTAGGATATGTAATAATATATCGAGTGTATATACTTATCTTTCACCCACTCAAAAACATGACACCATTTATTTTCACCAGTATGTAAATATTAACACGACATCTGTTTTCAACCCATTGACACTCGCACAAGATTTGATTGGTTGTTTTGTCTCTATACTCAACCTGTTGTCTACATTCTCCTTTTAAACCAGTTATATAACATCTCATTTCGGTTTTCTCGTTCTTATGAAATGTAAAATCTTTGAAAATAAACATCGGCTTCTTTAGGTCGTGCTTAGCGCACCCTACAAACACACCTGGTAATTAGGCCCAATGAAACCAAACTTGCCAACTTGAACTAAAACCCATAAGTGATTTTAAAATTAAATATGATTATATTTATATATAGCTTTGAAAACCATAACTCAGTATTAGATGCAGACAGAGTTTTAAAAATCGCGCCTAAGGCGCGCTTATGCGCCAAGTCGCACGAGGCTCTAGCCTTTGGGATTTTTTTAGATCGAGGCTCACGACATGCAGTGCCTTGGGGATTTTTGCGCCTCGGAGATGTAACGGGTTTTTGGGTTTTTTTTTTTTTTTTTTTTTTTTTTTTTTTTTTTTTTTTTTTTTAATATTAAGATAAGATACATGAGCCTTTTAAGTCATAGGGTGAGTATTTGTATGATTTGTAAATTTGAATTGATTTTATGTTTATTTTATTGATTGAAATTTTCTTTAATAAGTTACTTTGTTTCATTAAGTATTTTCTTTACGACATATTATCATGAAAATGTAGCATTGTGCCTTGAATATTAATACGTTGCTTGCTTGATATTTTGGGTTAAATTGTGAGCTTTGTTAGATGTAAGTCTACAAGTGTAGGACACAAACATATTTAGTCTGATATGGATTTTAATCTCTATATAGGTCATCGAGCCAAAGAGCTGATCCGTTTTAAAAGTGACAACTGATCAATTTTAATCTTTATAATGGTAATATGTGTCATGTATTAAGTATTTTAATGTTATTTTGTGTTATTTAAGCTACATAAATGATCACATATGTTATAAAAACTTAATGTATTTAGTGCGCCTCGAATTCATGAATCCCGCGCCTTGAAATGCGCCTCGACTCGAGGCTCTTTGCGCCTTAGTGTGCCTTGAGCCTTTCAAAACATTGGATGCAGGTGTCCTTTTTAGACCATTCGACGTGTCTTCGATGGTCAAAAAGCAAGACTCGATCGTTCCCAAGACCGAGGTGTGAGAGGTTTATTGTGTTTGTGTATGTGTGTATACATATTAAATGGCGTTTATGAAGTATATTTGTTTTTTAAGTGGGGTATGTTTGATGGTTAAGTTGATTGTCTTATTACACTAAGTTAGTGATGAAATGAGTTGTAGATAGAAAAAATTAATGTGACGCTAAGATAACGTGGTGAAATTGATCTTGGTGGTCTCTTATTACGTCTAGCCTTAGCATTTAATCGCACAATTTATGGCTAAAAAATGAGCACGGTCAAAATAACTTTATATAGCTGTTGTGCTTTTGTGGACAAAGTACTATTATGACTTTTTAATGCAGCTACTGTATTAATAAACGTCCCACTCTGGGGACCATGTACTTCTAGAAATAAGGTATCACCTATATAAGGCTTCATACAGTAGGGTCAATCTCTTTCATTTTCTTTGCTATATCAGCTTTCTTTTTACAGCGATTTTCAAGCGATTGAGTGCCTCAATAAGAGCGACCCTCATCATTTTTTATTTTTTTATTTTAAAAAAAAAACATTTTTAACACAAACTTAAATTTCATAATTAAAACCTTACATAATAATTCAAATAAAATTAAAACATTACAATAAAATTCAAATAACTTTCAAACATTACGATAATAAACTCGCTACTAACTTTATCATCATCCGAAGATGAATCGGCAATAAATAGCTCGTAAGAATTCATAGTTTGAAAGTGTGAAATAAAAAGTGAAATGAGAGTGTTATTTGAGATAATGTGTATATAGAGAATGTGTGAAAAAAATAGTGAAATGAGTGTGTTTATTTATAGTGTGAAAGTAAGTTTAAAAGTTTAGTTTATTTATTTATTTATTTATTTTGCCCAAAGTTCCTATCTCAACGGTAAAAAAAAAAAAAAAAAAAAAAAAAAAAAAAAAAAAAAAAAAAAACTTACAAACGATTGTCGATCACATGCACGACCTTGATACAAGAAAAAAGTAATCGATCGACGATCGCGATCGATTGAATCGAACGATCGATTCGCCTTACTGTGACAAGCCTAAAAAACACAATTCAGAATTCAGAATCAATCACTGTTCCTCATATTCATACATATTCACGGGGTGCTTGGTAGGGGGGATAAGGGGGTAGGTAATAGCAAACATAATGATTAATCATGCTTGGTTCAAGCTAAGGAGTATAATGATTACCCAGTAATGGGTAATGAACAATTATAGAGTAAATTGAAGGGTAAGGTATTGATTACCCACCATCACCCATTCCTTTGTATTCCCTTTTCCTTTCACTTTCCCTTTCCTTTTCCCTTTCCCTTTCCCTTTCCCTACTTCTTACAAGGCACCCTCAATTTAATCAAAATTATCATGGTTAAAGCAATGAGAGTTTATGAATATGGTGCTCCTGAGGTGAGTCTAGCTGCTCCTTTCTAGTTAAGCTACTTAAATTACGTAGTTAAAGACGTATTAGTCGATGTAAGAGTGACAAATATGTACTGGTAAATAACAAGCATATTTTCCCGCGCGTTGATGCGGGGCGTTCATTTTTGTGCTTACTTTGATTATGTAGTCTAAGTTTTGTGTCATGTTATTTTTCAAATATTTGTTTAGACGTTTTGATTAGTTTTTTTCTTTTGGTAAAAAACAATTATTGTTTAACTTTTTTTCCTAAATTTTGTGAATGTGCATATATGTTTGTAAGTTTTTATTATATTTGGAATATACACTTACTTACTGTTATTTATTTGAAAAGTAAATTATGATTTCCTTTATATTAAGATATATTTTTTAGTAGTTTTTTTTTTTTTTTTTTTTTTTTGAGATGTGGTTGTGTTTATGTTTAGTAGAAGCAATTACTTTTATCCATGTGATTTTTGGTTGCCGTATTTGTACAAATTTCTATTTGAATAGAAGTATCCCAAAAGAACATTTTTTTCTTTTTTTTCTTTTTTTTTTTGGGTCAAGTTTGGTACTTTTCATATTTTTTTATTCACATGGGTTAAAGTAAAAAAGGTTTGGTCAATATAAAAGTCAAAGAGGTGTTGAAAAGGTATATGATAAAATTGGGTAGAAAAGAAACTTTGAGTAACAATGTGTTTTCTTTTTCTTTATCAAAAGTTGAGAATAGAACATGAGAGATAATTTGTTTGGCTGGGGAATTCAATTCGATCCATTAGTATTTCTTTTCAAATGGTTAGTATTAATGTTTTTGCCAAATATTCGTCTTTTAAAAGGTTAATTCGTAGATAAATCATAAGCATATGAGGGTATTGAAAGAAATTACGAAATTCAAATGAGGGTATTAAAATTTTTTCATTTCTTTTGTGTTTCAAGATTCTTTAAATTGTTGTTTCATATTTGAAGTAATTGTGATTCAAACAATTTTGAGCATATCGTTTGCCCTTTTTTTTAGTGAATAATGGGATTCAAGTTACTTATGTGTTATTTGGTATAAGAATGTGCAGTTCGACTCTATTTGTGTGTTTCACTTCAATATTGGTATCTGATATGTTTGTTTTTAGTGTGTTAACAAATGCGAATACAAAAATAATTGTTGCACCAAATATAGGTTTGACTACCATTGAGCAGGACTGTTATGGTTACATGGATGTTGGTAGTAGGTATACAAAACATAGAGCTAAACATCTGGTCAATGCACAAACCTACATTAACATTATTGGTGCTAGTAGTTGTAGATATTGACATACGTCATTGGCCATGAGTTGTCTTAGTAGTGATAGTTACTTACATAGGTTACCTTCTTTAGGCTGCACTTTAGACGTGTGCAGTTGAGTAGCAAAAGGGTACATAAGTCATTGGCCATGACTGGTAGGCTGAAGTTTAGAAGTTTGCAGTTAAGTAGCAAAACAGTGTGCATGCACCTTGCATATTATGCCTTCTTCTTTTTGCTGTCCGTTGGTTCTTCTGTGAAGAGTGGTCGTTTGGTTGTTTTCAGACCAACACTTGAGCTTATGTCTGTTTTGGATCTAGTTTGCATTCCAGAGTATGCTGGTGGTGGTGTTGCCATGTCTGTAACAGTTTAAAAAAAATTAGATAAATAAATAAATAAGGTATGGTTTAAGATAAATTTTTTAGTTTGATTAGTTGTTTAGTAAGTATGAAAATTTATTATCTGGTTGCTTTTCTTCTATTCTTAGATTCTGTTGTGTTGGTTCCTCAGTAATATTTTCTGTTATTCGTGGAACATAGCTGCTTTTACCCGATTCTATGTTTGTTGTTGGTATGTCCTGCATGCTGGTGTATGCCGCTATTGGTGTTTCCATTTCTATAGTAGTTAAAAAAAAATCAGTATTTTAGATCATATTTAATATCTTATAGT
Source organism: Artemisia tridentata subsp. tridentata (assembly GCA_021014915.2). NCBI lineage: Eukaryota > Viridiplantae > Streptophyta > Magnoliopsida > Asterales > Asteraceae > Artemisia > Artemisia tridentata. The sequence continues at coordinate 351,039,474 of CP139504.1, read as the reverse complement.
ATGATATTTTAATAGTCAATGTTTGTTACCTTTTGGATAGTGGCGCTGCTCTATAGGCTTCTGTTGTTGTTCCATAATGTTTAGGCTTGTCGTTGTTGGAATGGGGTCGATAACAGCTAATGCTTTTGTTGATGATGCGTGAGCTGTAATGTAAAAATTAGGATGTTTTGCCATTAGTTTTTTAGATATGAAAAAGTTATAACTTTTATACTGAAATGTGATGTCAAATGGATATGTTTACCTGAAGGTTGTCCTTCAATTTGTCTTGTCGTTCCTGTTTTGCCGAAGATTTCATCGACCACAAATTCGATGGATCCTTGTCTGCAAGTTGGATTGTAATGAAATTGAAATGTATGCTTAGTCCCAAAAATTGCTTCTAATTCTTTTGGAAAATGTCGTGGGTCACCATTCTCATTTGATGAAACCAAATTTGCACAATCACCGACAAATTCATCTGCCTTAGGTGTAAAGAATATAAATTGTGCTGTTGCGCTGCCGTCCGTTAGAATTGCTCTGAAATTGTATCTGTATGCATGAAGTAGGTAGATAAGTGATTGCGAAAAAATTAGTTGGTTTGTTTGTTATATGCTTACCTGTAGTTAGGAGCTGGTATAAGTCCGTGTTGTTTGCATTCATAGTTTCCATTGATTTTTGGAGCTTTGAAGTTGCATGAAGTGTAGTACCACCCTCTATCCTTATTCAGCTCCATTATTGTTGCTTCACAACTAAACCATACTCCCTAATAAAGAATAAAAATTGATATTTCATATATAGCTGTTTTATGTAATAGATGTTAAACTATAAATGGACATTAGTTGTTGTAACTGACCTTATAGGTGTCTGGATTATGTGTAAGTAGTATCGCAAGTGGGATACGGTTTTTGGTTTTTCCTGTTCAATGTCTTGTAAACGGTACCTGGTGACACATAATAGTGGCCTTTCTTGATAGAGTGCGTTGTACCTGTTGCATATGCATATTGCTTTAAGTATATGAATTTTCAATTAAACTTTGTATAATAATAGTTAAGGATATACGAATATTACTCTACTTTATATTGTTCAAGCTGTGGTATCTTAGGATTTATGTAATAGTATGTTGCTGGTGTTGATGAAAGCTGGAGGTCTATAAATAGAGAACAATTAGGTATATAGTTTTTCTTACATTTATTTATAGATAAGGCATGATTTCATATGAATGTTACTAAAAGTACCTCTGTTTTGATATTTTGAAACTCTACATGAACTCACGGCTATTATGATTGGCCTTTCAAGTGCCTCAATAGCTTCTTTTTCAAATCTGTCGGTGAGCTCATCCCATAATGTCAATTCAATGGAGTTTCGACTGTTCATGTAAATAATTTCAAATGTATGTCATGCATTTAATCTATTGTATATGATGCGTGGTTTTGCGACCTTACAACAGGTTTTACCTCTCGAGGGATCTCAAGAGGCTTACAACCCCACCAGGCAGTGTACCTGACCGATGTAGTATAGTGTAGTGGTAAGTATGGGGGATTGATCGTTCTCCACAGGGAATAGTGTTCGTTAGGTATAAAAAACTACTCTAATAGGTCTAAGGGTGAGAGAAGATTCTTTTTAGGTTTTTATATTTTTTATGAAAGCAAGTAAAATCTCGGGTTTGAAAGAGTGGGCGGAATTAGTTGCTAGTCAACTAACCCAGGTTACTACGAATGCAAATAAAATAAAATAACAGAAAATGAAAAGGTGGTAAAACTTATGTGGAGAGAAATGTGTTTACTTAGATTTCCTTACTCCCTAACTATCTTTTACCGGTTAATTAGTGTGTATTAATCGCGTGGATGACGGGTGTATTCCTTAATACCAATCGTGGGGTGGCGTACGTACTTCCCCAACTCTATGAACTCCTACTTCACTCCTATGTCGAGCCGGCTAGGAAGCTCCTAACATGGGATCACTAGAATTCGCTCATGCATTAAATACAACCATAAAAACCTTTAGTACGCATTGGTTCATGTTTCTTAAGACGTTCAAGCAAGTTACCGAATAGGAAGTTAGCCAGTTTTCTTAAGCCTAACATAGATGAACAATCATCCAATACAACTAATAACACACTAATAACCAATAATCAATAGCTAGGTTTCATTAGATCTAAGCAAACACAAAGAAAACCTAGCCTAGCATGTTAAACAAAAGACAAGAACAAGATAGAATCAAACAACACATAGACATATTGAATGATTAATTGATAACTTATCTTCAATGTAACATGGAAGATCTCAAGGCAAAAAGCCTTGAAAAAGCTGCTAAAATCGTCTTAGGTTTTCCACACACAAAGTTCCCCAATAAGTTCCACACTAATGACAAAAAATTGCAAAACTATATATAGACTTTCAGATTTGACGGCGTCACGTTATGGAGTGTGACGCCGTCACCTCGCCGCTTTTAGGGTTCCCGGATGGCCTTCTTGACGCCGTCCCTCTTTAGCTCTCCAAAATCCGTTCTGGCTTATCAAGGCTTGACGCCATCAGAATTAGGCGTGACGCCGTCCCGCTTTAACTTATACCGTGACGACCTTGATCACTCCAAAGGGTGACGCCGTCAGAATTCCCATGCAAAATTCTCTGGCTTATCATGAGTAATTTTCATATCCACCTTTTTCTTGCCAAGCCATGACGCCGTCCAGGGTAATTTCTGACGCCGTCAAATGTACTTTTCAGCCGATTTTGAGACTTTATCGTTTTCTTCACTTTTATGCTCCAAAAACGTCCAAAATGCTTCCTTTTCCAGATTTCTTCTCCAAAGTACCTAAAATGACAAAAGGAACGATTTAGGGCAATATTTGATCAAATAAATACGATTTAGGGCTTAAATGACCCCCTAAAAGCGGTACACTTTTCGCTTCATCAAATACCCTTACACTTGAGATTTGCATGTCCTCAAGCAAATGCGCTTTTATTCTAATCAAAATACAAGTTAGGGGTCATTTAATGCTAATATAAAAGTAATTACAACAATTAATCGTTCCACTTTAACCATAATAAGCACGGAGATTACATACTAGCACCTCACAAGTAGTGTTTAGATACTCACATCTCTCAAGTGTCATCAAAATAAATCTCATAAATGAAAACGGATAATATCTCTCACTACCTGTCATAGCAAATAGATTACCATAGGCTTGGGAAAGGATCGAAAACCTCCTCCACTAGGCGTAAGCACCTAAGATAAACTATCAAAGAGGGCTTTTACATGGGTTATAACGTTAGGTTTAGGGAAAAGGAAAACACGGTTTTGTTGGATAAAGGATATTTTACTGGTGGCGAGTTAAAGATCTTGATCAATTACATGTACTATACAATGTTGCTAAGCCAAGACTCGACTCGATTTAAGCTAATGAAAGAAAATAACAAAAACATAAAATAAACATAAAATAAAACGGGATGGTAGTCCGTATGTTTTTTCTATTTTTCTTTTTCTCATTTTTTTTGTATTTTTCTTGATTTTTTTTTTTTTTTTTTTTTTTTTTTGCCCTACCATCCAAAATAATACATCATAGGGGCATTGCATTCCCCTTACACTTGAACTTTTACATAACTTTACAATTAACTATTCTAATGACTCGAATTAAGATAATTGAAAAACTTGGAGTACTTTTTAAAATATTTAGCACATATGGGGGTAATAAATGATGTTCTTCCCCATTACTCCATTACACTAGTACTTTACCCATGAGTCCCAATCGTCCCAAAACAATATGTACAAGGATATGACTCGACTTAGCAACCATGTAATCAACTAGATAATTAACTTGGGGTTTAAACAAATGTTGTCACAATAATGCACTAAAAATGAGTACATACAAGGTAGGCTAAGGCGATTTGGGTGTACATTTTAGTGGGGTGTAACAAATTCTTCCTTTAAGTAAAATGCTTAAAGGTCGAAACGAAAAGATAGGCTCTGAGGGGTGTACTAGGGGTATCGTGTACTAAAAATGAGTACAACGCAAAGGGTGTGGGAGAATTACTTGACCAATGTAGCCAATGTAATTATAACAAAAACACAGGTGTAAAACAATGGGTTAATCCTAATGCCTCTTATCATGTAGTAAATCTAACTACACGAATGTAGTCTCACTTGTGGCCTCGGAATGGTCTTAACGCAAGTTCTAGAATCTAAGTGCTACCGGTACACACATCATAGCATAAATGCTTTTCCTACCAATTTTAGGGGCGAACCTCACATATTTGGGGGTGGAAAATTTTTTTAGTGGTACGGTTTTTGTGCTAGTCATATAACTCCTATCCGTGAGACGCTCATTAAGATCAAAGTTTCACTCCTAAGTGTTGTAAAAAATTTTAAATTTGGCATTAAAATTACCCTAACAGGTATTTATCTCAGTTTTATTACACATCTACTATTAAACAAACAAAAATCAAGCGTAATAGCATTCTCTAATCGTATCGTGCTTTTACCCCCCCCCCCTTACACTTAAGATGAACATTGTCCCCAATGTTCAAATAACAGGATGTAAAAGTAAAAAGTAAAAGAATGAAATCAAATACTCCCCTGATTCGCTCGGTGGATAATGTGGTAACACGGTTAGATCTTCTTCCAAAGTAATGTTGAAGCTCCATGACTAATGCATCGCCAAAAGCTTGATCCAAAACATTTCCTTGTCCAAAATAACCTGTTAAACCTGAGAAAACAAACACGAAAACCTGCATAACATCGGCGGGATAAACTCTATATATAAGGATATAATGCTTGTGGAATGATAATTTTGCAGATCCCTGGAGATTATAAGTTAGAGATTTAATAAAAACTTTTTATGAAAACAAAACTTTCAAAAAATTTTCAGAAAATTAAACCTGACGCCGTCAGGTTATAAATCCTGACGCCGTCAGAAATGATCTGACAGAATTCTCATGTTAAGTTTCCGGAAATTTTTTTGGAAAAACCTATACCTTACTTCCTGGAGTTCCTGCAAAACATCATTATGACTCGATACAAGCATTTGACTCAAACAAATACTAATATGTATGTTCATTTATTATTATTACGATTCATGTTCATTTGTGTTCTAATAAACCGATTTGGATTTCCCTTACACTTAACTTTTGCAAAATACCTTTATATGTAGTTAAGACGAAGTTAAAAACAAGATAAAGCATTTTCACAATTAGTTTTTGAACATGAATCAATAATAATAAAATTTAAACATACATACGGAAACAAATAAAAACAAACAAACAAATAAATAAATAAAAAATCAAATAAGACTTGCATGCAATAAAGAAAATCAATGTCACAAATGTTTAAAGGCCAAAAATGCCTTATCCTAAACTATTACAGACCGAATTGTTCAGAACATACAACCAAAGATTAAATTGTTCAAATATCAAAACATCAAATCAAAGCATCACTGGGGTGGGGGACCTTGGCGATAGTCATAGTCAGGAGGGAGATGCCCGTAGTACCCATATGGTGGGTAGTCCTGCTCACGCCCCGGGAAAGGGTCGATCTGCAGGTGGGGGTCCAACTGATCACGCGTAGATAAGTGCTGCATCTGACGAACAGTGTGATCATACATCCAGTCGAACCTCTCGTCCACCCGGGTCCTCCAAGTATCAACCTGGCCCATCCATGCCCCCTGGTGAGCCTGCCAATCCCCTCTGCTCATGTGCCGGTAGTAATCTGCTGTACCAGCCTCATAACCCCCATGCTGCTGCTGCTGCTGCTCCTCCTCCTCCTCATCATCCTCATCACCAGCATCCTCACCACCGTCTGGATGATACCACATAAAGGTCCCATCATGCATCTCCATAACCACCTCCATCTGCTTCAGGGACCTAACCTTCACTGTCCTGCATGCATCACCACTACTCAAATACCTCATGACCTCGGGCCTGAGGACTCCATAGGATCGGGCCAGCCGGGTGATAAACATCCCACCATAAATCCTGTCTCCTTCCCTTTCCCCAACTCCACCATGCAGAAAGCTAGCAACCCAGAATGGGATGTTGCAGTAAACCTCATTCGAGTAAATGGTGTACAAGTAGAAGAGGTCTGAAGTAGTGACACGGTGGTGAGAGCTGTGGCGCCCTGTCAAGCTGTAGGTGAGACACCTATGGGTCAACCTAATCCTAGGTTCCCTGATTTGAGACGCCACAGTAGTCGAGGTGTACACCCCATCCCCAATAGTAGGCCAAAACATGGAACATCTAAAATCATTCCTCATCGACTCCCCATGCAACAACCTAGGCATGAACCCTGCTTGAGTGGTTTCATGCTGACTATACAACCCAAGTCTCCACCCAAACTCAGTAACCGAACACGTCCTAAACTCACCCCCAGCCTAAAGTAGATTGTGGTTCTGCCCACATCTGTCCTTGCCTCAGCCATGTCAAAGTGAAAAGTGGCAAAGAATTCACGTACCAATTCGTCATAGACCGGCTCCTGAATTCTAAACAGGCTTTCCCACTGAGGGCCGGTAAACTCATCCGTCTGAAAGCTTTGGAGAAAGGTTTGCTCAAGACCTTCCCTCCTCAGAAAGCTCCAATCTACCACAGCCCCATTTTCAACTTTATGCTGTAGCAATTGGGTGTATTTAGTTGTGGCGGCATCGTCATCAAAGACACCCCAACTGAGGATCGTGTCCCCAAAGTTCTCTTGTTGAGATCTGGAAGAACTCCCTCGGCTAGGTCTTTGACGCTTACTCATTATCTGGAACAAAGCAGGGAGGAACAAAAGTGTTAATATGTGAATTAAAGATTCGGTGGAGCATCAGACAGGTCTGACGCCGTCACCCTTTGCTAGGTGACGCCGTCAGGTTCGACCACATTTAAATCCAAAATTACGAGGGAAAAATCAATATCCAAACTTTAAGCTTAAACCAAACGCCCCTTTTTACAGCAAAATGGGTGATTGGATCATAGGTTATGGTTCAAATTCGTGGCCTCCCCATTAGTGAATAGACCCAATTGATTGCCAATTATCAAATGCTTTAATTATTGCTAAATAACACTAATTAATGGACATTATGAGTTCTAAGCATGAATCACTCCTAGGGTTTCATGAGTTGGGGATTTTCGAAATTTACGAATCCTATGAGTAATTAAAGCGAAAAGAATGAATAAGAATTACTTACCACGTGGAGATTGATAACGAAAGTCGGTGAATTTGATCTTGAAAATTCGTGGGTGGGGTTGGAGTGGATATGGTTTGTGGGGTTTGTGATGAAAGTGATCGAATTAAAGTTGTTATTGCTGTGCAGACAGGGTGACGGCGTCACGTTCAAATCCTGACGCCGTCAGACCAGCGTAATTTACCACTTTGTGCCAGTTTACAAATGAGCCCCTTGTACTTTAAAGGAGCAGCTAGTCAGGGTCAATAATCCTGATAGCTAGTCTCGTTAACAAGTTCCTCCTAGGTCAAATGTTTTGTTACTGTCACGGGATGTAGTAAAATATTGGAAAGGGCCGGTTGACGTCTCATTCAGGTTCCAATTTCCATCACGGCAGGTATTCAGGGAGTGAGAGGAACTTTTCCAGGGGGTGTTCGAATTGAGGGTGTGCTTTAATTTAGTCCTTCTCACACCTGGCTTAAAGCCAAAAGATCGTTTCCTAGCTTTATGAAAGTTAGGGGGTGTGACAACCACGCTTCCCACGAAAATGCAATGATCTTGAGAATTCTCTTCCTTGCGAGGGGATCCAAATGGATAAGAGGGTTTTAAAGGTGAAGGCTCGGGGAGAGGGGTTTCATCATCCCATTCGTTGTATGGTTTATTAGGGACCGGGAGTTCAAAGATTTTCTCAATCTTTCTGTGTGAAGCTTCTTCCCTAATTTTCTCTTTTATTCTCAAGATGAATTTTTCTGCTAGTTCCATGAACATATCTTGGGTGTTTTTCAAGTGAGTTTCTAATTCCTGCATCCGTCTCTCTTGGTTGTTCACGAAAGTTAGCATTATCCCTTCAAATTCATCTTGTCGTGAGAATTGATGAGACGTATGCCTACCAATTGTGTTCACGCACTCATCGGGATTTTCATCAGCCGTAGGTATCTCGGCTTTCATTAATTTCTCAACCTGCCTTTTTATGCTTTCGAACAGCTGTTCTTGGGTTGCACTTATGCAATTTAAAGTCCCTTCTTCCGAGAACGTTGAGTCATTCCATTCTTCTTCTTCGTACTGTGCTAAGTCCTCGATGACTTCCCAGCATTTATCGACACTGAGCCTGCTCAGCCTCCCATTGGCAGCGTAATCTATGGTTCTTCTAGTTTGATGGTTTACGCCATCATAAAATCGTTGGATTTGTAGCCAAGGATCCATGCCATGGTGAGGGACTTTTCGGAGTAAGTCCTTGAATCGAGTCCATGCCTCGTAGAGGGTTTCGCCTTGACATTGTTGGAACATCAAGATATCATTCCTTAGCTTGGTAGTTCTTCCCGGTGGGAAAAACTGAGCAAGGAAACGAGTGGTGAGATTATCCCAAGAGGTGATGGATCCTGCGGGTTGACGCTCTAGCCATTGACTAGCTTGGTCCCGCAAAGAGAATTGAAAGAGACGCAGTCGGGTCGTCTCTCGAGTGGCAACATCAAGGTCTATAGAATCAACGATTTTGAGAAAGTCCTTGAGATGTTGATTAGGATCTTCGGAACGAAGTCCATGGAATGCGCATCCGCTTTGCACCAACCGGATGGTGTCGGATCGCAAGGGAGTGACATTGGCTCCTTGAGTGAGCTCAATGGTGTTTCGATAGCCATGGTGGCTAGGACGGGAGTACTCTCCTAAAGTACGGCTCTAGGAGGTGGTGGTTGTTGTGGTGGGTTGTTGGGATCGAGGATATTACCACCTTCCATGATGTCGGATGGTAATGGTTACGAACACAGAAACGAAGAAAAAAGATAGACTAAAGAAGACCTAGAAAAATAAAATAAAAATCTCACTAGAAAGGAATCTAGTGAGTAGACCTATAAAATAAAAATTCAACCTAAACAATAACTATTCCCCGGCAGCGGCGCCAAAAACTTGATGCGTGGTTTTGCGACCTTACAACAGGTTTTACCTCTCGAGGGATCTCAAGAGGCTTACAACCCCACCAGGCAGTGTACCTGACCGATGTAGTATAGTGTAGTGGTAAGTACGGGGGATTGATCGTTCTCCACAGGGAATAGTGTTCGTTAGGTATGAAAAACTACTCTAATAGGTCTAAGGGTGAGAGAAGATTCTTTTTATGTTTTTATATTTTTTATGAAAGCAAGTAAAATCTCGGGTTTGAAAGAGTGGGCGGAATTAGTTGCTAGTCAACTAACCCAGGTTACTATGAATGCAAATAAAATAAAATAACAGAAAATGAAAAGGTGGTAAAACTTATGTGGAGAGAAATGTGTTTACTTAGATTTCCTTACTCCCTAACTATCTTTTACCGGTTAATTAGTGTGTATTAATCGCGTGGATGACGGGTGTATTCCTTAATACCAATCGTGGGGTGGCGTACGTACTTCCCCAACTCTATGAACTCCTACTTCACTCCTATGTCGAGCCGGCTAGGAAGCTCCTAACATGGGATCACTAGAATTCGCTCATGCATTAAATACAACCATAAAAACCTTTAGTACGCATTGGTTCATGTTTCTTAAGACGTTCAAGCAAGTTACCGAATAGGAAGTTAGCCAGTTTTCTTAAGCCTAACATAGATGAACAATCATCCAATACAACTAATAACACACTAATAACCAATAATCAATAGCTAGGTTTAATTAGATCTAAGCAAACACAAAGAAAACCTAGCCTAGCATGTTAAACAAAAGACAAGAACAAGATAGAATCAAACAACACATAGACATATTGAATGATTAATTGATAACTTATCTTCAATGTAACATGGAAGATCTCAAGGCAAAAAGCCTTGAAAAAGCTGCTAAAATCGTCTTAGGTTTTCCACACACAAAGTTCCCCAATAAGTTCCACACTAATGACAAAAAATTGCAAAACTATATATAGACTTTCAGATCTGACGGCGTCACGTTATGGAGTGTGACGCCGTCACCTCGCCGCTTTTAGGGTTCCCGGATGGCCTTCTTGACGCCGTCCCTCTTTAGCTCTCCAAAATCCGTTCTGGCTTATCAAGGCTTGACGCCGTCAGAATTAGGCGTGACGCCGTCCCGCTTTAACTTATACCGTGACGACCTTGATCACTCCAAAGGGTGACGCCGTCAGAATTCCCATGCAAAATTCTCTGGCTTATCATGAGTAATTTTCATATCCACCTTTTTCTTGCCAAGCCATGACGCCGTCCAGGGTAATTTCTGACGCCGTCAAATGTACTTTTCAGCCGATTTTGAGACTTTGTCGTTTTCTTCACTTTTATGCTCCAAAAACGTCCAAAATGCTTCCTTTTCCAGATTTCTTCTCCAAAGTACCTAAAATGACAAAAGGAACGATTTAGGGCAATATTTGATCAAATAAATACGATTTAGGGCTTAAATGACCCCCTAAAAGCGGTACACTTTTCGCTTCATCAGTATACGTAATTTTATTTTTTTTTATAGAAAAATGACTTACTTCAGATTTTGTATTTCCACTTTTCGCATTCTTGATTGAGTTCTGTTAGGATTTCCAATGTCTCGTGGTTCTCCGGATGTAATGTAACATCCAATATAATCTTTACATTTAAACATGCTTATAGATATACATTTTTTTGTTATTATGGTAAGTAAAAGTATTTAAATTTGTTTGATGGTACCTGTAAGAACTGGATATTATTTTTTTCCTTTGTCACGTGGGTCAAATATTTTGTTGGGCAACTGATTGTAGGATACAAAGTTGAAATAGTGGTTTGGGAATGATTCAGATGGTATAGTATCCATTTTTGTGAGTCTGGTAAATGAGAGTGAGGTTTTGTTATGAATAGTTTGTTGCCAGTTTTCTGTTTTAATACAGTGAAAGTCTGATACGCGGTATGCTAGGCCAGGTATAAGAATAGGTCTGAAATGATGTATGTCGGCAGCTAGCATGTTCGCTTGTATTGCAGTTCCCTAGGTATATAAAACATTGTTACAATAAAGCAAATGTAGTCATGTTTGTATAGTATTATGTATGTAAATTACCTGTCTGTCTAATAAGATTGCAAGATAGCCTTTTTTAGTTGTATCTGGAGGATCTCGAGCGGTCCATGCACGGTATACTTTGACCTCAATCAGTTTCTCTCTGTCTCCAGGTTTAAGCTCTTCGAGTGGTGTTAGTGCCATGCTGCAGTAACCAAATTAAAATATTAGAAGAATAAAAAAAAAATAGAAAGTGCAGCAGTTTTTGTTTTCAACTATATTCAATGCAATTTAAAAAAAAAAAAAAAAAAAAAAAAAGTTAATGCAAACCAAGACTAACGTTAACATTCATGTTTAGTATTTTGTGCAATATAATGTTGAATACTTAAACATCTGTTTCAGCAATTGTGTTGAGAAAGTCTTTATATTCTATGTTTTTGTTTGTGTTGGGTGGGTGGTCATTTTGTTTTTTTGTAAGGATTTTGAGACCATTGGCCGTTGTAGCTCGTGAGAGCGCAACATAAAGTTGCCCATGTGAGAATATAGGTTCAGGTAGGTAAACTTAAATCTTGCTTAGAGACTGGCCCTGGCTCTTGTTGATTGTCATTGCGTAGCAAACCTTCACTGGAAACTGTTTCCTTTTGAAGATAAAAAGCATGTTGGGATCTGTGGCTTTCAACGTAATTCTTGGAACAAAAACTTTTTCTCCAATCCTGTTTCCTGTGATAATTTCTGCTTGTATCAGGTTTGACAATAGTTGTGTCACAACAATTCTTGTTCCATTGCATAGGCCACATCCTAAGTCCATGTTGCGAAGTAGCATAATTGGAGTTCCAATTTTAAATAACAGCTTGTTTGGTGGGAAACCGGGAAATTTGAGTGTGCTTAGGAACTCTGGTGGATATAGTAGTTCATTTGCAGCACCGTCTTTTCCAAAAGGAGTAGCCTCATCAGAACTTATGTAGGTTGTGCTTTCTCCTTTGACCAATGACCGAATCTCTGTGTTAATTGCATCAGTTGTTTCATTCTTAGGACATACGATTGCTTTTTCCTGTAAGATTTGTGCAGTTGGTGATTCCAATGTGTCTTCGTCATAGATGAAGTTAATAAGCGTTGGTAGACCCTCGTTGGTATATGGAATTAGGTATTCTTCAAGAATTGTGATCCAGCTGGCATTTTGTGCATCTTCTTCATCAGGGCTGCCTATTTTACCATCTCTTATGTCTAGTAACCATGAAGAAAATTGTGTTGTTTTATTACTTTCCTGGTCGTCAAGTTCCCTTTGTAGAAGCCTCATGTTTTGTGTCAATCTGCATACTTTAAAATGTTGCCAAAGGTATGAAGAGGTTATTGATGCAGCCACTATATCTGACTTTGTGCCTTTCTTTATACTGGTAATGTTTGTCTAAAGTCACCACCTAGCATTACTGATTTGCCACCAAATAGTTTATCTGGATTGTTGAGAACACTTTAAGAGTTCGATCAAGTGCTTCAAAGCATCTTCGGTCATTCATTGGGGCTTCATCCCAAATGATTAAGTCTATGTCTGATACTAGTTGTGCAAGTAGCATCTTTTTTTTTTTAACATGACACATTGATTCATCTGTTAATTCAAGAGGCACTTTGAATCTTGAATGGGATCTTCGGCCAGATGGAAGCAACAAAGAAGCAATTCCAGAAGATGCAACTGCTAGTACTATATTTCCTTCTGAACGCAGCTTGTTAATTATTGTCTTCCATAAAAAAGTTTTGCCTGTTCCTCTATGCCCATATACGAACAGTAACTGTTGGTTATTGTTACAACATGAGTTAACAATAAGATTGTAGATCCTTTGTTGGTCTGAATTTAGTTTTTTAACAGCAAGTGCAACTTCTTCTTTAAGCTCGTCACGGTTGTAATTTTTTTCTTCCATCAACAGTCTGTTGTTTAAGTCGTCTAGTAAATGTTTTGGAGGCAATTCAAGGCCGAAATCTGTATCTGATTTGGAGCAGTTGTTAAATATCATTTCTAACTCGTATAGAACATATCCTTTCAATTCTGGATCATTGATATGAAGATTTTTTATATGAGTCATGTCAGATGCTTTTGCTGGAATATCATCAATCATTAGTGTCCAATGCTTTTCCCATAATTTCACGGTATGAGAATTTATGGGAATGAGTTGGCTGAAGCTTATTGGTTGAATTTAGGAGGTATGGTAATTTGGGAATCACCACTCCTTGTCTCGTTAGTGAGGAGAGGTTAGTTGTGGAAGTTTGTTAAAGTGACGTGGCACCCCGTGAACTTTACCTCCTCACTGCACTTTGTGCTCTTAGGGTGGTGGCAATGGTGGGCGGTATGCCCATCGGCATCACCAAACCGCCGGTGAACACCATTGCCACCCCAAGCGGTTTGGCCATCGGCAAGCATGGGCGGCATGTGATGATTTCACGGTATGAAAGTTAATATTCATGCAAAGTTAATATTTTATTCAAAATAAGCACATGTGCAGCCTTTCTTGTGCAATATATTAATGCAAGTTGGACGCATGTGTGGCTTGATTTGAAAAATAAAAAATAAAAAAATAAAATTAGTTGGGAGGTATGAAAAAGGCATGGTTGCCACTAAAAAATGGTTAGGAGGTATGAAAAAAATATGAATGAGGTGGAATGATATTATTGGTGGGTTTGAGAGGTATGAGTTTTTTGGAAGGCATGACTGCCACCACCCTTATATGTTATAAGTAGTGCACCATGCTCTCATACCATTTCTACTCACATTTATGACATCGTCTTTACCAACATACAACTAAACATTTGTCTTACTAGTTTATCACGTCATCAACAACACATAACTTTAATTATTTTTTTTTTCATACTACAGTAAAATATAACCTCATGCTGATATGGTATATAATACTTATCAACTAACTTTTAAATAGGGATATTTGGCTGCAGTTATTGTAGCTAATTAACTACAATTCTCACCAAAATTACATAAAAAATGATTCAGGACTCACAAAAATCAATCAAAGAATTTGGGGACCAACAAATTGTAACATAAAATTATAGAGAGTTGTCTGCAAAAAATTAAATCTAATATATTCCCCTTTTAAATTCAACAACTAGAAATCTATCCGCATCCACTAAAGATGCTGAGGCACAAATAGCATATGATTAATACAACAATTCAAAGGAAACATATCAAAATCTAAAACTAATAACCCAACATGTAAAACTTCCAAAATCATCAATAAACACAACATTAGCATTCAACACTTATGGTATGCTATCTATACAAAAAAGCGAATTGCTGTTAGCTAACCTCTTATTTTGAGTTCAATACATTGAAGATAACTATAACAAACAAATACTGTTGAATGTAGAAACCCCCTAGGTGATACGTTTTATTGATATGATATATATAGAGACAAATACATAATGAAACCCTAATTGACCCAAACAAAAAATGAGGCTTGGGCCATATCTATCCTCTAATACTCTCCCGCAGTCTGAGTAGCGAAATCGCGAAAGCTTGAGCTGAAGTAGCAAATTAAAATTAAAAAAAAAAAAAAAAAAAATTAACGCAATAAAAACATAATTTGTTGATGAAGGGTTCCGGTAGCAAGCGAAAACAATTCTTCAAGCAGCAGTAAAATCAAATAAATACAGTAGCAAAAGCAAATAACATATTTGTTGATGAAGACATCCGGCAGCAAGCGGCGAGATCTTCACCATGCAGCAACAGCAAAAGCATAAGCAAAGAAACAAAAAACAAAAGCAATTACACTTAAAAAAAAAAAAAAAAAAAAAAAAAAAGAGGATAAATGGTGCTGGCTAGGGATTGACGGGGTGCCATAAAGGAGGTGGCTCAACTTAGCCACCTAGGCTTGAGGATCAGACCCGCTCTAAGACTATGTTAAATGTAGAAACCCTATAGATAATACGTTATATATATATATATATATATATATATATATATATATATATATATATATATATATATATATATATATATATAATAAAGATCAAATAAAAAGACAAATATTCGTACACTACGTAAAAAGATTTTTTTTATAAAAAAGTTCACGAAAAAATCCGAAAAAATTTCACAAGATCGGGTATGTTGGTGCATGAAAAAGTTGTGAAAGAAGTTTTTTTAAAAGTAGATACTTTTTCCGAAAAAAAATTATGAAAAAATACGTTTGTGCAATGAATCTTTTTTTGTGCATAAAAAATTCGTTTTTGCACCCAACTTCTTTTGACTTTTTTAATCAAAATAACATTGCGCATCTAACTAAACAAGTTATAAATTTTTTGCATCAAAATTTTTTGGGCATCAAAATTCGTTTTTTGTGCATTAAAAAAAACTTATAAAAACTCAAAATTAGAAAAACTTCTTTCACAAAAGTTTTATGCACCAACATACCCGATCTTGTGGAATTTTTTTGGATTTTTTCGTGAATGTTTTTACGTATTGTATGGATATTTATCTTTTTATTTTAACTTTTCCATATATATATATATATATATATATAAGCAAATGCATAATTAACCCAAACCCATAATCAGATTTGAGCCGTATCTAACCTCTCATAGATACCATTCTTAAACAAATTACCAAAGCATCCAAAAACCCTCATTCGCTAACACTATGTTCTCAAGTTTATAAAAGGAGGTAAATGGAAGTAAATGAACTATCACAACAAAAAATCATGTTCTCAAGTTTTTGGAAGTAAATGGAAGTAAGGAAAATGGAAGTAAATGGGGTTTGGCTCTTTGTTTTTTTGGGTCCACACTTTCCTCCCATATTTGGGATGGAAAGGAAGTAAATAGAATAAGACAAAAACGAAAATACTTTAATGTCAAAAATACCCTTTGTCTTTAGTGTGTATTTATTATGGAGCAAGGTTATAATAGTAATTCCACAAATATAAAAAGTATAAAATGGGACCACCTACTTTCATTTCTTTACTTTACCTTTCTTTCACTCCAAACTTAAGAACACAATTATTTTCATAACTTCCATTTCATTTACTTCCATTTCTTTACTTCCATTTCATTTACTTTCATTTCCCTCTAAAATCATACTTGAGAACAGAGTGTAAATGAGGAGCACATAGAGTTAAAGGAGTAAAGCTACATGAAATATACCAAAAAGAACAAAATAATATCACTACAAACATCAACGATATATACATGGATACATGATAATCTATATTACATATAATGGAAAAATGACTTTTTTCTATTAAATGCATTAAGACAATCCAATTAAAAAAAAAAAAAAAAATCAACTATTCAATGTTTACAATTAATTGATGCATACTTAATGTACATTCTTAAAAGTTAAAACACTAATTCAATGACAAATACAAGTAATAAAATACATAGCACAAGCTATGCAAACTGCTAACTTAAGTAATACAAAATTTTAAACACATTGTACAACTATTAGTTCTTTTACTCCAAAATTCTTTTAACATAAAAATGAACGTAATTTAAGTAGTAAACATATTATTGCCTGTTGTACAATTTAAGAGAACACATCAAAAAATAACAGTTCCATACATTCAACAATATTTTCATTTACTACTTTTATCTCGATATTAAATATTAACATATCTAGTTAAGAGGTGTGCCACACCCACAAAAAAACATTCACAAAAACATCCACAAAATGAGGTGTGAGGGTGTGATTAGCGTATTTTTCTATAGTTTCTCTATTCTCTCTGATTAAGCCAGTCACACAGACACCTCATTTTGTGGATATTTTCTTTGTGGGTGTAGCATTTTCCTATATTTAATTTGTTTAAATAGAGATTGAGGATATTATGCATGCTCACTCTTACAAAGCATACATTTAGTTTACCACATAGTTGTTAAGATCCCGATCACAATCTTAGGATCTTATGATTTTACGATTCTACGAAGCAAAAACGATCTGGATCCTACGTAGGATCTTAAGATCTACTCCGATCCTGACCATAGGATCTTAAGATCTACTCCGATCCGATCTTACTTTTCTCAAACCGCAAACTAAAAAACTAAAAATTTATGGTTTATGGTTTCATATAATATAAAAAACAATAAGATGATTCTTCTTAAATATTCCATATTCATAATTTATAACAACATTTTCATGAAATATTCATATAATTTCATGTTTATAATATATAATAATTTGTAGATTTGAATAATATTACAAAGATCATTAAAAATATCATTATAGTAGGATCTTAGGATCCCGATCCGATCTTACGATCACGATCTTGCAAAGACGAAAACGATCCTAGGTAGGATCCCGATCTTGAAAAACTTGGTTTACCATGCTAAGCTAAAAGAATGTAAAAAAACTGCATATTTATTAGAAAATATGTAGTATCAACATGTATTTGAAGATCTATTTTACAAACAGTATCAAAATTCAAAACCCTTTAGATCTTACGAAAACCACCACTAAGATATGCAAGATAACAAATAACTACACTGGAAAAAAAAGAAAAAAAAAAGGAGAGTGTAAGATATGCATAATCGTAACACAAACACAAGATTAAAGATGGCTTGAGTAGAGAGAGAGAGAGAGAGAGAGAGAGAGAGAGAGAGAATGGGGAGTTCTAGAGAGAGAAAGTGAAGGAAGAATTAGTTGAATGATTAGAAGCTCCAACCCTTCCCACACTTGGGAAGGGGTATTTATAGTTCTAGCTAAGTTTCCTCTAGTGGGCTGTGGAATGAGCTGACAGTGGGTAAAGACCCGACCCAACTCCACAAATATTAATATAACGAAACTAATACTAATAATACTAATAATCATACGAGCTACTTTAATGCCAATGAGTACTCGGGGTGACCGAGTCTTCATATGAATATTTATATTCCTAACAATCTCCCCCTAAGGGAGGTCACCCCGAAAATTACATTTTGAATTCTAGCATTCTAATGAACTTAATTTCCTAGCTCGTAGTCTTTGATTCTTGATGAACACAAATAAGTACATTTTATTATCATCATTTATCCTATTTATTTGACTTGTTTTATTATATTATCTATGAGAATCGATACGTTAATGTTTACTTTAGTAATTCTCAGGTAAAAACAAGCATTATGTGAAACTTGGCGATTTTGGACTAATTATGGAGCAAAACAAGCAAGATGTCAAAAGCCTACTGAAATCCAGAAGATCAAGCTCGTTCTACTCCAGATACGCCGCATTATACTTCTAACATACGGCGTATCACTATCAAGATTTCACAAGTTACAATCAAAGTACATGCGCCGCATACAAAGATCAAGATACGCCGCATCTGAAGACGGTGGACGAATATTACAGAATATATTAATCTTGGACCCCACGCGAAGTTAAGTCAATGCGCCGCATCTATTCATTCTATGCGCCGCATCTATCCCTGAGACAGAAACTATAAATACCCCAAGGCCAGACGAATTTGGAGAGATTAGTCTTGGACAGACCGAAGACCATATAACCCTAGAGCCGAATTCAGACGACCAAGCAGCACAAGACACACCTAAACGAAGATACAAGAGCTGTAAGAAGGTCCTGCATGTATTCAATTCATTAAGTAGTTTTGTTTTATTGTTTTAGTACACTTTAATTCATCAGGATTGATGGGCTTGTGTCATGTGACTACCGAAACTCATGCACTCCCCTTAATATTGCTTTCCTATTAATTAAAGTTTATATGTTGATGTCTTTGGTGACTTTTATTAGTGCATTGATAACCTCTGTGTCTAGCTGAGCATTGCTTGGGTCGCCATGCCCCTTCCTCGCCTATCTATTCTAGCGTATACGAGACGTGGGCATCACAAATGCCCAATACTCTAGAAAAGTAGGATATACATAAGTAATCATTAAGGGTTTACTCGCCGATAAGATTAGAGCCAACGAGAAAGGTTTAATTATATACACTTCATATAAAACTAGCAATAAAACAAGTGACAAGCTACTTAATTATCAGGACAGGTCTTCTTATTGTCTCGAGTATCTATCTGTGTACGTGTGTGCTAATCGCTGATTCGTGCTCATTAGTTTAGTTTTCCACTTAATCATAACCAAACCGTGCCAGTCTCTCAGGCTGAACCCCCTTGCGTTAGATTAGGTTGTATAGCTAACTTAGGATATTAAAATACTGATTAGAATAACTAGATAAAACGTTCCACTCTTAGTGATCGACACTCTACTTACCATTATATTCATACTGACCGGGTACACTACTCGTTAAGTGTGTGTGTTATTGATAAGTCGGATAAATATAAATTTAAAACTTGAGTAGGCATTAATACTGCTAAACCGCAATGACACACGCGCGCATCAAGTTTTTTGGCGCCGCTGCCGGGGAGTGAATTGTTATTATCTGTTAATTTGATTTAGTATTTTAATTAGGTTTTTATTTTTAGTTTTTTTTTTAGATTCTAACCACTAACCCTGTTATATATTAGATAAATTGCATTCATTGTATAATTTGCATATTTTCTGTTTTTGTTTGTTTTCTGTAATTTTTGTTTCTTTTTGTTTTTCTTTTCTGTATTTTTCTGCATTCTGCTATCGTTGTATTGTGCTTATACAAATGATACGGCACATCTGTTTTCACAGATACGGCGTATTCCGTTTAATTTTTATAAAATACAACGCGTTTCATAAATTCGAGTACGACGCATCTTTCCCCAAGATACGGTGATGCGTGGTTTTGCAACCTTACAACAGGTTTTACCTCTCGAGGGATCTCAAGAGGCTTACAACCCCACCAGGCAGTGTACCTGACCGATGTAGTATAGTGTAGAGGTAAGTACGGGGGATTGATCGTTCTCCATAGGGAATAGTGTTCGTTAGGTGTGAAAAACTACTCTAATAGGTCTAAGGGTGAGAGAAGATTCTTTTTATGTTTTTATAATTTTATGAAAGCAAGTAAAATCTCGGGTTTGAAGGAGTGGGCGGAATTAGTTGCTAGTCAACTAACCCAAATAACTACAAATGCAAATAAAATAAAATAACGAAAATGAAAATGTGGTGAAACTTATATAGAGAGAAATGTGTTTACTTAGATTTCCTTACTCCCTAACTATCTTTTACCGGTTGATTAGTGTGTATTAGTTGCGTGGATGACGGGTGTATTCCTTAATACCAATCGTGGGGTGGCGTACGTACTTCCCCAACTCTACAAGCTCCTACTTCACTCCTATGTCGAGCCGGCTAGGAAGCTCCTAACATGGGATCACTAGAATTCGCTTGTGCATTAAATACAACCATAAAAACCTTTAGTACGCATTGGTTCATGTTTCTTAAGACGTTCAAGCAAGTTACCGTATAGGAAGTTAGCCAGTTTTCTTAAGCCTAACATAGATGAACAATCATCCAATACAACTAATAACACACTAATAACCAATAATCAATAGCTAGGTTTCATTAGATCTAAGCAAACACAAAATAAATCTAGCCTAGCATGTTAAACAAAAGACAAGAACAAGATAGAATCAAACAACACATAGACATATTGAATGATTAATTGATAACTTATCTTCAATGTAACATGGAAGATCTCAAGGCAAAAAGCCTTGAAAAAACTGCTAAAATCGTCTTAGGGTTCTTACACACAAAGTTCCTCAATAAGTTCCACTCTAATGACAAAAAATTGCAAAACTATATATAGACTTTCAGATCTGACGGCGTCACGTTATGGAGTGTGACGCCGTCACCTCGCCGCTTTTAGGGTTCCCGGATGGCCTTCTTGACGCCGTCCCTCTTTAGCTCTCCAAAATCCGTTCTGGCTTATCAAGGCTTGACGCCGTCAGAATTAGGCGTGACGCCGTCCCTCTTTAAATTAAGCCGTGACGACCTTGATCATTCCAAAGGGTGACGCCGTCAGAATTCCCATGCAAATTTCACTGGCTTATCATGAGTAATTTTCACATCCACCACTTTTGCCAAGCCATGACGCCGTCTGGG
The DNA here is from genome assembly GCA_021014915.2 of Artemisia tridentata subsp. tridentata. Classification (NCBI taxonomy): domain Eukaryota; kingdom Viridiplantae; phylum Streptophyta; class Magnoliopsida; order Asterales; family Asteraceae; genus Artemisia; species Artemisia tridentata. The sequence continues at coordinate 351,018,509 of CP139504.1, read as the reverse complement.
GATAATCCTGACGCCGTCAAAGGTAACTTCCAGCATAATTTTAAGACTTTGTCGTTTTCTTCACTTTTATGCTCCAAAAACGTCCAAAATGCTTCCTTTTCCAGATTTCTTCTCAAAAGTACCTAAAATGACAAAAGGAACGATTTAGGGCAATATTTGATCAAATAAATACGATTTAGGGCTTAAATGACCCACTAAAAGCGGTACACTTTTCGCTTCATCAAATACCCTTACACTTGAGATTTGCTTGTCCTCAAGCAAATGCGCTTTTATTCAAATCAAAATACAAGTTAGGGGTCATTTAATGCTAACATAAAAGTAATTACAACAAATATTCGTTCCACTTTAATCATAATAAGCACGGAGATTACAAACTAGCACCTCACAAGTAGTGTTTAGATACTCACATCTCTCAAGTGTCATCAAAATAAATCTCATAAATGAAAACGGATAATATCTCTCACTACCTGTCATAGCAAATAGGTTACCATAGGCTTGGGAAAGGATCGAAAACCTCCTCCACTAGGCGTAAGCACCTAAGATAAACTATCAAAGAGGGCTTTTAAATGGGTTATAATGTTAGGTGTAGGGAAAAGGAAAACACGGTTTTGTTGGATAAAGGATATTTTACTGGTGGCGAGTTAAAGATCTTGATTAATTACATGTACTATACAATGTTGCTAAGCCAAGACTCGACTCAATCTTAAGCTAATGAAAGAAAACAACAAAAACATAAAATAAACATAAAATAAAACGGGATGGTAGTCCGTATGTTTTTTTCTACTTTTCTTTTTCTCATTTTTTTGTATTTTTCTTGGATTTTTTTTTTTTTTTTTTTTTTTTTTTTTTTTTTTTTTTTTTTTTTTAATTTTTTGCATACACTTTTGCCCTACTATCCAAAATAATACATCATAGGGGCGTTGCATTCCACTTACACTTGAACTGTTACATAACTTTACAAATACTATTCTAATGACTCGAATTAAGATAATCGAAAAACTTGGAATACTTTTTAAAATATTTAGCACATATGGGGGTAATAAATGATGTTCTTCCCCATTACTCCATTACACTAGTACTTTACCCATGAGTCCCAATCGTCAAAAAACAATATGTACAAGGATATGACTCGACTTAGCAACCATGTAATCAACTAGATAATTAACTTGGGTTTAAACAAATGTTGTCACAATAATGCACTAAAAATGAGTGCATACAAGGTAGGCTAAGGCGATTTGGGTGTACATTTTAGTGGGGTGTAACAAATTCTTCCTTTAAGTAAAATGTTTAAAGGTCGAAACGAAAAGATAGGCTCTGAGGGGTGTACTAGGAGTATCGTGTACTAAAAATGAGTACAACGCAAAGGGTGTGGGAGAATTACTTGACCAATGTAGCCAATGTAATTATAACAAAAACACAGGTGTAAAACAATGGGTTAATCCTAATGCCTCTTATCATGTAGTAAATCTAACTACACGAATGTAGTCTCACTTGTGGCCTCGGAATGGTCCTAACGCAAGTTCTAGAATCTAAGTGCTACCGGTACACACATCATAGCATAAATGCTTTTCCTACCAATTCTAGGGGCGAACCTCACATATTTGGGGGTGGAAAATTTTTTAGTGGTACGGTTTTTGTGCTAGTCATATAACTCCTATCCGTGAGACGCTCATTAAGATCAAAGTTTCACTCCTAAATGTTGTAAAAAAGTTTAAATTTGGCACTAAAATTACCCTATCAGGTATTTATCTCAGTTTTATTACACATCTACTATTAAACAAACAAGAATCAAGCGTAAGAGCATTCTCTAATCGTACTTTTACCCCCCCCTTACACTTAAGATGAACATTGTCCCCAATGTTCAAATAACAGGACGTAAAAGAAAAAAGTAAAAGAATGAAATCAAATACTCCCCTGATTCGTTCGGTGGATAATGAAGTAACATGGTTAGATCTTCTTCCAAAGTAATGTTGAAGCTCCATGACTAATGCATCGCCATAAGCTTGATCCAACAAACATTTCCTTGTCCAAAATAACCTGTTAAACCTGAGAAAACAAACACGAAAACCTGCATAACATCGGCGGGATAAACTCTATATATAAGGATATAATGCTTGTGGAATGATAATTTTGCAGATTCCTGGAGATTATAAGTTAGAGATTTAATAAAAACTTTTTATGAAAACAAAACTTTCAAAAATTTTCAGAAAATTAAATCTGACGCCGTCAGGTTGTAAAGCCTGACGCCGTCAGATATGATCTGACAGAATTCTCATGTTAGGTTTCCGGAAAAATTTTGGAAAAACCTATACCTTACTTCCTGGAAATCCTGCAAAACATCATTATGACTCGATATAAGCATTTGACTCAAACAAATACTAATATGTATGTTAATTTAATATTATTACGATTCATGTTCATTTGTGTTCTAATAAACCGATTTAGATTTCCCTTACACTTAACTTTTGCAAAATACCTTTATATGCAGTTAAGACGAAGTTAAAAACAAAATAAAGCATTTTCACAATTAGTTTTTGAACATGAATCGATAATAATAAAAATTAAACATACATACGGAAACAAATAAAATCAAACAAACAAATAAATAAACACACAAAGCAAATAAAACTTGGGTTGCCTCCCAAGAAGCGCTTTTCTTTATTAACGAGTCTTGTAGCTAGACTCAAAGTCACGCTACCCTATGTAAGTAAGCTCGTCATCGAGGACGTCTTTAGGGTTAAGCTTGGATTGAAGTTTCCTATTGGTCCGCTTAGTACAATATATCTTTTCAAACTTCTCTCCATCCGGGTCATACAATGTCATCTTAATATGCCATGACCCATCTCCATCTTTGGGTGGTTTGTCCCAATTCCACTTATGATCATCTTCCTCACAAGTCCACTTATTCATTCCTAGGTTAATTGGCAAAACTCCTAGGAAATCAATCATCTTCCTAAAAACTAGAGAGTCTTCAAATGGATCCAATTCGGTGTCCCTAGCTAAGAGTTGCTCTACCGTATGTGTTCGGTTAACAAAGTCCTCTTCTAGGTAAAATGGGCGTTGGGGTCCTATGAAGTCTCTATCGATCCAAGGTCCATATCTAGATGGTCTCCTATTTGATTCTAACCAATGTGGTGTTGGTTCCTCACTAGTATCATAGGCATGTTTCTTAACATCATAGACTGACCAAGTATCTCCTTCTCCTACCGCTATCTTGGATTCCTTACAATCAATCATAGCACTAGCGGTCGCCAAAAATACTCTACCTATCAACAAGGGGCATGTAGGGTCGCTAACCATATCAAGGACGTGGAAATCGGCTAAAATGGTTAGTTTTCCTATGTGTACTAACACGTCCTTGACTACTCCAATCGGGTAAGCAACACTCCCATCCGCTAAACCTATTATCACCTCGGTTTCTTCAAGTTTTCCAAGTTTTAGAGAGGTGTAGAGAGGTAACGGAAGTAGGTTAAGGCTTGATCCAAGATCGGCTAATGTGTCATAAGCCTCCGAATTACCGATCTTGCAAGGTAGAACAAATAAGCCCGGATCATCTAACTTCTTAGGTAGCTTGTTTTGAACAAAGGCGGTCCCTTTTTCGCCTAACTTGAGCTTCTTCTCATCCAACACTTCAATAACCGGACTTTCAAGGTGGAGCTCCTTGAATTCTTCGTCAAGGTTTTGAGTGGGAGGTGTTTCAACTACAACTTGGGTTTGTTTGAAACACGTGCTCATGGAATTGACCGAATAATATTGTGGACAAGAACTAGGAGACGAAACCGACGAAATGGCGTTGACGTTTAGTTTCGGGTTCTTGACCGTGTTACTAGGGAGTGCTCCCATTTCTCGGTCTTTGAGGGCTTTCAACAAAGTGTCAATCTTATTGGTCATCTCGCTTTGTTTTTGTTTGAAATCGGCTTCAAACTTGGCTAAACGAGCTTCTTGAGATGCCATAAATTGGGACATCAATCCTTCAAAGTTATTGGTACTACCGTTGCCGGAAGGATTGTTGTTGAAAGTACGGTTCGAGTTGGAACCGCTTGATTGGAAACGATTAGGTGGGTTGGAAGAATTTGTTTGTTGTGCGTTTTGGTTTTGTTTCCACCTAAGGTTCGGGTGATTTTTACATGCGGGATTGTATGTATCACCGTAGGGGTTTGGCTCGGGTTTGAAAGTGTACCACTTGTCTCCCGCTCCGTCGGTACGCGAGGATGCGTAGTCCGCAAAAGCTTGTTCGGGGAGTTCCATGCAATCACGAGTGTCGTGGGGACCACTACATAATTCACATGAAGAAGTGATTTTGTTCACTTGGCTTGAAGGTTTAGGAGCCTCGTAGGATTTCATGAGAAACTTGACTTGGTCTTCAAGTTCTATGATCCTACGGTCGGAAGTGCTTGAATTGTTCGAAGGCAAAGATATTGCCTTGACCGTTTTATTCAAATCACGGGGATCACTCCAACTTTCGTTGTCATAAAGAGCAAGATCCTCTAGGAGAGCCCATGATTGTTCCGCACTTAGATCACGTAGCTTGCCACCGGCCGATTGGTCAATAGTTTGCCTCGTGTAGAGATTGATATGGTCATAGAAGATTTGGACTTGGAGCCAAAGTTCTATTCCATGGTGAGGGACTTTTTGGAGTAAGTCCTTGAATCGAGTCCATGCCTCATAGAGGGTTTCGCCTTGATGTTGTTGGAACATCAAGATATCATTCCTTAGCTTGGTAGTTCTTCCCGGTGGGAAAAACTGAGCAAGGAAACGAGTGGTGAGATCATCCCAAGAGGTGATGGATCCTGCGGGTTGGCGCTCTAGCCATTGACTAGCTTGGTCCCGCAAAGAGAATTGAAAGAGACGCAGTCGGGTCGTCTCACGAGTGGCAACATCAAGGTCTATGGAATCAACGATTTTGAGAAAGTCCTTGAGATGTTGATTAGGATCTTCAGACCGAAGTCCATGGAACGCGCATCCGCTTTGCACCAACCGGATGGTGTCAGATCGCAAGGGAGTGACATTGGCTCCTTGAGTGAGCTCAATGGTGTTTCGATAGCCATGGTGGCTAGGACGGGAATACTCTCCTAAAGTACGGGCTCTAGGAGGTGGTGGTGGTTCTTGTGGTGGTGGGTTGTTGGGATCGAGGATATTACCACCTTCCATGATGTCGGATGGTAATGGTTACGAACAAAGAAACGAAGAAAAAAAGATAGACTAAAGAAAACCTAGAAAAAGAAAATAAAAATCTCACTAGAAGGGTGTCTAGTGAGTAGATCTATAAAATAAAAAATTCAACCTAAACAATAACTATTCCCCGGCAGTGGCGCCAAAAACTTGATGCGTGGTTTTGCGACCTTACAACAGGTTTTACTTCTCGAGGGATCTCAAGAGGCTTACAACCCCACCAGGCAGTGTACCTGACCGATGTAGTATAGTGTAGTGGTAAGTACGGGGGATTGATCGTTCTCCACAGGGAATAGTGTTCGTTAGGTGTGAAAAACTACTCTAATAGGTCTAAGGGTGAGAGAAGATTCTTTTTATGTTTTTATAATTTTATGAAAGCAAGTAAAATCTCGGGTTTGAAGGAGTGGGCGGAATTAGTTGCTAGTCAACTAACCCAAATAACTACAAATGCAAATAAAATAAAATAACGAAAATGAAAATGTGGTGAAACTTATATAGAGAGAAATGTGTTTACTTAGATTTCCTTACTCCCTAACTATCTTTTACCGGTTGATTAGTGTGTATTAGTTGCGTGGATGACGGGTGTATTCCTTAATACCAATCGTGAGGTGGCGTACGTACTTCCCCAACTCTACAAGCTCCTACTTCACTCCTATGTCGAGCCGGCTAGGAAGCTCCTAACATGGGATCACTAGAATTCGCTTGTGCATTAAATACAACCATAAAAACCTTTAGTACGCATTGGTTCATGTTTCTTAAGACGTTCAAGCAAGTTACCGTATAGGAAGTTAGCCAGTTTTCTTAAGCCTAACATAGATGAACAATCATCCAATACAACTAATAACACACTAATAACCAATAATCAATAGCTAGGTTTCATTAGATCTAAGCAAACACAAAATAAATCTAGCCTAGCATGTTAAACAAAAGACAAGAACAAGATAGAATCAAACAACACATAGACATATTGAATGATTAATTGATAACTTATCTTCAATGTAACATGGAAGATCTCAAGGCAAAAAGCCTTGAAAAAGCTGCTAAAATCGTCTTAGGGTTCTTACACACAAAGTTCCTCAATAAGTTCCACTCTAATGACAAAAAATTGCAAAACTATATATAGACTTTCAGATCTGACGGCGTCACGTTATGGAGTGTGACGCCGTCACCTCGCCGCTTTTAGGGTTCCCGGATGGCCTTCTTGACGCCGTCCCTCTTTAGCTCTCCAAAATCCGTTCTGGCTTATCAAGGCTTGACGCCGTCCCTCTTTAAATTAAGCCGTGACGACCTTGATCATTCCAAAGGGTGACGCCGTTAGAATTCCCATGCAAATTTCACTGGCTTATCATGAGTAATTTTCACATCCACCACTTTTGCCAAGCCATGACGCCGTCTGGGGATAATCCTGACGCCGTCAAAGGTAACTTCCAGCATAATTTTAAGACTTTGTCGTTTTCTTCACTTTTATGCTCCAAAAACGTCCAAAATGCTTCCTTTTCCAGATTTCTTCTCAAAAGTACCTAAAATGACAAAAGGAACGATTTAGGGCAATATTTGATCAAATAAATACGATTTAGGGCTTAAATGACCCCCTAAAAGCGGTACACTTTTCGCTTCATCATACGGCGTATTCTGTTTTTAATAAGAAATTTTTCTAAACCCGAACGCCATACGACGCATCTGTTTTAACAGATACGGCGTATTGTCTATTTAAATTAGAAACAGTTTTTGAAATTTTTAAACAAAAGCGACACATTGATCTTTATCGATACGGCGCATCTACTAAATCAAAAATCTTGTATTTTGAAAAGTAAAATCTTGGGAAATCTTGGGAATGGGTGCATATAAATCTTGTATTTATGAAGATGTCAACTTCAATGTACTCACGATTGATGCCGATTTATTTTCTTGGGAAACCCCTCTTGAAGCTACTTATATGGAATTCAAACGCTTATGCAAAATTGAAGATGGGATATTCTCTTATGATTTACTAATGAGCTACACTGAAGATGAATTGTTACTCTTATGGCCTATCATTGAATCTAAAGGATTAACTTGGACGACTATCGAAGAAAAATATGGGAAATTCCAAATTGAATACATGAACTCAGCAAATGCAGTCAACAAATCGAGCAACAAAAGCTATGGTAGAGGAAATATCCAACCTATACAAACTTCTCATATGCCTTATTCCGAACAGTATTGGGGATTAGATAAAAGCAATCTGGATGATGAAAGAATTTATGCTGAATCGGAGATACTGTTTCATAAAAAGTTGGTAAGGTTGATGGATATCTCTTTAGAAGAATGGCTTGAACTTAAATACGGTTATCCCAAATTTGCTCCTAAAAATGAAGTCAAACGGATTGTGACTTCATGGTTGACACGAAGTTTTAAAGAACAATTTAATGAGTTCATGGAGATAAGGAGGAAAATGATTGGTAATACTAGCTTTGACGTTAACTACGATCCTAACAATGTTGATTTTTCAGATTGGTTAGCTAGTAAGTTCAATAACCATAAGATCATGGACCGAGCTACTAAAGATGTGTTATGGGTATATTGGATGAGAGGGGATGATGAGGAAGTAGAAAGCAACAATGGATCGTCACATGACGATTCAACGATCAAGGAAGGCATTGAAGAATTATTCAGCATAGACATTGATGTGTTCAATTATGAGACACACTTGTGCAAACAATTCAAAGAATTTAATTACCTCCTTCAAATCGACGCTGATGTGCTAACTGGAGATCTACCAGGATTCAAAACTTATGATGAGTTCAAAAACACCTGGTATTACGAATGGAATGACCAGATACCATGGGTTTGGGATAAACCATGGGAATTTGGGCATATTAATCACACTTGTAAACCTTTCCATTTCAAGGATGGAAGTAGTGAATGGCCAACCTGTGATTGGAAGAATAATGGAACCTGCAATGGGGGAAGTATAATTGGAATGAAACGAGTTGGAAACGATGTATACTTTGAAGACTATGATTGGTATGAAAAAGTTGAAGACTCCCCACGTAGAGCAGAGGCTTTGCAAGAAAAAGGTAGAATCGAATACTTAAAAGAACTAAAGGGAGCACCGAATACTACTTTCTGGGAATGGGTGCATAGAAAATGTGATGATTACACAAGGCCTAATTGACGCTTACAATGGGAATTGAAAAGAAAGTGGGACGAGATTCAAGATTATTATCAATCCATTAACTTTGTTGATTATTATCCCTATGATAATAACGATGAGTCACGAGGAATATTAATTAAAGAACTTGATGACTATTTGAATAAGGATCCTTATTTCAAGTTTGTTGATAAAGACGAAGAAGAATTCATCGAGAGAAAATGTCGACTACTTGGGATCACTTATAATAACCCACCCATGATAATTTCTGAAAAAGTTGAAGTCATCAAATACTCTTTGGGACCATATGAGGAATATGTTGCGACGAAGACCAAAGAATATATTAGATTAATTCGAATGGAAGAAAATGTTGCGGAGCTATACGGTAACATCTTTCGGATGAAAGAAGAAGGATGGCACGTAACAAGAACAAAATAAGGAGCTGAACGTGAGTCTAACTTGAAGACTCTGGAATAAAGACAAGTGCTGACCGGGAGACAACCCGAAGAAAATTTTTTACTTTTCTGTTCTGTGTCGAGTCTGTCAGACCTGCAGAAGATGCGGCGCATCTCCATCATAAGATGCGACGCATCACCTGCACTGGTCATATCTTATTTCATTTTCTGCATTTTTATTTTTGACTTTAAAACTTTCTGTCAGTTTATTTAATGCGGCGCATCCCTGGTTAAGGATACGACGCATCTTTTATTTTATTTCGTATTTATTCTAGGCTCGATACGGCGTATCAACTGACCTGATGATTTACAGTTTAATTTTTTAGGTTTTATTTTTACTAACTACTAATGTATTATGCAAGTTTGAACCTTCTTAACTCAGGTGTGTTAAAGTCTTAATGGTATTATAGGTTCCTGCTATTTTTGTGGATACATCATCTATGAAGCTTAAACGTTCTAATCCACAAGAAAGTTGATTTTTGCTCTTATACGAATAATGGAGGATCATACCGAGCAAATCTCAGGGGAGTTTTTCTGTTCTAATTCTTTTATTTTCCAGTTTTTAACCTTTGACACAAACAACGAGGATGTTGTTTAACTTAAGTGGGGGGATGGAGAATTAGAACACTTACTTGTCCTAAACTTTTGCAAAATATGCTTAAAATGCGCTTAATATATCAAAATTTAAAATTTTTTAGCATGTTTTTTGTTTAAAGTCTAAATTACATAACCGCACACATAACTCTATTCTTTCAAAAATATTAAAACTTTAGTGTGCTGGTGACTTGTAAACTTTAGAACTTGGCTTGTATACTATTTGAGACCACCATAATAAGTATTATCTATATAATTGGAGTGACTTGTCTAAATTGGTAAATTTCTAGGATTACACCCAAATAGCCTTTATATGTTATGTGATATTAACTAACTACACTGGTTAGTTAACCCCCCGTATAAACCCTTTGTTACTCTCACTTTTAGAGTAAGATACCCCTAGAAAAACCCTCAGAGCCATTCCTTTCGTTTCTTACACCTTTGTTATAATATTTCGATACACCCTTACACCTTAGCCTACCCTGTAGATTAAAATCCGTGGTTAATTGCTTTAGGCAAAGTGTGTTTCCTTACATTACCTGTGTTCGCGTGCGTAATTCATTATCTTTGGTTAGGTCAGGAAATTGCACAATGCAATTGGTATGAAAGTAAATATTGTATAACTTTTAGTTTATTTTTCGTGTGTTTGCTACTTTCGCTATTACAGTTATTTCTGAAAGTATGAAGAGTATGAAAAATTATCCGGAAAAATAGTGATAGAAAAGTTGTGAAATTTTACACATATATGTTGATGTCAAAAAAAAAAAAAAAAAAAAGAAAAGAAAAAGGAAAAGGAAAAGTTGGAAGTTTGTTTTAACCAACTTATGTAAAGTTTTGTATTAAGTGGGAGATATCACCACTATTTGTTGTATATTATATTTATGGATTGAATGGGAGTTGGCCGTTATGGGAACGCCAACTAAGGTTATTCTTTGATTGAGATTTTGTTGAGTATAATTCGTGTCTACCTAAAGCGTGTGTTTCAAGTGTTAAAGCGTGAGTTATTCAATGATATGAGTCTTATTCATGGGATGGTTGGGAAAGTGATTAACCACACTTAGGATTTTAATTTATCTGTTTTGTTTATTTTTCATTTTACACCAATTTGTATCCCAAATGTTATCCATACCCTATATCATTCTTCATCCAAACCTTTGATTTATTGAGATTAGGGATTTGAGCAATCTTAAGTATCGTAGTCGTGGATTTGGCTATGTATTTATGATTTTGTCGCCCTTTTTGATATAATATTATTGGTGAAGATTACTTGGTCATATCTTTAGCCTATTCGAGTTAAGTATTTGAGCAATTGCAAGTATCATGGTCGTGGATTCGATCATGTATTTGTGATTTTGTCGCCTTTTCTGGAATATGAGATCGATAGAGATTAAAAAGGATGATCAACCCTTAACCAACAAACCCTTTTTACCGCTTTAGACTTGTTATTCCTTGGCTTTAGTGGGGGAGATGCGTACACTTGCCAAGCCTATGATAGAATATTCGTCACGACTGAGAAACTAAACGATTTAGAATTGTTTTACATCAAAAATTATTTTGGTTTCTACTTCGTTAAGTGTTTGGTTGTGTGATTATAACAAAACGAATACGTGCTTAAATATAAAAAATAAATCCTAATATCTTTTATGTTGGGTACGCTTCTCGCACCAAAATGTGACAACATATGTGTGATTACATTAGTTATCTTATTTGCCACAAACACATGGACTAGAACCGTCAATATTGTAAAGTCATGTGTTTTGGCTCTATAAATACACCTCCTAGACTTCACTAGGAGGGTTGAAGCTTGTGTGTAATTTTCCCTTTCATTATCTATCAATAAACACATAGTTTCCATCTCTCTCTCTACACTTTATCTCTCTAAACCTTCACCATGAAGATGATGATCTTTCATCATCCAAGGCCTCCCGATTCACAATAGTTAACCAAAACACGATCCATCAATTGGTATCAAGAGCCAGGTTATTAGTTTTGGTTGATTTGTGTGAATTTTTCTTGTCAAAATCGTATATTTTTTTTTGTGAATCTAAACTATTTTTTGAATCTGTTGCACTGCTGTTTTTACTGGTCATTATTTTCTAGTAAAATAGTACAATATACAGTTTCTCAATAGTTTAGTGTATCAAAATATTATCCTTTATCAGTCATGTATACACTTTTTATCATTTGTTGTTGCGACTGTCTTGGATATCCCGTGAAGATTAAGTGGCCGGATATTATAGTCTGAAATGGTCAGAATATGTTGTCAGATTAATGGTTGTATCTGTTCATTTTTTTTTGATGATTTATGCGTAAAGTGGTCAGATCTGGGTAAGAAAAAGGTGGACGGAAAAGTTGGTCGGAAATTTTTCGCCGGAATCTCGCCGGAGTTCTTGGTCAAAAAGTCAAAACCCTTTTTTATCGAAGTTGCTTGTAAAGCAAATGCGATAAAACCCTCTTCTATCTGAGTTCGATTTCTTGTACAAGAAACTCGATGACTTTATCGCTGTTCGACTTATCGCAGTTGTGACAAGCCACTTATCGCAGTTGTGACAAGCCACTTATCGCAGTTGTGACAAGACCATGTTATCGCAGTTGCGACAAGACCATCTTATCGCAGTTGTGACAAGACCACTCATCGCAGTTGCTCGGGTCAACGGGTCAACAGGTCAATCGGTCAATGGTCAACGGTCAACAGTCAACGGGTCATCTCAGTAATGATTGATTGCCTCAAGTACTAATCGAATGCCAACAACAATAACCTAGTCTAAGCTAACAAATCATAATTACATTTCCAACATCAAATCTCAAACTATCCTAACCATTTCTCCTTCAATCATCATGACTCGAACAGAAAAAAAAATTAAATAATCACAGATCTCAGTGTTGTCCATCACTTTACAATCGTTAAAAGATTTTCGGATGAAACTTTGCACCATCATTGACCTAATTTTGAAGCTTATACTTCTATAAATATCCGAAACATCAAGATACGATTTTTAACAACCTTGTTATAATCGTTCTTGTTTCGTTGTAAGATTAACTCAACACAAACAACATCATAATAAAAATCTTACCCGAGACCCATTAGGATCTTGAAACTGTAAATGGTTTCTTGATTTGGATAGAGCTAAAACCTTAATTACATCAAGGTAAAGGTTCGGTAGATATTGTGAGTGTGGTTATGTTGTGTTTGAAAGATAACGAAATGAGATGAGATTGGATGATGAGCGTTATATATATATTTTTTTTGAGTTTGGTGACTGCTTGTGAGGGAATGGGGGTGGAGAAGTTTATTTGAGATTAGGGTTGTGTGTATGTAAGTATAAGTTGTTATTTATACCCACAAGGCTAGGGTTAGTATTGGAACCGGTAATGGGCTTAATGGTTCATACTGAATATTCCTTTAGTTGGTTTGGGTTCAAGATTGGATTTGATGAAGATAGAAATGGACTGCACATGGTTGGACCAAATTTTTTATCATCCGTATTTTGTTAAAATACATATTTGTTGATAATTGGTGATATAGTGTGTGGCATTTTAATGTTACAATCTTCACGGGGATACGTTTTTTTGACAAGATCGGGATAAAACCATTATCATAGCTCATTTAAACCGTCCAAAGGCTAGTGTTGAGTATTGAACCGCAAGATGTGACTACGGGGTTAATTCTTTATTATTTATTTGAGGTTGAAGTGGAATATCACGGGTGCGTGTACTTAGTATCTTGAAGATATCGGGGTTGGTTGGATGCATGATTCTTCGAGATCTTTGTACGAGCTTATAACCTTCAAAATGATTAAGACTTGAGTTATCTCGTTATACCTGATGTAAGGAGTTACGTTGTTGTGCTCACAGTGTATAGCCATCACTTTAAAGGAGTTACGTTGTAGTGCTCAAGTGTCACACAAAGATGTGGATAATTCAAGATGAGTTCATATACAGAAAAGGATGGTTGGATGGGTATATGAAACGACCTATGCTTTAAGGAGTTACGTTGTAGTGCTCAGTATAGGTACTTAGTCAGACAATAGTGCAAGCTTAAGTCACAAGTTCGGGTTATTTTACTTCAGTCTCAAGTTTGTAATACTGGGTTTTCTCCACCAGTGGTCACTACAAAAAGCCGTCAGAATGATAATGGGGTTGGTAAAGAGTTAGATGAGAAGAGTATTGAAGAGTAGAGATTTTATCAGCAGTTGATTCTCATGGGCTATTTTTGGTACTTCACACATCTTCGACTAATTGGACATACAGGGTTTACGCTGCCTCCGTTTCCATCGTAACCATAGTGTGTATGCTTCCGATTCCGCGAAGACATCGTGGGGGAAGAGAGAGTAGATGTGCTTTGACTTTCTTTGACTTTCTTTGCATTTTTTGCGAAAACACTCTTTTTCCAGATGGATCTGCATTCAGGGGGAAGAAATGTGCACATCGGGGACACATAACAGACTCACGTGATCGAGCTTACAACTTTATTACTACCGGAAGACGTCCGTAGAGATGATCAGTAGTTCAGTTTTGTGATTTTGGTGTAATCGTTTCAACTTTCGCAGGGTGTGATGTGCGAAGTAGCCTACTTATGTAAGAAGATCTTGCTGATTTCTTGCATGTTACCCCCGAACGAAGCTTTCGCATTAAGCATAATCGTTTGCTTGGTGTGGTTTACAATGTCATCTACAAATTCCGCTGCGTTCTTACAACCTTCAAAAGTTAGAAGACGTGTTAACTACATCAAAGTTTCGAATCTGCTGAAGACGGTTGTCAGTTTGGGGGGAAGCTGATTCAGAAACTTCACCAATAAGAAGTGTACGAAGAAGCCGTTAAAGAATGCAGCATGAATTGGGGGGAAGTCAATCCAGTTCATGTATATTACATCATTTGACTACGAGTAAAGAAAAGTTCTCAAGCCGAGGTACAAGATAGAGACAAAGAGCGTCAACTGTAATCATCCTCAGCACATGAAGAGCTTATGAAGACCTTCCTTTATTTGTATTTTTTACTTGTAGGATATGATGTAAGTAATCCCATATGTTGCCACATTGGGGGAAGATTGTTGGGTACGCTTCTCGCACCAAAATGTGACAACATATGTGTGATTACATTAGTTATCTTATTTGCCATAAACACATGGACTAGAACCGTCAATATTGTAAAGTCATGTGTTTTGGCTCTATAAATACACCTCATAGACTTCACTAGGAGGGTTGAAGCTTGTGTGTAATTTTCCCTTTCATTATCTATCAATAAACACATAGTTTCCATCTCTCTCTCTACACTTTATCTCTCTAAACCTTCACCATGAAGATGATGATCTTTCATCATCCAAGGCCTCCCGATTCACAATAGTTAACCAAAACACGATCCATCATTTTAGGATACATTATCATATGATTAATTCTATTGTTTACTTGGGGACAAGTAAAGTTCAAGTGGGGGGATATTTGATGAACTCAAATAAGTACATTTTATTATCATCATTTATCCTATTTATTTGACTTGTTTTATTATATTATCTATGAGAATCGATACATTAATGTTTACTTTAGTAATTCTCAGGTAAAAACAAGTATTATGTGAAACTTGGCGATTTTGGACTAATTATGGAGCAAAACAAGCAAGATGTCAAAAGCCTACTGAAATCCAGAAGATCAAGCTCGTTCTACTCCAGATACGCCACATTATACTTCTAACATACGGCGTATCACTATCAAGATTTCACAAGTTACAATCCAAGTACATGCGCCGCATACAAAGATCAAGATACGCCGCATCTGAAGACGGTGTACGAATATTCCAGAATATATTAATCTTGGACCCCACGCGAAGTTAAGTCAATGCGCCGCATCTATTCATTCTATGCGCCGCATCTATCCCTGAGACAGAAACTATAAATACCCCAAGGCCAGACGAATTTGGAGAGCTTAGTCTTGGACAGACCGAAGACCATATAACCCTAGAGTCGAATTCAGACGACCAAGCAGCACAAGACACACCTAAACGAAGATACAAGAGCTGTAAGAAGGTCCTGCATGTATTCAATTCATTAAGTAGTTTTGTTTTATTGTTTTAGTACACTTTAATTCATCAGGATTGATGGGCTTGTGTCATGTGACTACGGAAAATCATGCACTCCCCTTAATATTGCTTTCCCATTAATTAAAGTTTATATGTTGATATCTTTGGTGACTTTTATTAGTGCATTGATAACCTCTGTGTCTAGCTGAGCATTGCTTGGGTCACCATTCCCCTTCCTCGCCTATCTATTCTAGCGTATACGAGACGTGGGCATCACAAATGCCCAATACTCTAGAAAAGTAGGATAGACATAAGTAATCATTAAGGGTTTACTCGCCGATAAGATTAGAGCCAACGAGAAAGGTTTAATTATATACACTTCATATAAAACTAGCAATAAAACAAGTGACAAGCTACTTAATTATCAGGACATGTCTTCTTATTGTCTCGAGTATCTATCTGTGTACGTGTGTGCTAATCGCTGATTCATGCTCATTAGTTTAGTTTTCCACTTAATCATAACCAAACCGTGCCAGTCTCTCAGGCTGAACCCCCTTGCGTTAGATTAGGTTGTATAGCTAACTTAGGATATTAAAATACTGATTAGAATAACTAGATAATACGTTCCACTCTTAGTGATCGACACTCTACTTACCATTATATTCATACTGACCGGGTACACTGCTCGTTAAGTGTGTGTGTTATTGATAAGTCGGCTAAATATAAATTTAAAACTTGAGTAGGCATTAATACTGCTAAACCGCAACGACACACGCGCGCATCAATTCTTCAAAGTCATTGATCTTTGTGCCTTCGGCAGTGAACTTTTGATGACAGATCTTTTGTCTTGGATGATCTTTGAGTGTTCTTTGAGGTTATTATCCAACATATGTCTTCAAGTCATCTTGCAGCATCGTCTCCATGTGAAGTAGTGATCTTAGAGCCTTCTTTGAGATCATCAGCCACCGTAAATCTCTGAGCTCATCCGTTGTAGTAATATTGCCTTCATGTGATTTGTTGTGACCGTTGGTCTGCATGCTCACACTTTTCTGGATCATGATAACTATTATCAGAGTTGCGGAAGCTGTGTTTTAGGTCTTTCAGCTATCATGATGTCTTTGATAATGAATTGGAAGTGTGAGCATGGAGTGTGGATTGACACGTCTATACTGGAATCAGGAACCACCATCACCATCTTCAAATGAATCTGAAATAAAACAGTTAGCAATAAAGTTGGAGAACGAATATGGCCTTGTCATTCGCTCGGTGTGGTTAGATTAACCTTCGGTTCCGTGAGGACCGACCTGTGATCAGGTAGAATTCCCTTTAAAGAGAATTCTCCTTGACAGGAATTTCCAGCTTGTTGTATAGATTGATCCAACGAATTATCATTGGAGTCATCATAACACGCATGTTCTCTTACCGGAATGTCTCAAAGCAGACAACACGGTAGAGTGAATCAGTGAATTAAATTCATTGATTAAATGACACCGTCAATCCAATTCCTGGAACAAGATTGTGTGGAAAACTAGAAGGGGGGGGGTTGAATAGTTTTACGTCTTTTTAATTTATTATAAAAACTTTGTTTACTTTTAAAAACTTAGATTCGAATTTATGTGAACTCAACTCTTGAACAATATGAACAAATATAAGTAAATCTAAATTAACAATGCAAGTCAAGTAATGAAATGAAATGAAAGATAGTGATGGAAAGATCGAACCGCGAGACAAAGGATTTATAGTGGTTCGGCTACAAGGACACCTTCCTTGCCCTACTCCACTCCTCGAGCACCTAACTCGAGAGTTTTCTTCACTATGTCAACAAGCTCCCTTATGGCGGAGAAAACCTTACACAACTTTCGCTTACACCAATTTTACGACACAAAGCTAAATGTCAAGTTCTAATCGTAGCTAGAACCAATCTCACAACTTCAATCACAACTTCTCACGACTTCTTCACGACTTCTTCACAACTTCTCTAGCTTCACAACTTTTTCACAACGGCTTCACAACTTTTTCACAACGGCTTCACAACTACTTCACAACGGCTTCACAACTACTTCACGACCTAGCACTACTTATATACTCTTCTACTTCTTCACACCTTCACTACTTACACACCTTAACTTCTTCACAACTTCACTACTTACACACTAATCTAGCCTAAACAATTATGCTCACACCTATCTAACAAATATACACAACTTATACAAATGAATGAATGATTTACAATTTTGATACACCAACAACTTGGATGGAAGAGATACACCAAGTTGTAATACTTCTTGTCTTGAAGGATATAAGTATTCTTCTCTTGCACTTGAGAGGTTGAAGCTTTGGATCACTTGAAACAAAAGCTTATAATTATATGATCAAAGGGTTTTTGAAGATATGAAATGAGATCTAAATCAGAAAGTTTTTAGTGCAAAAGGTGAGGAAAAAGTGACAGGAATGAACCAGTATTTATAGGCAAAGCTAGGGACTGGAGGAGCGTGGCAGGTCCCCTTAATTAGGGGGCCGGTCCCCTTAATTATTAAGGGGGCCGCCTGCCAAATTAAGGGGGCCGCCCAATGTATCCGTTGCCCAGTTTTGTCTTTTTGTGGGGAAGGTTTTTCTGAAACATTTTTGCCATTTTTGGTTGAAAATTTGAATTTATATATTTATAATAGATTAAACATATTTATTAAATACCAAAAATGATTTTCTAAAAGATATAAAATGTTTGTGACATTTTATAAAAAATCTAGTGATTAAGAAAATGTTCCTTTGTTCATATAATGCATTAGTCATTTGTTTATTCATACCTTAAGTGATTAAGTTGTAGAATTGAATATTTACAACTAAATACTTTTTTACGTCATAATCTTTCGTTTAATGATTTTATATTTTGTGATTATCAAAACGTAGAGATATCGAAAGATGTTAATAACGTTTTTAGGCATTATTTATATCAACAATCTCCCCCTTTTTGATGATTACAAAATCTAAACTCATTAAATTAAAAATCAAATTTTTAGACAAGTATTTAGTGAGTTTATATTCACTTCTCCCCCTTTTTGTAGATCAAAAAGGTTATGCCGACTAGATTCAATTAAGAATTTTGACGGAAACTAGAGCTCCCCCTTGATGTATACTCTCCCTCGTTCGAGGGTACCAAGGAGACGAGCTATGGAAATCTTGGCTGCAAAAACAAGTTAAGAACACAAGACTTATATATGCATAGCAAAAATATTTAGAACAAACAACTAAACTATTCATGCATTTAAGATGATCATGTATAACACATGAATCATCATTACATCACACAATATGCTTAAAACATAAGGATTACAACATAAGTAAAAGATACTAATGGTCCTAATATTGCCATAGAGAGCGATTGGACTTTCTTGTGACACAAAAGGGTGAGGGATTTTATTTTGGAGCGGAAAGCATGTGAATAGGACTTAGATATTTGATGGTGAGGGAAATGGAGCGGATGGAGTGGATCTAACGATGTTATATCGGGTTAGGGGAGGAATAGGATGAGGACGAGTGAGTAGATATTCGATCCAAGAAATATCTTCACTCAAGTGGAGAATTTGTTTTTGAAGGAAGATGCAACAAGGACAATAGTGGGTGTGGTTTAAAACTTGATCCAAGTTGAGAGAGTGGGGTAAGGAATTTGAGTAGGGTGAGGATGGAGGTTGTCCCTTGTTGCGTTGTGCAAGGTGCATAGCAAGGAGATCACCAAGGTCGTGGATTAGGTTAATTTCTTCATGAAACTTTTGCTTTTCTGTGGGAATGTGAATTTGATCATTTGGTGGGAATGGATGAAATTAGGGTGTGTGGTTTGAGGTAAAGTTTGATGTTTGACCAATATGATGAGGATTTTCGAAGGTTTCATTGAAGTTGGTTTGAGGTTTAGAAGTGTAGTTTGGAATGAATGTGGATGTTTGGCCAACATGATAGGGTTTGTAAAATGGTTCAATGGAATGAGCTTGAGATCTTGGAGAGTAGTTGGGAACAAATGAGGATGGAGGTGTTGGTTGTCTAGTCACACCATTTGTTGAGATGGACTTGTTGTGAGGGTTTGGTTTTCTTCTCCAAACGGGTTTTTCGGTCATCCTTGCTAACCTTGAGGATTTTGGTTTTGGTTTGATGGGAGATGGAATGATGAGATGATGGAAGATTATGAGGAATGGGAGTGTTTATAGTGTAGGATTAATGGGATTAAGGAATGGATAAAATTTGTTGGATGGATTGGAATAAGATATGTTTGTGAATTTTGGGAAGTGTAGGATGAAATGGGCTAAAGGAATGGATAAAATTTGTTGGATGGATTGGAATAAGATATGTTTGTGAATTTTGGGAAGTGTAGGATGAAATGGGCTAAAAAGCAGAAAAGTTTCTGTAAACCCCGACCATCAGATGGCCGGTCCCCTTAAATAGGGGCCGGTCCCCTTAAATATTAAGGGGGCCGCCCATCATGAGGTCTCCAGGTTACTGGAAATGGGTTTTTGGCAGAAAATTGTAGAAAGGGTTGTATTTTTGGGTTTAGTTTCAAGCAAGTCCAACTCTTTGAGGCAATTAAACATGTAATAGATATTTATGCAAAACATGTTAATTAAAGAGATTAAGCAAACAAGTAATTTCATCTAGCATGTAAACATACTCATCAAACAAGTAATATATATGGACTAGGAAACAATAAACTACACCAAGTATTTTCTTAATTATATGTAAGTGGGAAGATTAATGAACTATTTGATGGATCCTAATGTGTGCCTATGTGCAATAAATGGGATCTTAAGATAGCATGGACTTCTAGACTTGTTTCAAACAAAATCTTAATAGACAAACCATGGTCCGCTTGATTTGACTTACTTCACTTCACTACTAGAAAAAGGGCCTTTAATGACACGCTTTTTATGACACACACAATATAATGACACGCAAAATCGTAAGTCATAAAAAAACTGTCATAAATTTTAAAATCTGAAGGCTAGACGACAAACATTTTTGTGTGTCATAAAATTCGTGTCATATCTCAAATTTTTTAAAAAGCACGGACTTCCAACATTCTACTCTCACCCAACTCATTTCATTTTCACCCTCATATCTCTAAAACACACACACACAAAAAAAATAACTCTCTCTCTCTAAAAAACACAATCCACCGGAACTCCACCACCACCATCCGACGCACCACCACCGGACTCTACCTCCACCGACACCACCGAAACTCTCCACCCTAAAGTTTTGAGGTATTTTGATATATCTATGATTTTTGAACATTATTTTTGTAGATCTATAATATTTTTCGTTATTTATAGTTTTTTTTGTTCTTTTTTTGTAGATGTATAGATTTTTTTGTCGATCTATAATTTTTTTTATAGATCTATTCATTTTATTTGTAGATCTACCCGTTTTTATAAATTATCAAATGCTATGTTTCGTTGGCACAAGTAAAAGTCAGTCAGGAGATTATAGAAAGACTGTTGGTTATGTTGACGTTAAGCTGTGGAATGTGTTTGAGGACCCATTACTTGTCCCTCGTTTCCAAAATATGTGACGTCATCTGACTTTGCATCTTTATCTCACATGTTCAACCAACGAAATAAGTATTTTGCGAAGCTCAGTGTTGTTAGTATGGTAGGAAGAGCCAAACCTATGTTAATATGTGTCTTTACGAGCATCTTGAACCTGAGATCAAATACCTTTCACATTCCTAATGTGTACGTGTTTGACTGTCACGCTTTCAGAAGTGCTGTTTATAGGAATCCACAGTTTGTCGAAATCTGTTTTATTTCTTATAAAATTTTATTTGGTTTGTCATAATGTCCATATCTGTAGAGGTGTTTTATTATATTATGTTATAGATAGATGTGCATTTTTTTAATCATTTTGCATACATGTTCTGAGTTATGATACATTTCATATATTTCAAACTAATTCTATCTGCTTATTAAACATTTTCAGCAATAGGCAAACTTATGAATAATATCTCTTGCTCAATTCCTGAATTCACTTGCATCGCACCATCAAAGGTAACAAAATTCGTCTGAGTTCTGGATTTGGTTAAAGAACGATTCAGCTTATTGCTCTCCATTTCTAACTTATGTAAGTTGACTAAGTTCTAACATATATGGGTCCCTCATCTTACAGCTAGTGAAGCTTCTCGAGTTAAGGGAGACGAATCATATTGAGTTTTGGAAGATCAAAAGCGTGCTTGACGAAATATTGCAGCTCCGTAAAAACTCTGAGCTAAATGAGATACTGATGCTGTTAGTGGACCCTACTTGGGTGGCTACTGGATTAAAAGTTGACATTGAGATACTAGTAAGTGGTTAAAATTCCTTGAGACATAAAGTAAATTGCCAAACTGTCTTGATGATCAAAATATATGAGTAGAAGTTTATAAAAAATGGCTTCTTTGTTTGTCATTGCTTATTCATAGGTGAATGAATGTGAGTCAATCTCTCGTACAATTGGTGAACTTATGTCTTTAGACGATGAAAATGATCAGAAGTTTAGCTCACATGTGAATATACCAAATGACTTTTTTGAGGACATGGAGTCTTCATGGAAAAGTTGTGTGAAGAAGATTCATTTAAAAGAAGCTTACGATGAGGTAGATAAGGCTGCTGAAGCCTTATCCATAGCGGTAAGTTCCTTTTTTCTTGTCTTTCATTCTTTGTTATAATATGCCCTGCAAGACAAGGATCTGGTAGTGATTAACAGATGTCTGTTATTCTAGGTCACAGAAGATTTTCTTCCTATAATCAACAGAATAAAAGCTACGACGGCACCATTTGGAGGACCAAAGGGCGAAATCTCGTATGCTCGGGATGAAGATTGTTGGTCTATCATCGTATTGGTTTGATGCAGCTGAAGGCAGTGCGGTTTTGAACACAGTTAATATGAAATCAATGTTTCTGTTGACCGGACCAAATGGTGGCGGGAAATCAAGTCTGCTTCGCTCAATATGTGCAGCTGCACTACTTGGAGTATGCGGATTTATGGTACCTACTGAGTCAGCATTGATTTAACTAGAATAACTAATTGATCAGCATTTGTGAAGGTAAGCTTCTGAACATATCTAAAGGCCTTGTCTTTTTTTCCCTTCCAACTCACAAAACAGGAAATTAGTTATTCTAGTTAAATCGTGCTTATAATTATTTTTGTTTGTATGTTCTGCAGCTCAAAGACAAGTCGGTGAAACCGCTTTAAACGATACTAGTTCTCGATCACATCAGATAATAAGACTGGTAAGTATATGAATTTACTCGCAAACATGGTCTATTTGATGTACTTCTTATACCTCGTAATTAATAAGTTGGTGTTCTATACCTTTATTATTGTATATACATTTTTAAACCAAGATAATTTATTTAATAAGTTATTTGTCAATGCAGACAATAGAAAGCACACTCCGGGATACTTCAGACTGCGTGAGATCCTTTGTTTCAAGTCTGGTATGTTTCAACATTTAAATTTGAGTGTATATACTAATCCCAGGAGTATAATATGATAGACAACAAACTAAAACCATAAACTGCCATGTGGTGCAGAACTTTGTAGATTTAGCTGGAAGCGAAAGAGCATCACAGACAAATGCCGATGGTGCTAGGCTGAGAGAAGGTTGCCACATCAACCTTAGCTTGATGACTCTGACTACTGTGATTATGTAGCTATATATGTTCTACACATTTACCTGTATATCACCCATGTTTCTACAATTTTAGAATTTGAAAATAACTTGTAGTTGTATGAAACGCATTGTTTTGATATATATGAAATGCGCTTTTTTGCTATTTGTGTATTTATTTGTATTATGAGATTATCTGTTATTTAATGTGGGGATATTATTAATTTTATAAAAATTATTTTTTTAATAAAAAATTTGAACCATGACACGCAAAAAATGGGTCATAAAATAGTGTCATAAAAGCGTGTCATAAAATTATGACGCGCGAAATGCGTGTCATAAAGCTTTATGACGGGTCGATCAATGACACCAAAAAGCGCGTCATCTGACCACTTTTATGACACGCAATGCGTGTCATTAAAGGCCTTTTTTCTAGTAGTGCTTATAAATGTCATGTACATAAATATAGATGACAAATATGAGATCACCATGCATGATTTAAAGAAATGTTTTTAGCATTATTCAACAATGTTTGAAAGTGGGTTTTTATGTAGATGTGAAAGTTATTTGAATAAAATAGATTGGGTTTTATTTCAAAATGTGTTTATGAAAAATGGGTAAAAAAAAAAATCCCAATCTTTGACTTTGATCGAAACAGAATTATGGACATAGATTAAGAAGAAAAATGAGATAGTAAAACATGTTAATAGAAAAGTGAAATAGTCATCTAAAAAATCATTTTTACAAAATGTGAAGTTTCTATATATTTTTAAAGATACTAGATTTTTGACAACAAATACCATTAATCCTAGATTTTAAAAAATGGTTGTTAAAGATCTCATGCTCAAGGGAATTGGTTAAGGCTATTGTCACATGCTACCCTTTTCTACATATCCTATGGTCATAAGGAAGCGATGACGAAATTCTATATGTTTGATGCGAGAGTGTTGAATGGGCTATAACCTAACATCTATAGCTCCTTTGTTGTCGCACACTTATCTAACTTGATGCCATAGTCTACGAGAGCTTGTTTCATCCATAGTTTTCTAACGCGAGAAATCTAATCTTACTTTTATGTTAATGATTAATCCACTTAACTCATTTCACTTCATCACCATTAGTTTTCTAATAGTAGACATAGAAGATTTCCATTTTAAACGTTATAGCTTAAGAGGGCCAAAGGGAAAAGAACAAGTGATTCTAGGTTATAAGTAGATTCATATAAGCTATTATGTGTATATATATAACTAGGCATTATGAGCTAAATAGGCATGAAATAACTAGTCATTAATCTAAGCATATATTATAACAATGAGATAAAAAAAAGCGTACCTTTTAGTCTTCAGTAGATTTTCTTCAAATACTTCAAGGTGTTATATTGACTTATAGAAGCCAATCATAGATGAGTTTCCGAATTATTCAATGAGTGACGATTTAGCCACTTGGTCCCCATACCAAACATGGTTTGCATTTGCATGTATGGTGGAAGTATTACCCAAGGATTAAAACTTGGTTGATGTGAATAATTCCACATTGGGTGACTATTATTAGGAAAGTTTTGTCTACCTTGATTTCTTCTAGGTTGAGGGGTTTTAGGCCGAGGATGAGGATTATTTGGTCTATTTGGAGGTGGAGTTTTGGATCTTAATTTTGGTTTAGAAAATCCGGTTTTGGTTTTTAACGATGGTTTATAAAAGCTTTTTACTTCCTCATCACTAGCAATGGGTATTTTTCTATCTTTTATAAGTATATACTTAGGTTTTGACTCTAACAGTTTTTGTTTACTAGACTCACATTCAAACTTTACATTTTTATTTTCACTATTTGAAATATCGATTGAATTGATTCCTAGACCGGTTTTATCTTCGGATGATCTTTGAACACTTATTATTTTCTTAAGTGAGTTACTACTATTTTTAAACTTGTCAAGTTTGAAAATTTCATCTTTAAGTTTTTAATTTTAATTTTTGACTTCTAAGCATGTTTTGCATTCTATAAAAACTTCTTTTCCTTTTTCCAAATGTTTTAGTTTAATTTTTAATTTGAGTACTTCATTTTTTAATCTATTATTAATATGTTTTAGTGACTTATTTTTAGCTATAACCTTTTGACCTAATTTGCATAACCTATTATATTCATTATCTAGGTCTTTTTCATCTAATGATTGATTTTCATCACTAAAGTATTCGGTTTCGGAAAGTACCTCATTGGATGCCTTTGCTACAAGACATTTTTCGTCCTTTGTTATTTCTTTCTCATCTTCATCGCTATCACTCTATGCTCCTCCAACGAACGCCTTTTGATTTTGATCCCTTGACATCATTGGACATTTTTCGATGAGGTGATTTGGGTCGCCACATTTATAACACTTCCTTTCGCTTTTGTCCTCTTTGTATCTTTGGAATGCCTTTCTTTCATCATGTGGTTGTCTAACGAATCTTCCTCGTCTTTTAAAGAATTTATTGAAGTCTCTGATGCGTGGTTTTGCGACCTTACAACAGGTTTTACCTCTCGAGGGATCTCAAGAGGCTTGCAATCCCCACCAGGCAGTGTACCTGATCGATGTAGTATAGTGTAGTGGCAAGTACCGGGGGATTGATCGTTCTCTAGGGGAATAGTGTCGTTAGGATTGAAAAACTACTCTAATAGGTCTAAGGGTGATGGAAGATTCTTTTTTGTATTTTTTTTATATTTTTATAAAAGCAAGTAAAATCTTGGGTTTGAAGGAGTGGGCGGAATTAGTTGCTAATCAACTAACCCAAAAGATACTAATTAAACTAATGTGCAGGAAAGTAAACTAGGGTTCTACAAGGGAAGTGAAGCATGTCTACCTATGATATGTTACTCCTTGCTAGCTATCCAATTCTACCTATTGAATTGTCACACCTTGTTTTAATTGACGGGTTGTATTCCTTAATACCAATCGTGGGGGTGTGTACGATCTTCCCCAACTCTATAAGCTCCTACTTCACTCCTATGTCGAGCCGGCTAAGAAGCTCAAAACATGGGATCACTAGAATTCGCTTATTCATTAAATACAACCAATTAACCTTAGTACACCTTGGTTCATGTTTCTTAAGACGTTCAAGCAAGTTACCGTATAGGAGGTTAGCCAGTTTTCTTAAGCCTAACATCGATATCATCCAATCATACAAGAGACAATAGGAAACAAGAATTATAAGCTAAACCAATTAGATCTATTGAAGTTGTCATGCCTTAATTGATGGAGATGGACACACACATCAACAAGAAATCAATAAGATCTAATTAGTTATACACAAGTTTCACACAATCATAGGTAAACACTAGGTGATTTAGTAAAACATAATCAATGAAGAACAAGCAACAATAATAATGGAAGATATAATTAAGATAGAATCAACACACCATTACAAGATGTTTATGGAGTGATTAAGACCTTCTAAGTTGCTGGAAAAACACCTACCTAAACCCTAGAATCGGACTTAGGGTTTAGGGCTTACAAAAAGTGAAGTTATGATGTTGTATTTATAGGCAATATTTCTGTCGGCAAGGCTTGACGGCGTCACTCGTACAAGTGACGGCGTCAACTTCCCATTTTTACCAAATTGTAGATCTTTTCGTCCTCTTCGCGTGGCCTTTTGAATCACCCAAATCCGAGTTCGTATGAAGATTTTATGGCCAAAACAGTGACAGCTACTCCGCGCGTAAGTTGTGATTGTCTTGATCAGCATGTGACGGTATTACTAGGGTTTCTTCTTGTGCAAGTTGTCATTCTGACATCGTCACTCAATGGCTTCTGACGTCGTCAGGTTGAGTCCTGACGCCGTCACTTCGCCGCGGTTAGGGTTTCTTGATGGCCTTCTTGACGCCGTCCCCCTTTAATCTTCCAAAATCCTCTCTGGCTTATCAAGGATTGACGGCGTCACACTAGGGCTTGACGCCGTCACAGGTACTATTCCAGCAGATTTAGAGACTTTGTCGTTTTCTTCACTTTTATGCTCCAAAAACGTCCAAAATGCTTCCTTTTCCAGATTTCTTCTCCAAAGTACCTAAAATGACAAAAGGAACGATTTAGGGCAATATTTGATCAAATAAATACGATTTAGGGCTTAAATGACCCCCTAAAAGCGGTACACTTTTCGCTTCATCAAAAACCCTTACACTTGAGATTTGCTTGTCCTCAAGCAATGCGCTTTTATTCTAATCAAAATACAAGTTATGGGTCATTTAACGCTAATATAAAAGTAATTACAATAAATAGTCGTTCCCCTTTAATCATAATAAGCATGGAGATTACACACTAGCACCTCACAAGTAGTGTTTAGATACTCACATCTCTCAGGTGTCCTAAAAGTATATCTCATAAATGAAAATGAATAATATCTCTCACTACCTGTCATAGCAAATAGATTACCATAGGCTTGGGAAAGGATCAAAAACCTCCTCCACTAGGCGTAAGCACCTAAGATAAACTATCAAAGAGGGCTTTTAAACGGGTTATAACGTTAGGTGTAGGGATATGATAAACACGGTTTTGTTGGATAAAGGATAATTTACTGGTGGCGAGTTAAAGATCTTGATTAATTACATGTACAATATGGCGTTGCTAAGCCAAGACTAGACTCGACTTAAGCTAATGAAAAAAAATAATAACAAAAAGATAAAATAAACATAAAATGAAACGGTATGGTAGTCCGTATTTTTTTTTTTTTTTTTTTTTTTTTTTTTTTTTTTTTTTTTTTTTTGCATACACTCTTGCCCTACCATCCAAAATAATACATCGTAGGGGGGTTGTATCCCCCTTACACTTGAACTTTTACATAACTTTACAATTAACTATTCTAATGACTCGAATTAAGATAATCGAAACACTTGGAGTACTTTTAAAATATTTAGCACATATGGGGGTAATAATGTTGTTCTTCCCCATTACTCCATTACACTAGTACTTTACCCATGAGTCCCAATCGTCCTAAAACAATATGTACAAGGATATGACTCGACTTAGCAACCATGTAATCAATTAGATAATTAACTTGGGGTTTAAACAAATGTTGTCACAATAATGCACTAAAAATGAGTGCATACAAGGTAGGCTAAGGCGATTTGGGTGTACATTTAAGTGGGGTGTAAACAAATTCTTACTTTAAGTAAAATGCTTAAAGTTAGAAACGAAAAGATAGGCTCTGAGGGGTGTACTAGGGGTATCGTGTACTAAAAATGAGTACAACGCAAAGGGTGTGGGAGAATTACTTGACCAATGTAGCCAATGTAATTATAACAAAAACACAGGTGTAAAACAATGGGTTAATCCTAATGCCTCTTATCATGTAGTAAATCTAACTACACGAATGTAGTCTCACTTGTGGCATCGGAATGGTCCTAACGCAAGTTCTAGAATCTAAGTGCTACCGGTACACACATCATAGCATAAATGCTTTTCCTACCAATTCTAGGGGCGAACCTCACATATTTGGGGGTGGAAAATTTTTTAGTGGTACGGTTTTGTGCTAGTCATATAACTTCCTATCCATGAGACGCTCATTAAGACCAAAGTTTCACTCCTAAATGTTGTAAAAAATTTTAAATTTGGCACTAAAATTGCCCTAACAAGTATTTATCTCAGTTTTATTACACATCTACCATCAAACAAACAAAAATCAAGTGCAATTGTATTCTCTAAGGTATCATCATTTACCCTCCCCTTACACTTAAGCTGAACATTGTCCCCAATGTTCATTCAAAGGATGTAAAAGTAAATAAGGTAAAAGAATGAAAACAAATACTCTCCTGATTCGTTCGATGTGGATAATCCGGTAACCTGGTTAAATCCTCCTCCAAGAAAATGAACGTTGAAAGCTTCCCTTCCGAAATATAAATCATCTTCTTGTCCAATATAACCTGTTAAACCTGAGAAAACAAACACAAAAAACCCAAAGCATCAACCTGAACAAAGAAAACTCACAACTAGATGTAATTCCAGACTTAGAAATAAAAACAAAACGATTAAAGATATAATGCTTGTAGAATGAATATTTGCAGATTTCCTGGAGTTTATAAAACTAAAGATTTAACAAAAACTTTATGACTCCGGTAGAAAAACAAAACTTGCAAAATTTCCAGAATTTTACACTTGACGCCGTCAGAAGTGACCTGCAGAAATTTTAAGGTTAGTTTCCGGAAAATTTCTGGAAAAACTTATGCCTCACTTCCTGGAAATCCTGTAAAAAATTCATTATGACTCGATACAAGCATTTGACTCTAACAATTACTAGTATGTATGCTCATTTAATATTGTTGTGATTCATGTTCAAAATTTGGATTCCCTTACACTTATCTTTTGCAAAATACCTTTATATGTAGTTAAGACGAAGTTAAAAACAAAATAAAGCATTTTCACAATTTACTTTGAAACATGAGCACAAACAATAACAATTAAACTTGCATACGGAAACAAATAAAATCAAACAAACAAACAAACAAACAAATAAACAAATAAAGCTTGGGTTGCCTCCCAAGAAGCGCTTGTTTTTGTTCGAGTCACGAGCCTGACTCTACCCTTATTTAACGGAAATAGGGGAGGTTTTCCCTACACTTAGGGTTAAGTGCGGGTGGAAGTAGCGATACACACCCTTAGGGTGGAAATATGCCACGTGAGGTGAAGGGGGTGAGTGAATGGCTTCCTTCATCCTAAAACTACCCGGATAATATTGGTTTATGGGTGGGACTTTTCCTCTTTTGTCTCCTAGATGTAAATCTAAGGATGAAAAGTTGTGTAAAGGTTGAGGTTCCGGCTCATCAACACTAGGAAATTCCCTAGAACTAAGAGTAAGGTCATCACTAAAAGTGTTCAAACCTATATCCTCTAGTTGTGCTTGGTCCAAGGGTTCTACCTCCATCGGGATTCCTAAAGTCTCTTCTACTTCTTCCGGGTAAGTCACGGGCGGTGTGGGTGCCTCAAATGATGGTTGAGTATTTTGTGGGCTTATGGTGTTTACCTCATCATTCCACATGTCAAGATCACCTATATCCTCATCAATTGTTTTCTTAGGTAGTGATGATAACAAACCTAGCACTTCATCCAACTTATGGTTTATTGCTTCGGCTCTATCCACAATTCCTTGGCAAACTAGGTCGCTTTTCCTATTGGCCTCACTAAGATGAGATCCTAAACATGGAGGTTGTTCATAAGAATCTATCCTAGGTGAAGGCTCATATGATTCATAGGTGTCTCTAAATGAGGTATTTTGAACTCCTTGGTGTTCTAGCCACTCAACCATATCTTGCAATCTTAGAAGTCTAAGTGAAAAGTCCATTTGAAGCAAATTACAAACAAAATCACAAAGAAAAGATAGACTACGAGAAAGCTACAAAATAAAAAGAAAAAATCTCACTTGATAGGAATCTTGTGAGTAGACCAAATAAAAATAAAATTTCAACCTAAGCAATAACTACTCCCCGGCAGCGGCGCCAAAAACTTGATGCGTGGTTTTGCGACCTTACAACAGGTTTTACCTCTCGAGGGATCTCAAGAGGCTTGCAATCCCCACCAGGCAGTGTACCTGACCGATGTAGTATAATGTAGTGGCAAGTACCGAGGGATTGATCGTTCTCTAGGGGAATAGTGTCGTTAGGATTGAAAAACTACTCTAATAGGTCTAAGGGTGAGGGAAGATTCTTTTTTGTATTTTTTTATATTTTTATAAAAGCAAGTAAAATCTCGGGTTTGAAGGAGTGGGCGGAATTAGTTGCTAATCAACTAACCCAAAAGCTACTAATTAAACTAATGTGCAGGAAAGTAAACTAGGGTTCTACAAGGGAAGTGAAGCATGTCTACCTATGATATGTTACTCCTTGCTAGCAATCCAATTCTACCTATTGAATTGTCACACCTTGTTTTAATTGACAAGTTGTATTCCTTAATACCAATCGTGGGGGTGTGTACGATCTTCCTCAATTCTATAAGCTCCTACTTCACTCCTATGTCGAGCCGGCTAAGAAGCTCCTAACATGGGATCACTAGAATTCGCTTATGCATTAAATACAACCAATTAACCTTAGTACACCTTGGTTCATGTTTCTTAAGACGTTCAAGCAAGTTACCGTATAGGAGGTTAGCCAGTTTTCTTAAGCCTAACATCGATATCATCCAATCATACAAGAGACAATAGGAAACAAGAATTATAAGCTAAACCAATTAGATCTATTGAAGTTGTCACGCCCTAATTGATGGAGATGGACACACACATCAACAAGAAATCAATAAGATCTAATTAGTTATACACAAGTTTCACACAATCATAGGTAAACACTAGGTGATTTAGTAAAACATAATCAATGAAGAACAAGCAACAATAATAATGGAAGACATAATTAAGATAAAATCAACACACCATTACAAGATGTTTATGGGGTGATTAAGACCTTCTAAGTTGCTGGAAAAACACTTACCTAAACCCTAGAATCGGACTTAGGGTTTAGGGCTTACAAAAAGTGAAGTTATGATGTTGTATTTATAGGCAATATTTCTGTCGGCAAGGCTTGACGGCGTCAGCTCGTACAAGTGACGGCGTCAACTTCCCATTTTTACTAAATTGTAGATCTTTTCGTCCTCTTCGCGTGGCCTTTTGAATCACCCAAATCCGAGTTCGTATGAAGATTTTATGGCCAAAACAGTGACAGCTACTCCGCGCGTAAGTTGTGATTGTCTTGATCAGCATGTGACGGTATTACTAGGGTTTCTTCTTGTGCAAGTTTTCATTCTGACATCGTCACTCAATGGCTTCTGACGTCGTCAGGTTGAGTCCTGACGCCGTCACTTCGCCGCGGTTAGGGTTTCTTGATGGCCTTCTTGACGCCGTCCCCCTTTAATCTTCCAAAATCCTCTCTGGCTTATCAAGGATTGATGACGTCACACTGGGGCTTGATGCCGTCACAGGTACTATTCTAGCAGATTTAGAGACTTTGTCGTTTTCTTCACTTTTATGCTCCAAAAACGTCCAAAATGCTTCCTTTTCCAGATTTCTTCTCCAAAGTACCTAAAATGACAAAAGGAACGATTTAGGGCAATATTTGATCAAATAAATACGATTTATGGCTTAAATGACCCCCTAAATGCGGTAAACTTTTCGCTTCATCAGTCTCTTACAGCCATAGCATATTCTTCGTCATTGCTTTCGGAGGTTGAGCTATTCTTGTCACTAGATTCCTTCCTAGCTTTCAATGCAATTGACTTGCTTTGCTCTCTTTTACCTTTGACCATCTCGGAGTCTTTCTTTATTATTGCTTCGTAGACCTTCAAGTTGCCGATCAATTCGTCAAGTTGTAGAGTTGACAAATTCTTTGATTCTTCAATCGCCGTAACTTTAGCTCGCCATTTTGGATGAAGTGCCCTAAGAAATTTCCTAACAAAATTCTTACTAGAAAAATTCTCATCAAGTGCTTTTAAACTTGTGATGATAATGTTAAACCTAGCAAAAGCATTATCTATTGATTCCTCTTCCGGAATCGTAAATTGTTCATATTGTTGAACAAGAAGATCTATTTTATTATCTTTGACTTGACTATTACCTTGGTGAGTGATTAGCAAAGAGTTCCAAATTTCTTTTGCGGTTTTACACATGAAGATTCTTTCATATTCTTTGCGTGGTAACGCATTATAAATTACCATTTTAGCCTCATTATTTTTTGCTAGTTTCTTTTTCAAATTATCATTTTGTTTTTCAAAAGGTACAATTTCATCTATTTTAGTTAAAGGATTATTTTGAATAGGGGGAAAATCACCATAGGTAATAACATGCCAAAGATCAAGATCTTTTGATTTCACATAAGTTTCGAATATATTTTTCCAATAAATAAAACCATCACTTTCAAATAGTGGTGGTCTTTGCATAGATTGCCCTTCTAAATATTTTTTGGATTTCATAGATTGTTTCAAGTTTAAAATACAATTTATTTTAAAAATCTTGTTTGGCGTGGCTCATGATACCAATTGTGAAAAACTACAAGGGGGGGGGGGTTGAATAGTTTTACGTCTTTTTAATTTATTATAAAAACTTTGTTTACTTTTAAAAACTTAGATTCGAATTTATGTGAACTCAACTCTTGAACAATATGAACAAATATAAGTAAATCTAAATTAACAATGCAAGTCAAGTAATGAAATGAAATGAAAGATAGAGATGGAAAGATCGAACCGCGAGACAAAGGATTTATAGTGGTCCGGCTACAAGGACACCTTCCTTGCCCTACTCCACTCCTCAAGCACCTAACTCGAGAGTTTTCTTCACTATGTCAACAAGCTCCCTTATGGCGGAGAAAACCTTACACAACTTTCGCTTACACCAATTTTACGACACAAAGCTAAATGTCGAGTTCTAATCGTAGCTAGAACCAATCTCACAACTTCAATCACAACTTCTTCACGACTTCTTCACAACTTCTTCACTACGGCTTCACAACTTTTTCACAACGGCTTCACAACTTTTTCACAACGGCTTCACAACTACTTCACAACGGCTTCACAACTACTTCACGACCTAGCACTACTTATATACTCTTCTACTTCTTCACACCTTCACTACTTACACACCTTAACTTCTTCACAACTTCACTACTTACACACTAGTCTAGCCTAAACAATTATGCTCACACCTATCTAACAAATATACACAACTTATATAAATGAATGAATGATTTACAATTTTGATACACCAACAACTTGGATGGAAGAGATACACCAAGTTGTAATACTTCTTGTCTTGAAGGATAGAAGTATTCTTCTCTTGCACTTGAGAGGTTGAAGCTTTGGATCACTTGAAACAAAAGATTATAATTATATGATCAAAGGGTTTTTGAAGATATGAAATGAGATCTAAATCAGAAAGTTTTTAGTGCAAAAGGCGAGGAAAAAGTGACAGGAATGAACCAGTATTTATAAGCAAAGCTGGGGACTGGAGGAGCGTGGTCGGTCCCCTTAATTAGGGGGTCGGTCCCCTTAATTATTAAGGGGCCGCGTGCCAAATTAAGGGGGCCGCCCAATGTATCCATTACCCAGCTTTTTCTTTTTGTGGGAAAGGTTTTTCTGGAACATTTTTGCCATTTTTGGTTGAAAATTTGAATTTATATATTTATAATAGATTAAACATATTTATTTAATACCAAAAATGATTTTCTAAAAGATATAAAATGTTTGTGACATTTTATAAAAAATCTAGTGATTAAGAAAATGTTCCTTTGATCATATAATGCATTAGTCATTTGTTTATTCATACTTTAAGTGATTAAGTTGTAGAATTGAATATTTACAACTAAATACTTGTTTACGTCATAATCTTTCGTTTAATGATTTTACATTTTGTGATTATCAAAACGTAGAGATATCGAAAGATGTTAATAACGTTTTTAGGCATTATTTATATCAACAGATTGATTCAAGAGTGAATCGCTCCATTGTTTCTTTCCAGTTGTCACAAGTTTGATCCATGAAAGATCTCACATGTTACCCACCAAGAGCTTGTTTGATGTTGGCTCTAGAAGGATTTCCATCTTCATTGTGAATACTTTATGTATCACTCGGATGTTCTGGCAATACCACAAGGATAATGCGTAGGACTCTTTAACATATATTTTCTTACTTTTCACGGTGTATGAAACAGCAAGCATATTGGAAATGTGTCCTAATGAGATTTATGGATGATCTCTTGGCTCTAGACTCAATAGTGCGTTTTGATTTAGTGATCGAAGGCTGGAGAGGACTGCCACCTTTTCAATATCGTCAAACTCGGAGTGAGAAAGACGATAGAAATGAATTAATCTTCGTGACAGATGAAACAAGAGTCCTTTGAGGGACCTTGAGTGGCTAGGGAGGGTTGTGCAGCGTATCACTGGGTCCATGATACTTGTCTTCAATGTCAGCAATCAACTAAGTGATTCTGACAGCATATGTATTGACTCGGTTTCTGCCTAAGGTGTAGGGAGGGCCTCTTTCTTCTCACCCTTTATCTTTACATTTTTTTTTTCATTCTTCAACCCCTTCAGCGCTTACCGAGACTGCATCACTAGTACCTTGTTGGGTTTGTTCCAGTACTAGCTCCATCTCAGTCGGCACTCTTCCCTTATTCACTTTTCTCCTTATTAATCATTCCTAAGGACTTCTATTCTAACTAGGGAATTGTCCCTGGGAAGATCCCTCCGGTTCTGGCTGGATCATGGGAACACATACCTAACCTCACCATCCTTATAACTCCAGTACATTAAAATAAGATTGGTCGGTCTTTGGTATTCTTCCACAATAGCCATCATAAACCATTTGCTCCCCCACAATATGTGCATCGATATACGAAAGAGTTTAGCACATATTTGGGAGCCTACACATGAGTCCTGTAGGATCGATACATGTATTGATTTTGTGATTCGGGAGGTCTTGGATTGTGGAAGAACAAATCCATGTTTGAGTTAGAGAGGGAGAGAGAGAGTAGAGAGGGAACTTGAGAGAAACTGTGTGAATATTAGATTAAGAATGAGGGAAGTTCCACCCCTTCCCATGTGTGGGAAGGGGCTTATATACTTACTAGCTAGTTTGCCCCTAGTGGGCTGTGGAGTGAGCTGACAGTGGGTAAAGACCCGACCCAACTCCACAAATACTAATATATAACTAATCTAATAATAATTATACTAATAATCTTACGAGCTATATAAATTCTAAATAGATACTCGGGGTGACCGAGTCTTCATATGAATATTTATGTTCCTAACAATCTCCCCCTAAGGGAGGTCACCCCGAAAATAATATTTTGAATTCTAGCATTCTGTCTTCTGAACTTGACTTCGTAGCTCGTAGTCTTTGATTCTTCAACGTCATTACTCTTTGTGCATTCAGCAGTGATCTTTTGATGACCGTTCTTCTGTCTTGGATGATCTTTGGTGATTCTTTGATGTCATCATCCAACTTATGTCTCCAGGTCATCTTTTAGCAGTATGTCTCCATGTGATGTGGTATACTTTGAACCGACATGCTCTCACTATTCTGGGTCATGATTTTCAGCATCAGAGTTTGTAGAAGCTGTGATGAAGGTCTTTTGGTTTATCATGACTTCTTTGAATACGATGATGGTGTAGTGAGAGCATGTGGTGATGGATTGGCATCTTGTTCGGAAATCAGCTACAACCGCAATCAGCTGCAACAGCAATCAGCTACAACCGCCAGTAATTCCTGCATACGACAGTTAGCAATAAAACGTCCGGTACTTACAGGTTCGGACTTCGAGATTGTTAACAGCATAGTGTGAAAACTCTCTCTAATCCTTACCAAGGCCGTTCCTAAATCGGAAACCCACAGAGGGCTTTAAAGATCTACCGTAGTTAATCAATGATTAGGTGAGTCGCTGGAGATCACTCCAGGACTGTAGACCGTTTGAAACCGCCGCGACCACTAAGCGTAATCCACAAGGAATTACCGAAGTGACCTGATTTCAGGGCTGTTTGATGTTGACCCTGGCAGGAATTTCCATTCAATCACTGAGAATTATATTTGTAAATTCCCTCATAAATGTTCTGGCAGATTGCTAAGATCTGCGTAGGACTCATAAGTTTACAAATGGTGTCCTTAAAGTTGAACAACCAGTGTAGAAGTAACACGTGTTCCTATGAGATCTTATGATGCATCTCATGGCTATAGACTCGATAAGTGCAATTTTGGTAGTCGGAGACTGGAGCGGTGTCTCCTGTTTCAATATCAACATACTCGTAATGAGCAGTCGATAGTTTATGCAGGGTTCCCCGTGAGAATGAAACAAGTCCTTTTAAGAGAACTTGAGTGGCTTAGAAGGTTTGGTGCAGTGCGTCACTGGGTCCATGACGTCTTGTCTTCAATACCGGTGTTACTGATGAACTAAAATAAGTACATTTTATTACCATCATTTATCCTATTTATTTGACTTGTTTTATTATATTATCTGTGAGAATCGATACGTTAATGTTTACTTTTGTAATTCTCAGGTAAAAACAAGTATTATGTGAAACTTGGCGATTTTGGACTAATTATGGAGCAAAACAAGCAAGAAGTTAAGAGTCTACTGAAATGTACAAGGTCAAGATCATTCTGCTCCAGATACGCCGCATCCTACTTATTATATACGGCGCATCACTATCAAGATTTCACAAGCTACGATCCATGACAGCAAGGACATGCGCCGCATCTAGAAATGGAGTTACGCCACATCTTCTGGCGGTGTACGAATATTCCTGAATATATTAATCTTGGACCCCACGCGAAGGTAAGTCAATGCGCCGCATCTACTTATCCTATGCGCCGCATCTAGCCCTTAGACAGAAACTATAAATACCCCAAGGTCAGACGAATTTCGAGAGCCTAGTTTTAGAAGACCGAAGACCACAAAACCCTAAGGCCGAATTCAGACGAAGTAGCAGCACAAGACACACCTTGAACGAAGATACAAGAGCTGTAAGAAGGTCCTGCATGTATTCAATTCATTAAGTAGTTTTGTTTTATTGTATTAGTACACTTTAATTGGTCAGGATTGATGGGCTTGTGTCATTGATTTAATCATGCACTTCAACTCCCCTTAAAATTGCCTTCCCATTAATTAAAGTTTATATGTTGATGTCTTTGGTGACTTTTATTAGTGCATTGATAACCTCTGTGTCTAGCTGAGCATTGCTTAGGTCGCCATGCCCCTTCGTCGCCTATTTATTCTATCGCCTATGCATTCTATCGTCTGTAGAAAAGTAGGAAGAAAGATAAGTAGGATAGTCATAAGTGATCATTAAGGGTTTACTTGCCGATAATATTAGAGCCAACGAGAAAGGAATTAATCTCGGTGTGTTGCATCGAACTATACACTTCATATAAAACTAGCAATAAAACAAGTGACAAACTACTTAACTATCCGGACAGGTCTTCTTATTGTCTCAAATATTTATCTGTGTACGTGTGTGCTAATCGCTGATTCGTGCTTATTAGTTTAGTTTATATTTAATCATAATCAAACCGTGCCAGTCTCTCAGGCTGAAACCCCCTTGCGTTAGATTAGGTTGTATAGCTAACTTAAGATATTAAATACTGATTTGGATAACTAGATAATACGTTCCACTCTTAGTGATCGACACTCTACTTACCATTATATTCATACTGACCGGGTACACTGCTCGTTAAAGTGTGTGTGTTATTGATAAGTCGGCTAAATATAAATTTAAAACTTGAATACTGCTAAAACCACAACGACATACCGTGGGTATAAATTAGAGCATACGCACACACTCATCAAGTTTTTGGCGCCGTTGCCGGGGAGTGAATTGTTATTATCTGTTAATTTGATTAGTATTTTAATTAGGTGTTTCTTTTTAATTTTTATTCTAACCTCCTAACTCTGTTGTATATTAGTTAAATTGCATTCATTGTATTATTTTGCATATTTTCTGTTTTTGTGTGTTTTTATTTTTGTTTATTTTCGTTTGTTTTTATTTTTGTTTTTCTTTTCTATTTCTTGTATTCTGCTATCGTTGTACTGAGCTAATTCAAACGATACGGCGCATCTATTTTCATAGATACGGCGTATTGCGTTTAATTTTTATAAAATACAACGCGTTTAATAAATTCGATACGACGCATCTTTCCCCAAGATACGGCGTATCTGTTTTTAATAATTTTTTTTTTCTAAACGATAACGCCATACGACGCATCTGCTTTAGCAGATACGGCGTATTTATTATTTTAATTAAAAACAGTTTTCGAATTATTAAACAGATACGACGTATCGATTTTTATCGATACGGCGTATCTTCTGAATCAAAAATCTTGTATTTTGAAACGTAACGAAAATACGGCGCATTAACTTTTGTTAATACGACGCATTTAATTTTAAATAAATATCGATTTTTGATAATTAAAACTGATACGGCGCATTCTAAAATTATAAGCGGCGTATCTATTTTCTGAATAAAAGTCTGATTAAATTTTAACGATTATAAGATACGGCGTATCCAACTTTTTGGATACGGCGCATCGTTTGCAGATATCAGTAACTTTAATTTTTCGTATTCCGTTTTCGTTGTTGATTTTCTGATATATTACTTTCTTGAACATACCCTACTGATGCTTTTGTGATAGTTTCAGGAAGTGCATGACCAGGAGTTCTATTAAGGACTTGATTCAACCTTTCGAAGATCCTGAACGAGCCTTTCATTCGCTTAAAAGGCTTTTCAACACAAAAAGCTTTGATATCTCGAGTTCGTTCGAGCTTGATTATTTTTCTGAAGAGAAAGAGGAAGTAGAAACAGAAACAATGGCGGAAAACACAACTATGGAGGAATACATGAACAAAACCCGTGCTGATTACACTTCAGGAGTTGCTAGACCAAAGTTTGATGAAAAGTCTAAGTTTGAGTTTAAGGGTCAGTTTCTCAAGGAGCTAAGAGAAAATGCTTTCAGTGGATCGGAACATGAAGATGCTAATGAACATGTTGAAAAGGTCCTCGAGATTGCAGATTTGTTTACAACAGAAGGAGTCTCTGACGATCAACTCATGCTAAGAATCTTTCCAATTTCACTTAAAGGAGCTGCTAACAAGTGGCTAAGGAATGAACCTGCTAGTTCAATCACAACGTGGGAAGATTTGAAGAGCAAATTCCTGAAGAGATATTGTCCACCTGCTAAAACTGCTAAAAAGATGGAGGCTATCAACAGTTTCAAGCAAGAGCCTGATGAAACTCTTTATCAAGCTTGGGAACGATTCAAAGACCTATTGATGAAATGCCCTCAACATTATCTAAGTGAAATGCAGGAGATAATATTGTTTTTATCAAGGATTGGACGTGCCTACTAGACAAATCTTGGATGCTAAGGGAGCTGTGCCTCAAATGAGTGCAGCCAATGCTAGGAAAGCTATCCAAGAAGCTGCTGATCATTCTCAAAAATGGCACGATGGGACCTCTACTAGATCTAAGAGCAGCACTAATTTTGACGGGTTTGCTGCTATTCAAGCTCAATTGGATAAAATTAGTAGAGAGATGAAGAAGCGTGATGAGAAAGTGTATGCTGCCCAAGTTGGATGTGAAAAATGCGAAGGACCTCACTACACTAAAGATTGCCCTAATAAGAATGAAAGTGAGACTTTTGAAGAAGCATACTACACACAATTTGGACAACCATTCCGACCTTCAGGAAGATTTAGGGAAGCTACTCTGGGATTCTATCAAAAGAACAACTTTAATCCCACCTATCAAGAAATGAGGCAGACTTTAGACGACACTTTAAAGCAAATTATGGCCGATGCTGCTATAAGACATGATGAGAACACTGCTATGATCAAGGAAATCCGAGCTTCAACAGATACTATTACAAGAAATCAAGGAGCTTCGATCAAAGCATTGGAACAACAAATTGGTCAAATGAGCAAAGTTCTTCAAGAAAGGGGATACAGAAGTTTACCTAGGTCAACTGAAACCAACCCAAGAGATCATGTCAAGGCCATAAGCACCACTGAAGAAGTCACTCCTTACATTCCTTTTCCTAGAAGATTGATGAATGGTAATGATGCTGCAAAGCCCAAATTTTTCTTTAATTCTTCAATCAGTTTAAGGAGGTTACTCAAAGAAAAGACGAAGATTGAAGAGGAGATCAAGGCTACAATGAAAGAAGAGAGCTCTGCAACCGACTTACATGCCTTGCCTCATAAAGAAAAGGACCCAGGAAGTTTTACTTTACCTTGTTCAATTAATGATATATCTTTCAATAATGTGTTAGCTGACTTAGGAGCTAGTGTTAGTGTAATGCCCCTTAAGACATTCACTACCCTAGGACTAGGAAAATTAGCACCAACTAAGTTGCTTATTGAATTGGCTGATAAAACAGTAAAACAACCTGAAGGGATTGCTAATAATGTGCTAGTTAAGATTGAGAAGTTTGTTTTCCCTGTAGACTTTGTTATATTAGATATGCCCGAGGATGTTAAGATTCCTTTAATCCTTGGAATACCTTTCTTGTCTACCGCCCGTGCTAAGATTGATGTGTTTAAAAGAAAAATCTCATTAAGGGTAGGGAATAATAAACTAGTCTATAAGTGCCATGATCCTGTTAAAAGCATAATTAGAGGCGTCTATGTGCTAGGATTAAGAGAATGTATGGACCTCGATCTAGAAGCTAGTTTTATGGGAGAAACCTTGGTAAATAATGAATCACTTGAGACCTATAATGGAGACTACATTGAATTAAATGATCTTAATCTACCATTAGGAATCAATGATCAATTTATGGAGGATTCTGAACCCGAAATTGAAGAAGGAGAAATTATGTATATACCTAGAGTCAATATGATCAACACTAAGAATTATGATGAATTTGAAGGATATCCTAGTTTCTGTGATTATGGTAGAAAGATCCATGTAGATTGTGCTTATAATTTACAATTTCCTTGCATGATAGGATTTAAACAAATTAGTGCCAACTTTTTCCCTATTTTACCAATTAATGTAATGTCAAAAGATTTCTATAATTCTATAATGAAAAACAAAATTGAGTATAGAGGGAAAAACGTAGTTGGAATGTTCATGAATGTACCTATTTTTGTTGGGAATTTAACTATTGTTACAGATTTCACTGTGGTGGAAAACATAGATGCTTATCGTGATGTTGAGATGGGTGACGTGATCGTTGTGAAGCCATTCTGTAAGGAGGTAGTAATTAACGCTAAAAGATTTGAAGGAAAGATCACCTTTATAAGTGGAAGCAATGTTATCACTTACATGATGCCTCATGCTCACCCAAGGTTTGAACATGCCCCTAACAAATTTTGTTACAAATATACACCATTTCTTTTTGTAGATGAAAATGATGCTGAGAAAGGGATCGAGTATCCGTACCAAAAGATGAAAGGATTCTACAAAGGTGTACTTGAATTGGGGCCGGAATATGTTCGTGACGAAGTAATTCGCAACTACATCGTGCGCGGACATGTGGGGATCAATAGATCGGAATAAAGAGCTGAACGTGAGTCTAACTTGAAGACTCTGGAATAAAGACAAGTGCTGACCGGGAGACAACCCGGAGAATTTTTACTATTCTGTTCTGTGTCGAGTCAGTCAGGCCCGTAGAAGATACGGCGCATCTCAATCCTAAGATGCGACGCATCTTCTGCAATGGTCATATCTTACTTTATTTTCTGCATTTTTATTTTTAACTTTAAAAACTTTTTGTCAGATTATTTTAATGCGGCGCATCCCTGGTTAAGGATGCGACGCATCTTCTATTCTTATTCGTATTTATTCCAGGCTCGATACGGCGTATCTTCTTCCATAAGATACGGCGTATCGACTGACCTGATGATTTTCAGTTTAATTTTTAAGTTTTATTTTTACTAACTACTAATGTATTATGCAAGTTTGAACCTTCTTAACTTAGGTGTGTTAAAGTCTTGATGGAATTATAGATTCCTGCAATTCCTGTGGATACATCAAATATGAAGCTTAAACGTTCTCATCCACAAGGAAGTTGATTTTTGCTCTTACATAAATAATGGAGGATCATACCGAGCAAATCTCAGGGGAGTTTTTCTGTTCTAATTATTTTATTTTCCAGTATTTAATCTTTGATACAAACAACGAGGACGTTGTTTAACTTAAGTGGGGGGATTGGAGAATTAGAACACTTACTTGTCCTAAACTTTTTCAAAATATGCTTAAAATGTGCTTAATATATCAAAATTAAAAATTTTTTAGCATGTTTTTGTTTAAGTCTAAATTACATAGCTGCACACATGACGTTATTTTCAAAAATTGTGAACTTTTCAAAATTCACAAATCTATGAGTGTGCCGGTGACTTGTAAACTTTAGAACTTGGCCTGTATACTATTCGAGACCACCATAATAAGTATTATTTACATAATTGGAATGACTTGTCTAAATTGGTAAATTTCTAGGATTACACCCAAATAGCCTTTATATGTTATGTGTTATTAGCTAACTACACTGGTTAGTTAACCCCCGTAAAAACCCTTTTGTTACTCTCACTTTTAGAGTAAGATACCCCTAGAAAAACACTCAGAGCCATTCCTTTCGTTTCTTACACCTTTGTTATAATGTTTCGTTACACCCTTACACCTTAGCCTACCCTGTAGATTAAAATCCGTGGTTGGTTAATTGCTTTAGGCAAAGTGTGTTTCCTTACGTTACCTGTGTTCGCGTGCGTAATTCATTATCTTTGGTTGAGTCAGGAAATTGCACAATGCAATTGGAGTGAAAGTAAATACTGTATATCTTTGAGTTGTTTTTTCGTGTGTTTACTACTTTCACTATTACCGTTATTTCTGAAGTCATGAAAAGTATGAAAAAATTATCCAGAGTTATCGTTATAGTGATGTGGTGAAATTTTACACATCTATGTTTATGCTTAAAGTTAAAAAAAAAAAAAAAAAAAAAAAAAAATCGAAAAAAAGAGAAAAGAAAAAGAAAAAAGGAAAAGTTGGAAGTTTGTTTAACCAACTTATGTAAAGTTTTGTATTAAGTGGTCGATATCACCACTAGTTGTTGTATATTATATCTATGGATTGAATGGGAGTTGGACGTTATGGGAACGCCAACTAAGGTTATTCTTTGATTGAGATCTTTTTGAGTATAATTCGTGTCTACCTAAAGCGTGTGTTTCAAGTGTTAAAGCGTGAGTTATTCTATGATATGAGTCTTATTCATGGGATGGTTGGGATAGCAATTTACCACACTTAGGATTTTAATTTATCTGTTTTGTTTATTTTTCATTTTACACCAATTTATATCCCAAATATTATCCATACCCTATATTATTCTTTATCCAAACCTTTGATTTATTGAGATTAGGGATTTGAGCAATCTTAAGTATCGTAGTCGTGGATTCGGCTATGTATTTATGATTTTGTCGCCCTTTTTGATATAATATTTGATGCGTGGTTTTGCGACCTTACAACAGGTTTTACCTCTCGAGGGATCTCAAGAGGCTTGCAATCCCCACCAGGCAGTGTACCTGACCGATGTAGTATAGTGAAGTGGCAAGTACCGGGGGATTGATCGTTCTCTAGGGGAATAGTGTCGTTAGGATTGAAAAACTATTCTAATAGGTCTAAGGGTGAGGGAAGATTCTTTTTTTTATTTTTATATTTTTATGAAAGCAAGTAAAATCTCGGGTTTGAAGGAGTGGGCGGAATTAGTTGCTAGTCAACTAACCCAAATGACTACAAATGCAAATAAAATAAAATAACTGAAAATGAAAAGGTTGTGAAACTTATATGGAGAGAAATGTGTTTACTTAGATTTCCTTACTCCCTAACTATCTTTTACCGGTTGATTAGTGTGTATTAATTGCGTGGATGACGGGTGTATTCCTTAATACCAATCGTGGGGTGGCGTACGTACTTCCCCAACTCTACAAGCTCCTACTTCACTCCTATGTCGAGCCGGCTAAGAAGCTCCTAAC
Source organism: Artemisia tridentata subsp. tridentata (assembly GCA_021014915.2). NCBI lineage: Eukaryota > Viridiplantae > Streptophyta > Magnoliopsida > Asterales > Asteraceae > Artemisia > Artemisia tridentata. The sequence goes on along the minus strand of CP139504.1, from coordinate 350,974,070 downwards.
ATGGGATCACTAGAATTCGCTCATGCATTAAATACAACCATAATAACCTTAGTACGCATTGGTTCATGTTTCTTAAGACGTTCAAGCAAGTTACCGTATAGGAGGTTAGCCAGTTTTCTTAAGCCTAACATCGATAAACAATCATCCAATACAATTAATAACACACTAATAACCAATAATCAATAGTTAGGTTTCATTAGATCTAAGCAAACACAAGATAAATCTAGCCTAGCATGTTAATTAAAAGACAAGAACAAGATATAATCAAACAACACATAGACATATTGATTGATTAAGTGATTACTTATCTTCAATTAAACATGGGAGATCCAAGGGTATAAAATCCCTTAAAAATGGCAGAAATTCGTCTTAGGGTTTCTCCTCACAAAGTTGCACACTAATGACAAAAAATTGCAAAACTATATATAGAACTTAGTATCTGACGGCTTCATGTATTAGATCTTGATGCCGTCACCTCGCCGTGGCTAGGGTTCTCGGATGGTCTTTCTGACGCCGTCCCTCTTTAATCCTCCAAAATCATCCCTGGCTTGTCAAGGCTTGACGACCTTCTTGACGCCGTCCCCCTTTAATTTTCCAAAATTTCTCTGGCTTATCAAGGGCTGACGGCGTCACAATAGAGCTTGACGCCGTCACATGTACTTTCCAACATATTTTTTGAGACTTTTTCGTTTTCTTCACTTTTATGCTTCAAAAACGTTCAAAATGCTTCCTTTTCCAGATTTCTCCTCCAAAGTACCTAAAATGACAAAAGGAACGATTTAGGGCAATATTTGATCAAATAAATACGATTTAGGGCTTAAATGACCCCCTAAAAGCCGTACACTTTTTGCTTCATCAAATACCCTTACACTTGAGATTTGCTTGTCCTCAAGCAAATGCGCTTTTATTCTAATCAAAATACATGTTAGGGGTCATTTAATGCTAATATAAAAGTAATTACAACAAATAGTCGTTCCACTTTAATCATAATAAGCACGGAGATTACAGACTAGCACCTCACAAGTAGTGTTTAGATACTCACATCTCTCAGGTGTCATCAAAAGAAATCTCATAAATGAAAATGGATAATATCTCTCACCACCTGTCATAGCAAATAGATTACCATAGGCTTGCGAAAGGATCAAAAACCTTCTCCACTAGGCGTAAGCACCTAAGATAAACTATCAAAGAGGGCTTTTACATGGGTTATAACGTGAGGTGTAGGGATATGATAAACACGGATTTGTTGGATAAGGGATATTTTACTGGTGGCGAGTTAAAGATCTTGATTAATTACATGTACAATATGGCGTTGCTAAGCTAAGACTAGACTCGACTTAAGCTACAAACAAAATAACAAAAACATAAAATAAACATAAAATGAAACGGGATGGTAGTCTGTATGTTTTTTCCACTTTTCTTTTTCTCATTTTTTTGTATTTTTCTTGATTTTTTTTTTTTTTTTTTTTTTTTTTTTTTTCATACACTCTTGCCCTACCATCCAAAAGAATACATCATAGGGGCGTTGCATTCCCCTTACACTTGAACTTTTACATAACTTTACAAATAACTATTCTAATGACTCGAATTAAGATACTCGAAACACTTGGAGTACTTTTTAAAATATTTAGCACATATGGGGGTAATAATGTTGTTCTTCCCCATTACTCCATTACACTAGTACTTTACCCATGAGTCCCAATCGTCCCAAAACAATATGTACAAGGATATGACTTGACTTAACAACCATGTAATCAATTAGATAATTAACTTGGGGTTTAAACAAATGTTGTCACAATAATGCACTAAAAATGAGTGCATACAAGGTAGGCTAAGGCGATTTGGGTGTACATTTAAGTGGGGTGTAAACAAATTCTTCCTTTAAGTAAAATGCTTAAAGGTCGAAACGAAAAGATAGGCTCTGAGGGGTGTACTAGGGGTATCGTGTACTAAAAATGAGTACAACGCAAAGGGTGTGGGAGAATTACTTGACCAATGTAGCCAAAGTAATTATAAAAAAAACACAGGTGTAAAACAATGGGTTAATCCTAATGCCTCTTATCATGTAGTAAATCTAACTACACGAATGTAGTCTCACTTGTGGCCTCGGAATGGTCCTAACGCAAGTTCTAGAATCTAAGTGCTACCGGTACACACATCATAGCATAAATGCTTTTCCTACCAATTCTAGGGGCGAACCTCACATATTTGGAGGTGGAAAATTTTTTTTAGTGGTACGGTTTTTGTGCTAGTCATATAACTCCTATCCATGAGACGCTCATTAAGATCAAAGTTTCACTCCTATATGTTGTAAAAAAAATTTAAATTTGGCACTAAAATTGCCCTAACAGGTATTTATCTCAGTTTTATTACACATCTACCATCAAACAAACGAAAAATCAAGCGTAATAGCATTCTCTAAAGTATCGTACTTTACCCCCCCTTACACTTAAGATGAACATTGTCCCCAATGTTCAAATAACAAGATGTAAAAGTAAATAAGGTAAAAGAATGAAATCAAATACTCCCCTGATTCGTTTGGTGGATAAAGAGGTAACATGGTTAGATCTTCTTCCAAGAGAAAGTAGAAGCTCCAAGACTAATGCATCGCCAAAAGATAGACCCCACATACATCTCCTTGTCCAAAATAACCTGTTAAACCTGAGAAAACAAACACGAAAACCTGCATAACATCGGCCGGATAAATCTATATAAGGATATAATGCTTGTGGAATGATTATTTTGCAGATTCCTGGAGTTTATAAGTTAGAGATTTAATAAAAACTTTCTATGAAAACAAAACTTTCAAAAATTTCAGAAAATTAAAACCTGACGCCGTCAGGTTGTAATGCCTGACGCCGTCAGAAATGATCTGACAGAATTCTCATGTTAAGTTTCCAGAAAATTTCTGGAAAAACCTATACCTTACTTCCTGGAAATCCTGCAAAACATCATTATGACTCGATACAAGCATTTGACTCAAACAAATACTAATATGTATGTTAATTTATTATTGTTACGATTCATGTTCATTTGTTCTAATAAACCGATTTGGATTTCCCTTACACTTAACTTTTGCAAAATACCTTTATATGTAGTTAAGACGAAGTTAAAAACAAGATAAAGCATTTTCACAATTTAGTATCGAACATGAATCAATAATAATAAAAATTAAACATACATACGGAAGCAAATAAAATCAAACAAATAAATAAATAAGGGATAATTACCAAAATAGCCCAAACACAAATGGGCGGTTCCCTATCTAACCCGAAATCCGAAAATAATTGTGTTGCCCAGGGCAACCGGCATTTTTTGGGGCAACCGAAGGATTTCCAGTGTATTTTTTGGGCAACAATCGCCCTTTTTTGGGCAACTAGGGGCATTGCCCAGGGCAACCGGGGTAGAAATATCCCATTTGGGTTTTGGGCTATTTTAGTAATTATCCCAATAAATAAACACACAAAGCAAATAAAGCTTGGGTTGCCTCCCAAGAAGCGCTTTTCTTTATTAACGAGTCGTGTAGCTAGACTCAAATTCCTTCTACCCTATGTAAGTGAGTTCGTCATCGAGGACGTCTTTAGGGTTAAGCTTGGATTGAAGTTTCATATTGGTCCGCTTAGTACAATATATCTTTTCAAACTTCTCTCCATCCGGGTCATACAATGTCATCTTAATATGCCATGACCCATCTCCATCTTTGGGTGGTTTGTCCCAATCCCACTTATGATCATCGTCCTCACAAGTCCACTTATTTATCCCTAGGTTAATTGGCAAAACTCCTAGGAAATCAATCATCTTCCTAAAAACTAGAGGGTCTTCAAATGGATCCAATTCGGTGTCCCTAGCCAAGAGTTGTTCTACCGTATGTGTTCGGTTCACAAAGTCCTCTTCTAGGTAAAATGGGCGTTGGGGTCCTATGAAGTCTCTATCGATCCAAGGTCCATATCTAGATGGTCTCCTATTTGATTCTAACCAATGGGGTGTTGGTTCCTCACTAGTATCATAGGCATGTTTCTTCACATCATAGACTGACCAAGTATCACCTTCTCCTACCGCTATCTTAGATTCCTTACAATCAATCATAGCACTAGCGGTCGCCAAAAATCCTCTACCTATCAACAAGGGGCATGTAGGGTCGCTAACCATATCAAGGACATGGAAATCGGCTAAAATGGTTAGTTTTCCAATGTGTACTAACACGTCCTTGACTACTCCAGTCGGGTAAGCAACACTTCCATCCGCTAAGCCTATTATTACCTCGGTTTCTTCAAGTTTTCCTAGTTTTAGAGAGGTGTAGAGAGGTAACGGAAGTAGGTTAAGGCTTGATCCAAGATCGGCTAATGTGTCATAAGCCTCCGAATTACCGATCTTGCAAGTTAGAACAAATAAGCCCGGATCATCTAACTTCTTAGGTAGCTTGTTTTGAACGAAGGCGGTCCCTTTTTCGCCTAACTTGAGCTTCTTTTCATCCAACACATCAATAACCGGACTTTCAAGGTGGAGCTCCTTGAATTCATTTTCAAGGTTTTGAGTGGGAGGTGTTTCAACTATGTTGTTGACCAATTTGGATATCATAACTTCTTGGTCATTTTGAACTACTTGGGTTTGTTTGAAACACGAGCTCATGGAATTGACCGAATAATATTGTGGGCAAGAACTAGGAGACGAAACCGACGAGATGGCGTTGACGTTTAGTTTCAGGTTCTTGACTGTGTTGCTAGGGAGTACTCCCATTTCTTGGTCATTGAGGGCTTTCAACAAAGTGTCAATCTTATTGGTCATCTCGCTTTGTTTTTGTTTGAAATCGGCTTCAAACTTGGTCAAACGAGCTTCTTGAGATGCCATAAATTGGGACATCAATCCTTCAAAGTTATTGGTACTACCATTGCTGGAAGGATTGTTGTTGCAAGTACGGTTCGAGTTGAAACCGCTTGATTGGAAACGATTAGGTGGGTTGGAAGAATTGGTTTGTTGTGCGTTGATGCGTGGTTTTGCGACCTTACAACAAGTTTTACCTCTCGAGGGATCTCAAGAGGCTTACAACCCCACCAGGCAGTGTACCTGACCGATGTAGTATAGTGTAGTGGTAAGTACGGGGGATTGATCATTCTCCACAGGGAATAGTGTCGTTAGGATTGAAAAACTATTCTAATAGGTCTAAGGGTGAGGGAAGATTCTTTTTGTATTTTTATAATTTTTATGAAAGCAAGTAAAATCTCGGGTTTGAAGGAGTGGGCGGAATTAGTTGCTAGTCAACTAACCCAAATAACTACAAATGCAAATAAAATAAAATAACAGAAAATGAAAAGTTCGTGAAACTTATATGGAGAGAAATGTGTTTACTTAGATTTCCTTACTCCCTAACTATCTTTTACCGGTTGATTAGTGTGTATTAATTGCGTGGATGACGGGTGTATTCCTTAATACCAATCGTGGGGTGGCGTACGTACTTCCCCAACTCTACAAGCTCCTACTTCACTCCTATGTCGAGCCGGCTAGGAAGCTCCTAACATGGGATCATTAGAATTCGCTCATGCATTAAATACAACCATAAAAACCTTAGTACGCATTGGCTCATGTTTCTTAAGACGTTCAAGCAAGTTACCGAATAGGAGGTTAGCCAGTTTTCTTAAGCCTAACATCGATGAACAATCATCCAATACAATTAATAACACACTAATAACCAATAATCAATAGTTAGGTTTCATTAGATCTAAGCAAACACAAGATAAATCTAGCCTATCATGTTAATTAAAAGACAAGAACAAGATATAATCAAACAACACATAGACGTATTGATTGATTAAATAAATACTTATCTTCAATTAAACATGGGAGATCCAAGGGTATGAAAACCCTTAAAAATGGCAGAAATTCGTCTTAGGGTTTCTCCTCACAAAGTTGCACACTAATGACAAAAAATTGCAAAACTATATATAGAGTTTAGTGGCTGACGGCGTCACGTTGTAGATCTTGACGCCGTCACCTCGCCGTGTCTAGGGTTCCCGGATGGCCTTCCTGACGCCGTCCCTCTTTAGTGCTCCAAAATCCGCTCTGGCTTATCAAGGCTTGACGCCGTCAGAAATGGGCTTGACGCCGTCTCTCTTTAAGTTAAACCGTGACGACCTTGATCACTTCAAAGGGTGACGCCGTCAGACTTTCCATTGCAAAAATATCTGGCGCGTCACGTGTATTTTTCATATCCACTTCTTTTGCCAAGCCATGACGCCGTCAGGAGCAATCCCTGACGCTGTCAAAGGTACTTTTCCAACCGATTTTGAGACTTTGTCATTTTCTTCACTTTTATGCTCCAAAAACGTCCAAAATGCTTCCTTTTCCAGATCTCTTCTCCAAAGTACCTAAAATGACCATGGGATAATGACAAAAATAGCCCAAACACAAATGGGCGCTTCCCTATCTAACCCGAAATCCGAAAATAATTGTGTTGCCCAGGGCAACCGGCATTTTTTGGGGCAACCGAAGGATTTCCAGTGTATTTTTTGGGCAACAATCGCCCTTTTTTGGGCAACTGGGGGCATTATTTGATCAAATAAATACGATTTAGGGCTTAAATGACCCCCTAAAAGCGGTACACTTTTCGCTTCATCAAATACCCTTACACTTAAGATTTGCTTGTCCTCAAGCAATTGCGCTTTTATTCTAATCAAAATACAAGTTAGGGGTCACTTAACACTAATATAAAAGTAATTACAACAAATAGTCATTCCACTTTAATCATAATAAGCACGGAGATTACAAACTAGCACCTCACAAGTAGTGTTTAGATACTCACATCTCTTAGGTGTCATCAAAGTAAATCTCATAAATGAAAACGGATAATATCTCTCACTACCTGTCATAGCAAATAGATTACCATAGGCTTGGGAAAGGATCAAAAACCTCCTCCACTAGGCGTAAGCACCTAAGATAAACTATCAAAGAGGGCTTTTAAACGGGTTATAACGTAAGGTGTAGGGATATGATAAACACGGATTTGTTGGATAAGGGATATTTTACTGGTGGCGAGTTAAAGATCTTGATTAATTACATGTACAATATGGCGTTGCTAAGCCAAGACTAGACTCGACTTAAGCTAAAAACAAAATAACAAAAACATAAAATAAACATAAAATGAAACGGGATGGTAGTCCGTATGTTTTTTCTACTTTTCTTTTTCTCATTTTTTTTTTGTATTTTTCTTGATTTTTTCGATTTTTTTTTTTTTTCATACACTCTTGCCCTACCATCCAAAATAATACATCATAGGGGCGTTGGATTCCCCTTACACTTGAACTTTTACATAACTTTACAAATAACTATTCTAATGACTCGAATTAAGATAATCGAAACACTTGGAGTAGTTTTTAAAATATTTAGCACATATGGGGGTAATAATGTTGTTCTTCCCCATTACTCCATTACACTAGTACTTTACCCATGAGTCCCAATCGTCCCAAAACAATATGTACAAGGATATGACTCGACTTAGCAACCATGTAATCAATTCGATAATTAACTTAGGGTTTAAACAAATGTTGTCACAATAATGCACTAAAGATGAGTGCACACAAGGTAGGCTAAGGCGATTTGGGTGTACATTTAAGTAGGGTGTAAACAAATTCTTCCTTCAAGTAAAATGCTTAAAGGTCGAAACGAAAAGATAGGCTCTGAGGGGTGTACTAGGGGTATCGTGTACTAAAAATGAGTACAACGCAAAGGGTGTGGGAGAATTACTTGACCAATGTAGCCAAAGTAATTATAAAAAAAACACAGGTGTAAAACAATGGGTTAATCCTAATGCCTCTTATCATGTAGTAAATCTAACTACACAAATGTAGTCTCACTTGTGGCCTCGGAATGGTCCTAACGCAAGTTCTAGAATCTAAGTGCTACCGGTACACACATCATAGCATAAATGCTTTTCCTACCAATTCTAGGGGCGAACCTCACATATTTGGGGGTGGAAAATTTTTTAGTCGTACGGTTTTTGTGCTAGTCATATAACTCCTATCCATGAGACGCTCATTAAGATCAAAGTTTCACTCCTATATGTTGTAAAAAATTTTAAATTTGGCACTAAAATTACCCTAACAGGTATTTCTCTCAGTTTTATTACACATCTACTATTAAACAAACAAAAATCAAGTGAAATAGCATTCTCTAAAGTATCGTACTTTTACCCCCCCTTACACTTAAGATGAACATTGTCCCCAATGTTCAAATAACAAGATGTAAAAGTAATAAGGTAGAAGAATGAAATCAATACTCCCCTGATTCGCTCGGTGGATAATGTGGCAACATGGTTAGATCTTCTTCCAAGAAAATGTAGAAGCTCCAAGACTACTGCATCGCCAAAAGCTTGATTCCAAATACATCTCCTTGTCCAAAATAACCTGTTAAACCTGAGAAAACAAACACGAAAACCTGCATAACATCGGCGGGATAAATTCTATATATAAGGATATAATGCTTGTGGAATGATAATTTTGCAGATTCCTGGAGATTATAAGTTAGAGATTTAATAAAAACTTTTTATGAAAACAAAACTTTCAAAAATTTCAGAAAATTAAAACCTGACGCCGTCAGGTTGTAAAGCCTGACGCCGTCAGAAATGATCTGACAGAATTCTCATGTTAAGTTTCCGGAAAATTTCTGGAAAAACCTATACCTTACTTCCTGGAATTCCTGCAAAACATCATTATGACTCGATACAAGCATTTGACTCTAACAAATACTAATATGTATGTTAATTTATTATTGTTACGATTCATGTTCATTTGTTCTAATAAACCGATTTGGATTTCCCTTACACTTATCTTTTGCAAAATACCTTTATATGTAGTTAAGACGAAGTTAAAAACAAGATAAAGCATTTTCACAATTTAGTTTTTGAACATGAATCAATAATAATAAAAATTAAACATACATACGGAAACAAATAAAATCAAACAAACAAATAAATAAACACACAAAAAGCAAATAAAGCTTGGGTTGCCTCCCAAGAAGCGCTTGTTTTTGTTCGAGTCACGAGCCTGACTCTACCCTTATTTAACGGATAGAGGAGAGGTTTTCCCTACACTTAGGGTTAAGTGCGGGTGATAGTAGCGATACACACCGACTCGGTATGAGTATGCCACGTGAGGAAAGAGTGGTGGATGAATTATATGCTCAAAGGGGTGTGCTCCTTTCATCATAACCTTACCTAGTTCACTTTGGTCAATGGGTGAGTTAAAGTGTTCTCCTAAAAAGGGATCATTTTCTAACAACTTCGAGAGACTCCTAGTTGGGAATCCATCTTGACCTAATAAACCCGGTTTAAACCCATAGTGTTTCTTGTGATTAATCATGAATGGGTGATGTAAGTATGAAAGGTTATGGTTCACTCCTATGTCAGCTTCCTCTCTACATGGCTTAGAGTCTACTACCTTCAACATAAAACTACCCGGACTATATGTTTTGATGGGTGGATCAGGACCTAATTCAATTCCTAAATTCACATCTAAGGATGGAAGATTAGGTAACGGTTTTGGTTTAGGCTCCGGTTCATCAAAACTAGGAACTTCCATAGAACTAAAAGAAAGGTTATGACTACAAGTATTCAAACCTATTTCTTCTAGTTTTGTTTGGTCCAAGGGCTCTACCTCTATTGGGGTTCCCATAGTCTCCTCAACTTCTTCCGTGTAAGTCACGGGTGGTGTGTGTGCCTCAAATGATGGTAGGACTTGTGGGGTACTTGGTGGGCTTATGTTACTTACCTCATTCTCCATAGTATCTAAATCACCTATATGTTCATCATGTGTTTTGGTGAAATCTATCCCACTCATGCAACTAGGTAGTTCAACACTAACCATCTCAGAATCTTGGTTTGATTCTAAGAAATCAATAAGATCTAATTAGTTATACACAAGTTTCACACAATCATAGGTAAACACTAGGTGATTTAGTAAAACATAATCAATGAAGAACAAGCAACAATAATAATGGAAGACATAATTAAGATAGAATCAACACACCATTACAAGATGTTTATGGAGTGATTAAGACCTTCTAAGTTGCTGGAAAAACACCTACCTAAACCCTAGAATCGAACTTAGGGTTTAGGGCTTACAAAAAGTGAAGTTATGATGTTGTATTTATAGGCAATATTTTTGTCGGCAAGGCTTGACGGCGTCAGATCATACAAGTGACGGCGTCAACTTCCCATTTTCACCAAATTGTAGATCTTTTCGTCCTCTTCGCGTGGCCTTTTGAATCACCCAAATCCGAGTTCTTATGAAGATTTTATGGCCAAAACAGTGACAGCTACTCCGCGCGTAAGTTGTGATTGTCTTGATCAGCATGTGACGGTATTACTAGGGTTTCTTCTTGTGCAAGTTGTCATTCTGACATCATCACTCAATGGCTTCTGACGTCGTCAGGTTGAGTCCTGACGCCGTCACTTCGCCGCGGTTAGGGTTTCTTGATGGCCTTCTTGACGCCGTCCCCCTTTAATCTTCCAAAATCCTCTATGGCTTATCAAGGATTGACGGCGTCACACTGGGGCTTGACGCCGTCACAGGTACTATTCCAGCAGATTTAGAGACTTTGTCGTTTTCTTCACTTTTATGCTCCAAAAACGTCCAAAATGCTTCCTTTTCCAGATTTCTTCTCCAAAGTACCTAAAATGACAAAAGGAACGATTTAGGGCAATATTTGATCAAATAAATACGATTTAGGGCTTAAATGACCCCCTAAAAGGGTTACACTTTTCGCTTCATCAATATTATTGGTGAAGATTACTTGGTCCTATCTTTAGCCTATTCGAGTTAAGGATTTGAGCAATTGCAAGTATCGTGTTCGTGGATTCGATCATGTATTTGTGATTTTGTCGCCTTTTCTGAAATTTGAGATCGATAGAGATTGAGGAGAATGATTAACCCTTAACCAACAAGCCCTTTTTACCGCTTTAGACTTGTTATTCCTTAGCTTTAGTGGGGGAGATGCGTATACTTGCCAAGCTTATGATAGAATATTCATCACGACTGGACAGTTAAACAATTAGATTTGCTTTTATCAAAATATTTTATTTTACTTCTAATTCGTTAAGTGTTTGGTTGTGTGATTATGACAAAAATGAATACATGCTTAAATATAAAAATAAATCCTAATATCTTTTAGGATACATTTTCATAAGATTAATTCTAAGGTTTACTTGGGGACAAGTAAAGTTCAAGTGGGGGGATATTTGATGAACTCAAATAAGTACATTTTATTACCATCATTTATCCTATTTATTTGACTTGTTTTATTATATTATCTGTGAGAATCGATACGTTAATGTTTACTTTTGTAATTCTCAGGTAAAAACAAGTATTATGTGAAACTTGGCGATTTTGGACTAATTATGGAGCAAAACAAGCAAGAAGTTAAGAGTCTACTAAAATGTACAAGGTCAAGATCATTCTGCTCCAGATACGCCGCATCCTACTTATTATATACGGCGCATCACTATCAAGATTTCACAAGCTACGATCCATGACAGCAAGGACATGCGCCACATCTAGAAATGGAGTTACGCCGCATCTTCTGGCGGTGTACGAATATTCCTGAATATATTAATCTTGGACCCTACGCGAAGTTAAGTCAATGCGCCGCATCTACTTATCCTATGCGCCGCATCTAGCCCTCAGACAGAAACTATAAATACCCCAAGGTCAGACGAATTTCGAGAGCCTAGTTTTAGAAGACCGAAGACCACAAAACCCTTAGGCCGAATTCAGACGAAGTAGCAGCACAAGACACACCTTGAACGAAGATACAAGAGCTGTAAGAAGGTCCTGCATGTATTCAATTCATTAAGTAGTTTTGTTTTATTGTATTAGTACACTTTAATTGGTCAGGATTGATGGGCTTGTGTCATTGATTTAATCATGCACTTCAACTCCCCTTAAAATTGCTTTCCCATTAATTAAAGTTTATATGTTGATGTCTTTGGTGACTTTTATTAGTGCATTGATAACCTCTGTGTCTAGCTGAGCATTGCTTGGGTCGCCATGCCCCTTCCTCGCCTATTTATTCTATCGCCTATGCATTCTATCGTCTGTAGAAAAGTAGGAAGAAAGATAAGTAGGATAGTTATAAGTGATCATTAAGGGTTTACTCGCCGATAAGATTAGAGCCAACGAGAAAGGAATTAATCTCGGTGCGTTGCATCGAACTATACACTTCATATAAAACTAGCAATAAAACAAGTGACAAACTACTTAACTTTCAGGACAGGTGTTCTTATTGTCTCAAGTATTTATCTGTGTACGTGTTTGCTAATCGCTGATTCGTGCTTATTAGTTTAGTTTATATTTAATCATAATCAAACCGTGCCAGTCTCTCAGGCTGAAACCCCCTTGCGTTAGATTAGGTTGTATAGCTAACTTAAGATATTAAATACTGATTAGGATAACTAGATAATACGTTCCACTCTTAGTGATCGACACTCTACTTACCATTATATTCATACTGACCGGGTACACTGCTCGTTAAAGTGAGTGTGTTATTGATAAGTCGGCTAAATATAAATTTAAAACTTGAATACTGCTCAAACCACAACGACATACCATGGGTATAAATTAGAGCATACGCACACGCTCATCAGTTACCTTGGTAACCACCAGTAGCAAATGAATTGAACCCGGTTTCTGCTCTAAGGTTGAATAATTGGAGGGCTATTTCTTTTCACCCTTTCTCATTTCATTTCTTTTTAATTCTTCAACCCCTTCTTTCTCATTTCTCATATTACTCCTTTTTTCATGATCATACCTAAGGACTTTCTAATACTAACTATTTGATATTGTCCCTGGGTAGATCCCTCCGGCTCTGGCGGATCATAGGACGGTTTTCCTAACCTTAGCCACCTTATAACTTCATGACTATCCTAAGTTGCCATTTACCAAATCCTTGAAAAATCTCTCAAAGTGTTCATGATTATGAAATACATTTTGCTGTCACTTTGAGAGTTTTATAATTTTCAAAGGCTCCCCGTTAACATGTGCTCATATGATTTTATTATAAATTTGCACATGTTGGGTAGAGATTGCACTTTTTGAATTGATTCACTTTCAGTGAACATGACCGATTTGAGACACGCTTACATCACTAGTTAGACTAGCTTGAAATTATTACCCGGCCTGGTCAAGTCCACAGAAAGTTTCTCGAAATGGTACACTCTACTCAGACACATCCTTTTCGAGACACGCTTACATCACTGATTAGACCAACTTGAAATTATTACCCGGCTAGGACATGTCCTTTCGTTTCATGACAGTTCTTGTTTCGTCAATTTGTTGGTAAAGTCTGAGTCACATGAGATGTCGCATCCTTTTGCTATCATGCCATTTGCTCCACCTCAATATGTGCATCGATATGCGAAAGAGTTTAGCACATATGGGAGACCATAAACTTAAGTTCAAAAGATCACATTTTCATCAGATTTCATATTTAAATCACATTCTCTCCCCCGATCAAAAATTTCAAACCAATTGAGATTTGTGATCCCAATTGATTTAAATTAGTTTAGAAAACATGGGAGAAAATGTGGTCAGTTTTTAATGTATTCTGATGATGGAGCATACTATGCTCCCCCTCAAACCAAGAGAGAGCGTCACTGCTGATGTTGCACAATGTTTTAAAAAGGTGTCATAAATTTGAACAAATACTCTCCCCCTCAAATAATGACCCGTTTTCTATTTATAGAGCTGTAGTCATTCAATTGAGCGAGAAGTATTTGTGAAAATTTAAGTCCAGTTACCACCTTGTGAAACACCAAAACTCTCCTGAAGAATCATAGAATTGAAGGAGTTTTTCGTGTAAAGAAGACTTCTCTTCTTATACAAGAAATGATGCACTGAATCGTACATCAAATCAGGAAAAACATGGATATAAAGTAATCCATGCCCGGGTGAACATCACCCAGTGAGAGGAACAGCCGTCTTTTTGGCGACGTGCTTTCCCCATTTTGAAGCGCGGGTTGCTATCTAAAGTAATAGCAAGCCATTTAGACATGTTTTAACTGGTTAGTATAACTTCTGCTCGAGCTTCATTTAAAGACCCGTGTCATTATTGAATGACATTTCTAGGTCCGTAAATGTTATTGATAAACAGAAGACATGCCTAGAGAAACTATTTTTGGTATTTTTTGTTTTTCTGATTTTTAGGGTTTTTATAGGTTTTATATTTTTCTATTTTATTTTTGTTTTAAGATATATACAAGTGTATGCAAGGATATATGAATCAAATATGTACAAGTATACGAGGTAAATCCATTACTCCTCAGCTTCCTGAATCTTCTCGGCTGTCGTCACTTTACTTGCTGAAGAGCAATGTGAGCACATTTAATTGGGGATTAATTCTGGCTTTTCACACTCCCCTAATTAGTGCTCTCCCCCAAACTGACCGCCTCTCTGATGAATGTGCATAATATAAAGAAATCTTTTGATAACCAAATGCATGCCGTCTTTAGTCTTCTAACACACATCGGAGAATGTAGAATAGACTGTAGACTCGACCTTCTTCAAGATTGTCCATTTGGGGGAACAAAATACCAATCATCTTCATCTCACCGAATGCATTCTAGTAATCTTACATATAACCCATCAGCACGTAACGTACACATGAGATGATAACACCAAAGTAAAAAGTTGAAACACTGATCATCTATAATTTGTATCATGAGATATTAAGCCCGATCACGTGAACCTGTTGTGCGTCCTTGATGTACACATTTCTCTCCCCTGATGGTTACGATTAATCAGCCCATGACGTACACATGAAATGATAATACCAAGGTAACAAGTTGAAACACTGATCATCTATAATTTGTATCGTGAGATATTAAGCCCGATCACGTAAACTTGTTGTGCGTCCTTGGTGTACAAATTTCTCTCCCCTGATGGTTTCGATTAATCGGAATCATCATAATGATGTGTACATGAAGCATAATGACGTGTCCATGAAGCATTGACTAGAAGCCCTTTATCAATGATTATTTCAGCCCATGAGAAGATATTGATTAGCATTCCATGACCTTGTTCTTCAACACCTTGGTTTGCACGACTCCTGAACATATAGTGTTGAAGAAACTTGGTTTGCACGACTCCTGAACTGATATATTCAGGAGTCGTATGACCATTTCTCAAACATCAATCAACATGTAGTTTATTCACCCTTCCCTCCCCCTCAAAAATTGCACATGACTGCCATTTTTGATTGAGCGAGTGAATAAGAATACCATCAACGGTAAGTAGATCCACTTGATGACTCTTGATGACTGACATTTTGTTTATTCACCCTTTCCCCCCTCAAAAATTGCATATGACTGCAAATTTTGATAGAACAAGTGAATAAGAATATACTCCAATGAACGTTGATCCACTTGATGACTGAGTGAGCATGGGAAGAGCATGGAACTTGTTGATGAGAATGGTCATAACTAAGAATATTTCTCTTCTTCCAAAGATAAAGCGCACTTAAGCGTACACCTTTCTTTTCTTTGAGGAACGGGGCCTGAAGTGTTGTCAGCAGACACCATTGTCGTTGAAGAACGAAGCCTGAACTGATTTGAACAGACGTCATATCTCTCTTTTCGACTTCTCTCATCTAACTCATTACCAACCCCATTATCATTCAGTCGGCTTGATGTCGTGACTACTGATGGAGAAAAACCCAATATGATGAACTTGAGACTGAAGTAACATAACCCGAACTTGTGACTTACACTTGCACTAATGTGTGACTAAGAGCGGTGTAGAGACTTCGTGCAACTTTGAATCCCTAAGTACTCTATACTTGTAACAACCGTGAATTTTCTAGGTTCTTGCGTGACGATTAATTTAGGCACTACTCCGACTCTGGCACTAGGAAACCTAATAAGTCGAGTTTAAACAAGAAACGATCACACTTTATTTTATAAACGCATTTAGTATCAAAATTGATGGAAAAACATTTTTAAGACGAACGGTGACGATTAAAATTTTTTTCAGTGATGTTTAATATTTTTCGGGAATAAAAATAAGTAGTCTTGAGAGAGAATAATAAAAATTACTCCGTGAGTCCCTACACCGACTCCTCACACCGACTCCTCAAAGGAAAATTTTAAAACAACACAAGGACCTCCTATTGCAATATCCGGTATTTACTTAGAACTCTAACCCTATTAATATTTATATATTTCATTTTCATCATCTCCTACCTCACAAACCCTCTCTCTCCTTTCTCTAATACTGCCGCCGCCGGCACCTCACCAACCACCACCACCGCCGCCCTACTCACCACACCGCCACCACCATATTACTTTACTCTTTCCCCTCTTTCTTTTGGTGTGTTCCACGCGCCACCAAACCCTCCCCTCTCCACCACCTTATCAACACCGCCGCTACCTACTATCACCACCACCATTCCCACACCCAAGAACGCCTAGATCTACGAAGAAAGGTAAAGGAGACGCGTTTTTCACGCATGGTTTGACTCACACCGAGTCAAACCCTTTGTTTGTAATTATTTTCGGGTATAAAACAAGTGGGTTTTCAAGGTTTTTAACAAATAAAATGTGTTGGTATCAAAAGGGTCGTGTGTTTGTGGTTTGTTGTGTGTACCGAAAGTTTTATAGCTTGTTTCAAGTTTGTTTTAAGTCCTTGGTTGAATTTTGAGATGAGTTTGAGGACTATGGTGACCAAACCAAGACCCCTTTAGGGTCCGGTTGTGTTTTGTCGAACCAAAAGGTCAAGCCGAGACCCTCTTGGTCTCGGCAAAGGTACTTGTGGTTAGTTTTAATGTTTGTGGTGCTATCTTGATATTTTTATTGTTATTGTTGTTGTTGTGTTGCGTTGTTTGGACTAAGACCGAAGACCTTTAGGTCCGTTCGGATTTGTGTCTTGGTCTCGATGAGGCACTCGAACCGTAAGGTTCATATGAACCTGTGAATATAAAAGTGGTGAAGATGAGATAGTGGTAAAAATATTAGAGTAGTAGTTGTGTTGTGGTGGTAAATATATTAATAGTGTGGTAAAATATTAGCATTAGTTGAAAATGATAAGTCAAACAAGTAAAAAACGGGTCAATATATGTGACGGTTTGGAATATAGTTTATGAGATTGCGGTTGTTAAATATGTCGCGAGGAAATAAACCCGCGGACATAATGTGTTGAAGTGGCGAATGAAATGGGAATCGATTGTGTGACGATTAATAGTGACGGGGAGTAGGATTTAGTCGTGAGTCGTAGTCGACCACGAAACATTGTAGTTGATGGTGATTAAGAGGCTATTGATATTATTGTTGTACATATTTTCATTATGACTTGTGTTGATATAATAAGCCGAGAAGTCGTGACTCGGACTTGTGACTCGAAACTAATAACAACTCGAGACGATAATAAAAACGGTTTTCGAAAATATAAGAAAACAACGAAAGTTGCGAGCGTTTCAAATAACGACAAGTATATATATAAATATACTTGTTAACGATTATTTTAAAATAAAAAGTTGATATATTCTTTTGAGTTTTATAAAAACTAAGAATATATTTTTATAAAACAGATAAAGATGAGTTTGATGAAATAAAAACGAGTTTTATAAAATAACCAAAAACAAGTTTTATAAAAGAGTTATTAGAAGTTTCGAGGGCGCGTGAATTTAATTTTGTTTCGGAGAGTATTTATGTTTTGTGACTTCAAGTTGTTTTGATTGCTACGTGGCGTGAGTACACTCGAGTCGTGTCGTGTCACCACTATGCACCCGTCGATACCAACCACTAATAACGGATATGAGTATGAGATTTTGGAACTAAAAACGGAATCTACTTGGGACGGTTTACTTATGGAAGCTTTTACGTTTGACAATGATGTTAAGGCAAGTTTACATTATTAGGTTGTGCCGAGTCCGAGAGTGCTGACGTTTGAGAGTCGTCGATTACTTTACTTCAGTAGATATTGTTTGTGCTTTGCTGGACTAAGGTGAGTTCTCGTAGCCCCACTTTTTAACGTGTTTTTACTTTGGGGTGGAAATGGTACTCAATGTTTTTAAATGTTTTCATGCTGTGATCTACTGTTTTCATGATTTTGGACAATATGTGCGTTTGATTGCAATATGTGCCCTTTTGTGTGAATCAAATTGTGCGGACACTATCTAGGTGATTATCATTGTGTGGATTTATTTTGTTGTTTATCACTTAAGACATTAAGTTTGTGTAACAACTTCTGACTTAATTTCATGACAGTTCTTGTCTGATGAGTTGTGAAATCAAGTTAGATCCAAGTTGTTACATAGCTTAATGTTTTGGATGATAGAACTAAATTTGTGCGGTTTCTATATTGTGTGGGCATTATGTTTGTTGATGCGATTACATGCTGTGACGTGTTTTGTTTTGTGCAACCGTATTTAGCAACCTTGGTGTATAACTTTGGGGAAGTGACACCCAGTATATAACTTTGGGGAAGTGACACCCAGTATATAACTTTGGGGAAGTGACACCCAGTATATAACTTTGGGAAAGTGACGCCCAGTATATCTTTTGGGAAATGGCACCCAGACTAAGTGTGAATCAAGTATGTGTGTTTTCAGGATTGTGATAGTTTGGGATCGTTATTATGTGCTCATATTTGTATATCATGCTCACTATTGTCCTACGCTATTATTCACAGCTCAGTGGTCTTACTTTTAAACCTACGAGCTCACCAACATTATGTTGACGTTTTCTAGTACCATTTTCAGGCGTTATTGAAGCTGCTTAGAAGGTTGAGTATTGACTGGCTTAGCAAGACTTAAGACAAGACCCTCCCGGGTTATATCTCGTGGAGTTGCATTTGAAATTCCTTAGTGACGTTGCTTACCTTTGAGACTTATGTCTATTTTGGATCTTTGTACGTATCCCGGTTGTGGGAGTTTGCGACTATTATCTGTCTTATGTTATACATTTAGTATTTCTCTATTGTGACACCTTGTGTTCTTGACTATGAGGTCATACCCCGTGAATGCCATTCCGCTGCGCCATTTTTGGGGTGTGACAGATTGGTATCAGAGACCAAGGTTATAGAGAATTAGGTGGTTTAACCTAGACTATAACCTAAGAATCCTCATATAGTTTGCATTATAGGAATTTCGTGTGCGATTATGTGTATAGTATGACACGAGGTGATGATGATAAGTAAATGCAGCATGATGCTATCTTAAAAACGCCTGGCCAACGTTTTTACGATAACATGATGCGGCATGGACTTATCAAATTCATGGACTGTTAAATAGGAAGTTGAGTGTAGTAGTACGACACGTATACCGACCTATCCTACCTATCTCCTATCTAACGTCTATCAATGTCCTACCTTGTAGAATCATGCCTCCAAGAAGGTCGGCTCGAATTAACCAAGGTGTTCCACCACTGAGGGGTGGAAGGACTGGTGGACGAGGAGGTAGGGCAGGAGGTCGCGACACGAGAAGCGACGATACCGGCAATGAGACTCCTGATGTTGCTACTATTATCGCCCAACAACTACGGGAACTGTTACCGACCATCGTCACCCAGGTTGGTGACCATATCAGCAACCAAGGGAACAACGTGAGTGGGAATAATCAAGCGGACAACGACGGTGGAAGTGATCACGTCAATGATGGGAACCATAACAACGGTAACAAGGGATGTACTTACAAGGAATTTACCGCGTGCAAACCGTTGGACTTTGATGGCAATGGAGGTGCGATAGCTTATACTCGATGGGTCGAGAAGATGGAGTCAGTGATTGACATCAGTGAGTGCGCGAGCCAACAGAAGGTGAAGTATGCTGCCTGTTCATTGATTGGAAAAGCATTGACTTGGTGGAATACACAAATTCAGGCTAAGGGCAGAGAAGCTGCCATAGGGATGAGTTGGGATGAATTTAAGGCGTTGTTAAAAGAAGAGTATTGTCCAGACAATGAGATGCAGAAACTGGAACACGAGTTCTACCACCATACCATGGTAGGAGCTGATCATACGACTTATACGGATCGATTCCATGAGCTTGCTAGACTGGTACCTCACATGGTCACTCCTGAATCAAAGAGAATTGAGAGGTACATCTATGGTTTGGTCCCTGAGATTCGTGGGATGGTGAAAGCGACTGAGCCCCCTACCCTTCAGAGCGCGATACTGAAATCTGCAACATTGACGGATGAAATGGTTAGGAATGGGACATGGTCTAAGAGTGGTGATAAGAGGAAGACCGTAAGTGAGCCAAGTAAGCAAGGAGATGCAAATGGTGACGATAAGAAGGCGAAATGGGGAAAAGGATTTGTGGCAACGAGCTCGGGCCGAAAGGGATATGAAGGTCCTCACCCTAAGTGTGCTAAATGTAACTACCACCACCTGGAGACTAAACCCTGCCTAGTGTGTTTCAGCTGCAATCAGATTGGTCACATTGCAAAAGATTGTCGAGCAGCTACCATGCAAGCGACTCCGATTAATGTCGTTCACCCAAGGACATGTTATGAGTGCAGGAGCCTGGATCATTTTCGAAACACGTGTCCTAAGTTGAATAGGGCACAGGGACAAGCGCAGAATAACCAGAATCAGCCCTTATTGACTAATGGAAACACTGGAAACAATGGTAACCCAGCTCGTGGGCGAGTATTCGTGATGAACGCTGAAGAAGGACGCCAGAACCCGAACCTCGAGACGGGTATGTTCTCCTTAAACGGATATTAGACTATCATAATGTTTGATTCCGACGTTGATTATAGACTTGTTTTCGCTTAGTTCATGCCTATGTTAAAGGCGAAGCCTAGTGTCCTAGCTCTTAGATATGAGATTGATATAGTGTATGACCAAAAAGGTAGAAACCGATATGATGGTTCAAACCTTTATCACCTGGCAGTAAGATCTTAGAATGCTGAAATGCCACCCGTTCATTTTTGAGATACCCCAAAACTTTAACAAAAATTTTTCTTACAAAAAAATAAAATAAGCTTTTTAACAACTTTTAACTTAATTTCATGTCAGTTCTTGTTTGATGAGATGTGAGATTAAGTTTAAAGTTGCTACTTAGCTTAAATTTTTTAAATGATTTTTGCTCAAGAATGGGCGAGGCATTTCATGAAGCCTAATCACTCGATAGTTACTATAAAACAGCCTATTTCAGTGCGCTTAGTAGGACGAGCAGAAACCCAAAGATACCTCGCGTGCTTAAGACTCCCTGGAGTACTTCGTAAAGACCTAACGGGAATTACCCTTCCTTGAAGAATTGAGATACGCATCAACTTAACTCCCGGAGAGACACAAATTTCATGATACACGTTACTTCTCGAAGAAAAGTTCCGAACCCGAATATCATTAGTTGAGAGTGCACAAGACTGACAACTCTAAAACCGCGTTAAGAACGATATACAGGCAATTCGAGTTTTCAAGTTAAGTCCTTTGGTTTGACCAATGCCCCCGCAATATTCAAAGATAAGAAATCCAGTTAGAGCGACACACAAGAGGAACACCTGTATCTATTATATCGGATTGTGACATTGGTTTGCATCACGATTTTGTCAGACACTATAGGATGCATTAGGAGCACAGTTAGAATTGAGTACGACCTTCCATTCCTAGACCGATGATCAGGGTAAGCATACTATTCGACTTTAGGAGATATACTTAGAGCATGCACTGTCGATTTTGGAGGAAACAGGAATACCCATCTCTCTTAGTTGAAGCTTCTCAACCTTCTAAATCTGAGCTTTGTGGGTTTATTGATTTGTTTATTTGAAAGCGACCCAATAATTGAGCCAATACTTCAAAAATGTTGAGTTATTTTCTTACAACTTGATATTTAACTTAATCCCATGACAGTTCTTGTTTGATGAGTTGTGGAGTTAAGTTAGGTTCAAGTTGTTCTGTAGTTTAAGGTTAGGTCCAATTTGATTTTAGCCTAATCTCATGACAGTTCTTGTTTGATGAGTTGTGAGATTAAGCTGAAATCAAGTTGTTACTGGGCTTAAATTTGTGATTTAGCTTAACCTCATGACAGTTCTTGTTTGATGAGTTGTGGGGTTAAGCTAGATTTCAGTTGAGGCTCAACTCAAACTACCGAAAAGATGCCAAAGGTTTTTGACGGCTTTGCTCAATGGCGGGAAAGCTTGCCTTACTATGTGATTATTATGTGGTTTTATTTGTGTGACTTCTATAGGTTAGGAAGTATTGATAGTACCAATTGGGAAGTAGCACCCGGTACTATTTGGATTGACACCCACACCCTTACCTTCTGTGTGCAACCAAATCGAAGGGTGAATACTATCCGAGCAAGTTCAGACCCTTAGTCAACTGAATTTTGAGGACAAAATTCTGTTAACGGGGGTAGACTGTAACAACCGTGAATTTTCTAGGTTCTTGCGTGACGATTAATTTAGGCACTACTCCGACTCTGGCACTAGGAAACCTAATAAGTCGAGTTTAAACAAGAAACGATCACACTTTATTTTATAAACGCATTTAGTATCAAAATTGATGGAAAAACATTTTTAAGACGAACGGTGACGATTAAAATTTTTTTCAGTGATGTTTAATATTTTTCGGGAATAAAAATAAGTAGTCTTGAGAGAGAATAATAAAAATTACTCCGTGAGTCCCTACACCGACTCCTCACACCGACTCCTCAAAGGAAAATTTTAAAACAACACAAGGACCTCCTATTGCAATATCCGGTATTTACTTAGAACTCTAACCCTATTAATATTTATATATTTCATTTTCATCATCTCCTACCTCACAAACCCTCTCTCTCCTTTCTCTAATACTGCCGCCGCCGGCACCTCACCAACCACCACCACCGCCGCCCTACTCACCACACCGCCACCACCATATTACTTTACTCTTTCCCCTCTTTCTTTTGGTGTGTTCCACGCGCCACCAAACCCTCCCCTCTCCACCACCTTATCAACACCGCCGCTACCTACTATCACCACCACCATTCCCACACCCAAGAACGCCTAGATCTACGAAGAAAGGTAAAGGAGACGCGTTTTTCACGCATGGTTTGACTCACACCGAGTCAAACCCTTTGTTTGTAATTATTTTCGGGTATAAAACAAGTGGGTTTTCAAGGTTTTTAACAAATAAAATGTGTTGGTATCAAAAGGGTCGTGTGTTTGTGGTTTGTTGTGTGTACCGAAAGTTTTATAGCTTGTTTCAAGTTTGTTTTAAGTCCTTGGTTGAATTTTGAGATGAGTTTGAGGACTATGGTGACCAAACCGAGACCCCTTTAGGGTCCGGTTGTGTTTTGTCGAACCAAAAGGTCAAGCCGAGACCCTCTTGGTCTCGGCAAAGGTACTTGTGGTTAGTTTTAATGTTTGTGGTGCTATCTTGATATTTTTATTGTTATTGTTGTTGTTGTGTTGCGTTGTTTGGACTAAGACCGAAGACCTTTAGGTCCGTTCGGATTTGTGGCTTGGTCTCGATGAGGCACTCGAACCGTAAGGTTCATATGAACCTGTGAATATAAAAGTGGTGAAGATGAGATAGTGGTAAAAATATTAGAGTAGTAATTGTGTTGTGGTGGTAAATATATTAATAGTGTGGTAAAATATTAGCATTAGTTGAAAATGATAAGTCAAACAAGTAAAAAGGGGTCAATATATGTGACGGTTTGGAATATAGTTTATGAGATTGCGGTTGTTAAATATGTCGCGAGGAAATAAACCCGCGGACATAATGTGTTGAAGTGGCGAATGAAATGGGAATCGATTGTGTGACGATTAATAGTGACGGGGAGTAGGATTTAGTCGTGAGTCGTAGTCGACCACGAAACATTGTAGTTGATGGTGATTAAGAGGCTATTGATATTATTGTTGTACATATTTTCATTATGACTTGTGTTGATATAATAAGCCGAGAAGTCGTGACTCGGACTTGTGACTCGAAACTAATAACAACTCGAGACGATAATAAAAACGGTTTTCGAAAATATAAGAAAACAACGAAAGTTGCGAGCGTTTCAAATAACGACAAGTATATATATAAATATACTTGTTAACGATTATTTTAAAATAAAAAGTTGATATATTCTTTTGAGTTTTATAAAAACTAAGAATATATTTTTATAAAACAGATAAAGATGAGTTTGATGAAATAAAAACGAGTTTTATAAAATAACCAAAAACAAGTTTTATAAAAGAGTTATTAGAAGTTTCGAGGGCGCGTGAATTTAATTTTGTTTCGGAGAGTATTTATGTTTTGTGACTTCAAGTTGTTTTGATTGCTACGTGGCGTGAGTACACTCGAGTCGTGTCGTGTCACCACTATGCACCCGTCGATACCAACCACTAATAACGGATATGAGTATGAGATTTTGGAACTAAAAACGGAATCTACTTGGGACGGTTTACTTATGGAAGCTTTTACGTTTGACAATGATGTTAAGGCAAGTTTACATTATTAGGTTGTGCCGAGTCCGAGAGTGCTGACGTTTGAGAGTCGTCGATTACTTTACTTCAGTAGATATTGTTTGTGCTTTGCTGGACTAAGGTGAGTTCTCGTAGCCCCACTTTTTAACGTGTTTTTACTTTGGGGTGGAAATGGTACTCAATGTTTTTAAATGTTTTCATGCTGTGATCTACTGTTTTCATGATTTTGGACAATATGTGCGTTTGATTGCAATATGTGCCCTTTTGTGTGAATCAAATTGTGCGGACACTATCTAGGTGATTATCATTGTGTGGATTTATTTTGTTGTTTATCACTTAAGACATTAAGTTTGTGTAACAACTTCTGACTTAATTTCATGACAGTTCTTGTCTGATGAGTTGTGAAATCAAGTTAGATCCAAGTTGTTACATAGCTTAATGTTTTGGATGATAGAACTAAATTTGTGCGGTTTCTATATTGTGTGGGCATTATGTGTGTTGATGCGATTACATGCTGTGACGTGTTTTGTTTTGTGCAACCGTATTTAGCAACCTTGGTGTATAACTTTGGGGAAGTGACACCCAGTATATAACTTTGGGGAAGTGACACCCAGTATATAACTTTGGGGAAGTGACACCCAGTATATAACTTTGGGAAAGTGACGCCCAGTATATCTTTTGGGAAATGGCACCCAAACTAAGTGTGAATCAAGTATGTGTGTTTTCAGGATTGTGATAGTTTGGGATCGTTATTATGTGCTCATATTTGTATATCATGCTCACTATTGTCCTACGCTATTATTCACAGCTCAGTGGTCTTACTTTTAAACCTACGAGCTCACCAACATTATGTTGACGTTTTCTAGTACCATTTTCAGGCGTTATTGAAGCTGCTTAGAAGGTTGAGTATTGACTGGCTTAGCAAGACTTAAGACAAGACCCTCCCGGGTTATATCTCGTGGAGTTGCATTTGAAATTCCTTAGTGACGTTGCTTACCTTTGAGACTTATGTCTATTTTGGATCTTTGTACGTATCCCGGTTGTGGGAGTTTGCGACTATTATCTGTCTTATGTTATACATTTAGTATTTCTCTATTGTGACACCTTGGGTTCTTGACTATGAGGTCATACCCGTGAATGCCATTCCGCTGCGCCATTTTTGGGGTGTGACAATACTCTTCAACCAACCAACCATCAAGTATAAGACGTACATCACCTCTTGAATATCCACAACTTCATGTGACACTGAGCACTACAACGTAACTCCTTAAAGTGATAGTTATTTTGTGGTAATAGAGAGGAAGAATCACAAAAATAACTAGATATCCAAGTCCTCGTCATTGTAAAGGTTAAAAGCTCGAACAAGGATCTCGAAGAATATTCATCCAACCACCCTGATATCTTCAGATACTAAGTACACGCACCCGTGAAATTTCACTTCAACCTCAAATAAATAATAGTGAATTAACGCCGTAGTCACATCTTGTGGTTTAAATGCCCAGATCTAGCCCATTTTGATGTATTAAATGAACATTGAAAACATCACGGGATTTTACAAATCTATGATTTAAACCGAGAAATAGGTTCTTTCGCGGGATTTTACAAAACCAAGAAGAAACCGTGAGACAATGATACATTGAATGTGTCAAGACTGATTTGGTTTTGGTGAATATCAGTTTGGGGTAACATGCAAGAGATCAGCAACAATTCTTCTCACATATATAGAATACTTCACAAACCATGCTAAGTAAAGTAGTGTAAACTACTTCCCCCTGGTGGTTGTCCTTATAACACAGTACACCTTTCTCCCCCATGATGGTTTCGAACATTTGGAAGCATCATTGACTTGTACGGCCATATGCACGAGAATTTTTTGTCTTAAGCAAGCATCTTGAAAAATCATGAATGATGTTGAAGGATCTTGAAAGATTTTGCTTAGACTGCGAAGCATCTTTGACGTGCGGTACCGTTGAATATCCCATGAGAATTGCTGATCACATCACAACCTTTAAACACTTTGGCAAACTAACCAACCTCGTACTCTGACGGCTATTTGTGACCACTTGGTGAGGAAACCCGATATACCCAATTTGAAAGATGAAGTAGAATTCCCCAAATTCGTTACTTAAGCTTGCATTGTAGTTGGAAGAACGGTGTAGAAATTTTGTGCACCATGCAAATCTCTAAGTACTCAATACTATCCCTACAAAGTATGAGACTTTCATCACCTCTTGCGATTATCCACATCGTCTTCTGCGTGTGACACTGAGTACTATAATGTAACTCCTTTAAGTGATAGTTAACCAGGTCTTCAACCATCCACCCCGACTTCTGGAAACTAGATAAACCAAGTCTTCAACTTAAATCTTACGTACAAGCAAGTTATCATTGAAAGTCATGCATCCAACCATCCCCAACTTCAAGATACAATAAGTACGAGCCTTCGTGAAACCCACTTCAATCTCAAATAAGGAATACCAAATGTACTTCGTGATCATCTTGTGTGGTTAAATAACCAAAAACTAGCCTTTTAGACGGTGGGAGAGAAACATCAATGTCATCTTCCCACAATGTCATCTTCCCATGAAAAGGAGAAGAAACATCCGCCTACTCCCCCCCCCTCAAAAATGGCATGCAATGATGTTTTTGCCATAGTTGAGAGTCTGTGATGGTTGATTTTATCAGGCACATCATAGATACATGGAAAGACCCAAAAATTACTGCAAGGAAGATGGTGATTAAGACTCTCTTGTAGTAGCCCCTCTTTTGTCTCCTCATCAATAGTTTAGCAGATTAAGAATTCAATGAAGCTCGTAATATGCCTAAACCACGTGATGAGATGTGTTTAACTTTAGAGGGAGTAGAAGGTTAAAACACGTCTCTAAACAATCCACCTCGAGACATTAAGTCTGACCACCTCTTGAGAAGATCTTGTACTACAATCCCATTAGAAACTTGAGAAACAAAAATCTCTTGATGAAGCTTGATAAAAGACAAATCCACGACTTATACTTGCACTAAATTTGTGATTTAGAACCTATATTGAGCACAACAATGTAACTCCTTTAAATATAGGTAGCGGTATATACCCAACCTTCCATCCTTTATTGTATATATCCGCCTCTTGAACATCCAAGTCTAATCACTATAAATACGCTCGAGCAAGGATCATCAAACATCGTGCATCCATCCAACCCCGAGATATTTGAGACACTAAGTACAAGAACCCATGAATTAACAAACCACCCAAGCTACCATAATTTCCCAATTCCAACCGATCTCGCAGCACAAACTTATCCTAAAAAAATAGTCAAACCCTGTAATTTTTATTATGTCTAAATCCAAGTCCAGCCTACTTGTCCAAAATTAATTTCATAGGATTTTACTACTCTTGAGATTTAAACCGAGAAATCGAATCTTTCACGGGATTTTCTAAAATCAACAAGAGAAACCGTGAAATCAACAAGAATAGCCAAGAGTGAAGTGCAATACTAATCTTCAAAATTCAAGTCAAAGAAGTCAAATATCAACTTGATCAAATCGCAACAAGTCAAGTCACAGTTTGTCAAATTGCAACAAGTCAAATCGCAATCAACCAAATCGTAATAAGTTAAATCGCAAGTGTCAACTCGCAACGTCAAATCGCAACTGGTACCATCGCAATCAATCAAGTCGCAACAAGTCAAATAGCAACTTGTCAATTCGCAATTAACCAAATCGCAATTAGTCAACTATAACTCAAATCGCAAAGATCAAGTTGCAGGCTCACGTAAATCGCAGGTACCAATAGGACTGTGCTGCCAAATCCACAACTCTGTAATCACGTTGACATTCATGTACCCAAATACTAGTCGTGACGTGTGTATCCTCGTGAAATTGGTAACACCCTACGAACCTCAAATATAACCATTTAACCAATAGTTATACCAGTAATAATTAACATTGTCTAATAAAGGTTTGTAAGTCAATGAATCCATATAACTATTTGGTATGGTCCATGTTCAGCCCAATCAATCAAACTCATTCGTTTAGCATAGCTGTCCCGATCCAAAAATTATTATACGCAGCCCTAGTAAAAAAAAAACATGAGTAGTCAAAATTAAGCACAACCTTTTATCAATCAAATAGAATTTACCACCCATTTATTAGTTGCCTAAAACCAATTTTAATAGCCCGTATAATACTCTAGTTAGCAGCCCATTTACCACTCTTGAACCTATGATCCAAACCCATTAGTAATGCCTAACCCTAATCAAAGAGTCATATAAGAGGCTAACTTTTTGAAACCCTAATCACACTTAATCCGCCCCCTCCTCTTATCACACCTACTTTCCTCAGCCAACACATTCACATCTCAACCAACTTAGATCAAATCACAAACTCTGTAACCCTAATTTCCCATAAGCATACCTGCCCCCCCACATCTCTTCATTTCTCCAAACGCATCTTCACATCATCTATTTTTCATCATCATCAATCGAAGACACACTCAGAAACACAAAAATGTTTCATTATCTTGATATTGTAACAACCTAGCCCCATTGAACCCATGTAATAGAGAAATTTCGGCTCTAAGGTACGGTAAGATCCATGAATTACAGTAGGTTCTTGTGTTTGTGTGTTATGATGTAACGAACAAAAGGACAAATGGAAACCGATTGGTTTTTGTTTGATCTTTAATCTGTTTGTATATTCAAAAGAAAGGAGTTAACTCCTAAATCGATCTATGATGAAAACGTGTTTAACCTTAAATAAAGGATTTTGGTTAAAGTCCTAGGCACGAATCTGAGATCAAATTTATTTCTCTGTTTGTTTCATGTTCTTCCATTTTGCATGTTCAAGATCCGTGATTGTTGTTAGATCATTGGAGTTCTGTAACATTTGGATTGAGATCTTGTTTTTCTTTAAAGTTTCATGAGTTGGAGAGTGATGTGATTCTATGGGATTTGTTGTAATGTAATTGTTTGAAGTGATTAGGGTGACAGAAATGGGTTTGATATTGTTGTCATAGTAGGCAGTTAGACTGATGATACTATTTCTTTCTTTTTTGTTTTGACTTTTATGGGTTTTATAATTTTCGGTTAATCTTGCAATGACTGATGATGTATCAAACTGAAGTCGACTGGTATATGGTTTGTCTTCTTCATCTTATTCTTTTACTTTTATGGACAAACCGCTACTAGGGTCACAAACCGCTAATCCTCTTGAAATTTTGGCAGCATCTCGTTTTGATTTGCTAATAAAAGGTCTTTAATAGGTCAAACCGCCACATCAAACCGCTGTTGACTGGTCAAACCGCTGTTGACTGGTCAAACTGCTGTTGACTGGTCAAACCGCTGTTGACTGGTCAAACCGCTGTTGACTGTCACTTTCGTACTTTTCCCATAAAAACTGGATCTTGCTTTTCACTTTCATCAAACCGCTGCCAAGAAACATGTGTTCTTAATATCAAGCTGCAACTTTTCAAACCGCAAACCATAAGGCTTCTATCTTTCAATAGCACCACCAAATGAAGATTCGAAGGATAAGAAACAGTTTATATGTAAAAAAAACATGAAAAACAGTTTCGAACCACAAACTCAACACAACTAAAGACCTTGTCGGATTTTTGTAGCAGATTTGTTATTAATCACAATAAACATTAACCACAGATAAAACACGGATTCAACCACAGATTTGATACCAAAAAAAATACTAGATTCGTACACATTTAGACAGAAAAATAACATGAGCAGTTTGGACATATTGGACTTAAAAATGACAGATTCGAACCACAAATATCAACAAGTAATTCAACCTGTCTCTGATGCCAATTGTAGGATCGATACATGTATTGATTTTGTGATTCGGTAGGTCTTGGATTGTGGAAGAACAAATCCATGTTTGAGTTAGAGAGGGAGAGAGAGTAGAGAGGGAACTTGAGAGAAACTGTGTGAATATTAGATTAAGAATGAGGGAAGTTCCACCCCTTCCCATGTGTGGGAAGGGGCTTATATACTTACTAGCTAGTTTGCCCCTAGTGGGCTGTGGAGTGAGCTGACAGTGGGTAAAGACCCGACCCAACTCCACAAATACTAATATATAACTAATCTAATAATAATTATACTAATAATCCTACGAGCTATATAAATGCTAAATAGATACTCGGGGTGACCGAGTCTTCATATGAATATTTATATTCCTAACAAGTCCAAAAGATTACATTTTATCAGATTTCATATTTAAATCACATTCTCTCCCCTGATCAAAAATTTCAAACCTTTTGAGATTTGTGATCCCAATTGATTTAAATAAGTTAGAAATTATGGGAGAAAATGTGGTCAGTTTTAATATGTGCTGATAATGGAACATGCAACTGCTCCCCCTCAATTTATGAGGGAGATTCACTACTTATCATGTACAAAGATAATCATTATGACACAAATGATATTGACCTTTTTGCGCAGACGATGTGATCATCCGCTTTTCTGAGGGAGTCAGTAGTCAACATCAATTATCCATCCACCAACAAAAATTTCCCAAATGTTGTAGATCCCCACTTGGCGAGACCAGAATAAGTACTGCTTTGTTGAAATGAAGGTGGTGGTGGTGAAGACATTGTTGTTGTTGTTGTTGCTGATGTTGTTGTTGTGGTGAATTCAGAGCCAGTCAATAGAGTTTGAACATCTGATCAAATGGTTAGAGCGGGAACTGGCACATTCATATTGGCCATGGAATCTGCATAAGAATATCAACACAGATATACATACATGCAGATTCACTTTTCATTAATAGCTACCACATAGCAGCTTGCCAACTCATAATACCATATTCATCTCATAATCAAACCACAGTCAGGAAATACATCAAATCGCTATCTAGCATGAAGAGCAATCACCAATCATGAACAAGGC
Source organism: Artemisia tridentata subsp. tridentata (assembly GCA_021014915.2). Taxonomy (NCBI): domain Eukaryota; kingdom Viridiplantae; phylum Streptophyta; class Magnoliopsida; order Asterales; family Asteraceae; genus Artemisia; species Artemisia tridentata. The sequence continues at coordinate 350,942,796 of CP139504.1, read as the reverse complement.
AATTCACACATATTTCAACATTCAACTCAGGATCTTAGGGTCATGATTCTAACACGATAGCTACATACCTAAGCATATACTGAGAGCACAAGCAATATGTCAACAACAATTACACAGCTATCGACTAAAAAAAGTCAATCAACATCCGAAACTCATTCAATTAGATCATACAAATGCCTGTGGAGTATTCAAGAACATCAAACACAATGGGTTTTCTAACTTCTTTTAGATTTTGAGTTTTAAAGTATTTAGGGGATTAAACGAGGATTCCAGAGTGACACAAATGAACCTTATAGTTACATAAAGCTAGGATACTATAAGCAAATTGCACATAATGCCCTAATCTTTCTAGCAACTAACACATTTGGTCATTTGAGATAAATCTTAGTAAGTTCCTCTTCAACAAATACCCCATTAACTACAAAACCTTTTCTAACAATTATGAGATAACCAAGAAACCCGTTTGATGATATAAAATTTGAGATCACTCCCCCCCCCTCAATCAATGACCCGTATTCTAGTTAAAGAGCTATAGACATTGATTGGGTGACAAATTTTATGAACAATCCAAGTCTGAAAGAATTTCAAACAACACGTTACCACCATGTGTCTCACAAATAATTTTCAGAAGAATCATAGAATGAAAATTATTTGTATACAAAGAAGATTTCTCTTCTTTTACAAGAAATAATGCACTGAGGCGTACATCAAATCAGGAAAAAACATGGATATAAAGTAATCCATGCCCGGGTGAACTTCACCCAGTGGGAGGAACAACCGTCTTTTTGGCGACGTGCTTTCCCCATTTTTGAAACGCTGGTTGCTATCTAAAGTAATAGCAAGCCATGAGGCTTGTTTTAGCAATTCATTTGAACTTCTGCTCGAGCTTCATTTAAAGTCCCGTGTCATTATTGAATGACATTTCTAGGACCGTAAATGTTATCGATAAACAGAAGACATGCCTAGAGCAACTATTTTTGGTATTTTCTATTTTTCTGATTTTTATGGTTTTTCTAGATTATATATATATATATATATATATACATATATATATATATATATATATATATATGTATATATATATATATATATATATATTTTTTTTGATGGTTTTATAATTTTCTATTTACAATTTGGTTTACGATATGTACAAACTATATTATTCAGTTTAAGAAGATGTTGACATGAATACCAAAATGAGGATACGTTCTGTACGTTGTAGAAATCTGAAGTCAACATCTATTAAACTTTCACCACCAAAGCATTCGAGGCTCCTAACTAATCGTCTGAACTTGAGCCTTTTCAATTGTGAAGCTTTGATAGCTTCCCCCCAAACCGACAATCTTCTTTTTGAACAGTTTCACAGCTCTCTTTCAAGCTTACATAAGGTAAGTGTACAGCGGAAATCATAGCAAACCACATCAAATATTGCTGCTCCTTTTAAGAATGATCATCGTGATTCTCCGTTCGGGGGATCATCAAATAGATCAGCAGTGTATCATCTCACACTTGAATAATTCTTCTCACATTTCTTCCCGCTGAAGTCTGAAATACTGCATACCAAAAGTATCCAGAGACCACTTCCCCCAAGTAGTTGAAGAGATGCAATCAGTCTCATTGTATGAAGCTCAAACACCCGAAGCACACACTCAATCCCATAAATGAAGTCGAAAACGTAACATCAAAATCCTTTAAGACTTGGAAATGCACTTTTCTCCCTACAGGAATTTGCAGATGAGAATTGCTACACCAAAGTCAACTAAGTCCCGAGTGTAGGCAATTTATCCCGTATGTAGTCGAAATGATACAGACTAACTAGAGGAATCATCATACCATTGTGTACCTATTTTATCATCAGAAACTGTTTCTTACATCTCTTCCCCCACGTAGTTGGAATGATACACCAGAAGGCACGAGTTGAAACACTGATTTTCTCTGCGGTTATGACATTTGTCTTCCCGGAATAACTTCAATTCAGAAGAAGTATAAAGTTCATCACGTGTACTCGTTATGCGTCCAGATGTATGTCTCCTTCCCCCTTGCTGGTTTTGATACCTCAGAATCAGCAACACATTTTATGCACATATACTTGAAATATTTTGAGAAGAACAGACTTGGCTCAAATGTATCCTGTGAGAATCAACTGCTACCGAAACTCTCTCTGACTATCTTTACCAACCCTTAAGTCTGCTATTTGAAGTGATAACTGAAGGAGCAAACCCGATATACCAAACTTGAAACTGACAAAGAATTCCCCAAATTTGTTACTTAAGCTTGCACTGTTGTTGATTGAAGAACGATGCAGAAGAAAACCCCTAAGTACCCTTATACACTCAACAAAGAGCCAAAGCAAGTGCAACACCTCTTGAGACTATCCACATCTGCATCTGCGTGTGACACTAAGCACTACAATGTAACTCCTTGAAGTGATAGCTATAACCCGTGAGAACTTCATTGTAACTCCTTACATCGGGTATAACTAGATAGTCTAAGTCCCAATCATAAATTTTAAGTACGAGCAAGTTATCATTGAAAGTCATGCATCCAACCAACCCCGACTTCAAGATAAAATAAGATCACGCCTTTGTGAAACCCACTTCAATCTCAAATAAGGGATGCCAAATAAACTCCGTGATCACTTGACATTCCATGTCCAAACTCTTAGCCGTTTTGACGTTTTAGTGGACATTTTTCTTTTATGTTCTTGTGGTTGATTTGCAAAGTGCACATTGGAAGGAACAACAATCCGTGATGAAGGAGATTCTTCAGAACCTGGTTCTGGGAAAGGACTGCCAAAGAACGGATTATTATTCATGCGTGCAACTTCAATATCTTGAGAGTCATTATCAAAACCTTGAGGAATAACTGGAGATTTGGTTTCTTGAGTAGTTTGAGTTTTACTTCTAGATGGTGCATCTTGATCAATGGAGATTGAAGAAGGTGAACCAGTTAAGTCAGCAGGAACCGGAGCAGGAGCTTCAGGAACTGGATGATCAACATTCATAGGAGGTTGGAAGTATTCATCAAACATCGATTAAACTAATAAATCCCATTCATCTGTTGTTAGTAGAACATTTGGTGTTGGAGGAACTTGGTTTGTACGGCTCCTGAACTGGTGTATTCAGGAGCCGTATGACCATTTCTCAATCATCAATCAACATGTAGTTTATTCACCCTTCTCCCCCTCAAAAATTGCATATGACTGCCATTTTTGATTGAACGAGTGAATAAGAATACCATCAACGGTAAGTAGATCCACTTGATAACTGACATTTTGTTTATTCACCATTCTCCCCCTCAAAAATTGCATATGACTGCCTCTTTTGATTGAACGAGTGAATAAGAATACAATCAACGATAAGTAAATCCACTTGATGACTGACATTTAGTTTATTCACACTTCTCCCCCTTAAAAATTGCATATGAGGTTGCCATTTTTGATAGAACAAGTGAATAAGAATATACTCCAATGTACATTGATCCACTTGATAACTGAATGAGCATGGGACAAGTATGAAGCATGTTGATGAGAATAGTCAGAAACAAGAAGATTTCTCTTCTTCCGAAGATAAAGCGCACTCAAGCGTACACTTCTCTTTTCTTTGATGAACGGGGCTTGAAGAGTTGTCAGCAGACGCCATTACATTGACATAGAGGCCCGAGGCTTGAACTGCAGTGTTCAAACATCATTGTCGATGAAGAACGAGGCTTGAACTGATGAGAACAGACGTCATTATCGATGAAGAACGAGGCCTGAACTGATGTGAACAGACGTCATTGTCATTGAAGAATAAGGCCTGAACTGATGTGAACAGACGTCATTATTGATGAAGAATGAGGCCTGAACTGATGTGAACAGACGTCATTATCGATGAAGAACGAGGCCTGAACTGATGTGAACAGACGTCATATTTCGCTGAAGAACGAGGCTTGAACTGAGGTGTTCAAACGTCATTGTCGTTGATGTTCATCAAGCTTGAATTTCATGAACCCCTAATTCATGAGATATTAGTCTTTTCGGCACCCAAACCCTGAGTCTTTCCTTAATGGGAGTGAACGATGTACATGCATTTAAGTAAAGACTACCTGCAATGACATTAAGAGTTTGTTTGCATTTATATGGGTTAGTGATATCAACATTTGGACCATTTGGGGTTTCATTGTCAACCTTGGTTTTGCACTCAGAGAACATCTTTCTAATAGGTATCCACCTAAGACCAAACAATCTTAAAAATTCTACCCGTCGGTATCCACCTAAGGCAAGATCTAGGAGTATTTGGTTTCTCATGTACAAGGGAAGACTTGTTGAGAGAAGACCTTTGTCCTACAGCAATCTGCCTACCAGGTTTCTGAGTATAACTCTTTGTTTCTATGGGCTTGTTGTTGTTTCTAATCTTAGAGGATTGAACCTTAGCACGAGCATTCACTTCCTTCAGAAACTTTGTTATACAATCATCATGGTTTGCATTAAAAACACATTTTTGACAAGTTGAGCAAATAGAGTGTTTGGATTCAGAAAAAAACCTAGAATTATTAGAGTGATCTGCTACGGGAATAGCTTTAATCGATACGCAACTACTCTTAGAAACAGGCAAGTTCCTAGTCTTTTCATGTGTGTTTTTCTTAGCATCCTCTAGGTTGTGATTCTGAACACTGTTTTTATGTCTAACATGTTCCTTTGGTGTCACAAATGACACACGCTTTGAACTAATCTTAGAAGAACTAGATGCACTCATATGATGAGGTTTTGCAAGCGTATATTCCTTTTCCTTAGGTCTAGACTGTGAAGTGACTGGTTTTGACAAAACTTGTTTCGAATCAAATTGGGAGGCTAACCGTGGTTTTGAGGATTTTGGTCGTTCAGATCTAGACGCAGTCGGTTGTCTAACAACTGATTGGTTTCTAAGTGGTGGTTTCCCCAAGATTGATGGTTTTTCAAACTTAGTGTTCACACTATTTCTTGTCGATTTTCTTAACTCGCTTTTCAACGCTGCAATTGCAAAACCCTTTTCCTGAAATTGACCTTTGAATTCATCATTTTTGGCAATCAAATAGGTTGTTTGCTCTACAGTCTTAGTTTTCGCTTCTTTGATTGAATCACACAGTTCATTGCAATGAATTTTCAAAGTCTCATTTTCATTAAGTAATTCAGCCACTTTATGTTCTAATTTAGCATTTTTTGTTGCAATAACATCATTTTCATGTTTAGCCTTAAGGTCATTACACATATCACACATCTCAGCAATACGTTTTTTCAGGTTGTTGATCGTTAAGTTTTTGGCTTCTAACTGGGCATTCAAATCGTTTATCATAAAAAATTCACGGAATTCAGGAAATTCTGGATTTCTACATGGTTGGTTAGTTTGAAGACTTTCTTCCCTTTGTTGCATTGAGATTTCAAGTGAAATACAGTGTTTTTCAAGTTGTAAAAATCTGTTTGAAAGTTCATTATAAACTCCTTTTTCAACCATATCATTTGATTTGAAAAACTCAGCTGTAGGCAAAGAACTTGACGCATCATCATGTTCAGCATTCTGATCAATTTCTCCCCCTTATGACTCATATTTGTTTAATCGGAGGTGATATTGCTATCAGCCTTTTCCAACAGATATGTGTCATAAATAGGTTTAATTTGATCAGTATGGTGTTGTTCATTAGAAAGAACATTATGTTGATCAGACAGATGTACCTCAGCAGATGATACTTGGTGATTTACAAGACTGATATCAGCATCCACACCATGTGTGATATCAGTCCCTGAGCTGTTGCTATCATCATGCTTATTAGACTCTGTCCCGTTCACCATGTGTTGTGCTCTTTCATTAATGAACTCCTTAACATTACTCATTAGCTGGAGTAGTGTAACTCTAAACATGTCAACCTCGATTCCAGTGTAATTAGCAAAACACTTTTTCGTCATTTCACTGTCATAATCATAATCCTCAGTGAATTGCGAATCAATGAACACTTGGAGTTGGTTGTTGATCACACAAAAGGCAGCCATAGATCTATCTCCAGAAAATTCTCCTTTGTCAAGTTGTTGTTCAAGTTGATCAAAATACAGTACCATCTTGACTGTGAAGTCCTGAACATCTTGACCAAAGAGTGTTGCGAAAGCCCTTTCGTATCCTCCCAAGTATCCAGGTTTTTCAAAGAGAACCTTGAGATGTGAGTGAAGTAACCGAAAACATTCAATGCAACTTTCCTTTGCATTAGGCAACATTAGTGACTGATGAAACTCTTTCTCTTGAGAATTCGAGCACAACACTTCCATATTAGCATTATTAGAATCACACACGTTTATTTGTTGTACAGGATTGGAAGCCTTGTTTTTATCATTCGTGTCGTACAACTTGAGTATCTCAGATATGAAAGAATCTGACGTAGTGGACATGATGTAAACGTGCACGGGATTTTACAATTCTATGATTTAAACCGAGAAATAGATTCTTTGACGGGATTTTACAAAAATCAAGAATGAACCGTGAAATGAAAATGATAATGTGATAGTGTGTTGAGGGCGATGATTGATTGTTAGACTTTGTGAACACTGTTGTTTAATTTTGGTTGAAAGGGTTTAAGTGAATCCAAATAACCACCATAGTTATATCCAATAAACTCGAGAATATCTAATAACTAGCACGGTAGTTATATCCAAAAAACCCAAAAAATTTCACCCAAGATTAAAATTAATCTCAGATAATTTGTAATACCTTGTAATTTCCCTTGTCATTTATTAATGCTAATCACTGAGTAATTCTAATATAAAGTCAATTCACCATTTTTACAAGCCATTTTTTTTCTTCATATATCACCCGGCTCAATCACCAGTCACTCTTTGAGCGAATATGAGACGTGACTCGAATAGCTCACTTGCGTACCAAAAATGAAAGTAAAACTCCGAGACTAAGTACACTACACTAATCTATTAGGCTTTTGGGCTAAATATCAGATACAATTAATTGGGCCTTATATTCTTTCTTGGGCCGAATCAAAACAACACCACAAGCCCAAGAATCAAATAACCTAAATACTAAACTAACACAAATTTATTTACACGACACTCTTTATATATTTTTTTCAGCACAACTCGAACCCGAAACACAAATCGAAATACCAACATATTTCCTTCACAAACATATTTGTTAAGTAGCTAAACACAAAATAAAAACATTTGGCATATTAGCAGTGATTGCTTGGTCTTAATTAAAAATGCTGAAGTTTAGAAGGTCAAGTAGTTTTCTTAAATAAGCTTTATCTTCTTTTGATGTGCATGTTCTTGGTACCCTTTTACTCTTCTAAAAGACAGTGAAATTAAAAACTATATATGATCCGAAGATATTATGTTTAAGAGATAGGTAAAAAGATTGGACGTGTAGATGTGTTATTCGTCTTCGATATATCGATCATTTATCTTTCTATCAACAAAGTGGATCTAACATGTTTCTAACTTGCACTTTTCTTTTTCTCTTTTTTCTCTTTGTTCCCTTGTAACCCGACACTAAACCTGGACACCAAGACAAATCAAATCTACTTTTCCTTTGTGCATTCCATTTTTCTCCCATGCGTTAAACCAAACAAGGACTCTAGTCCTACCTATATATTAAACAAGTCACTAATTCTCCCTTGACTACCTTTGACCTTGTTAACCTTTGTATAATATGTTTCCCTACTCACCAACTTGACATGACCATTCCTCCATACCCCATAAACCTAGTCAACTAAGAAGCATGCCAAGACAAGTCAAATCTACTTTTCCTATGTGCATGAATCCCACGCAAAGTAAGAATAAAATAAAGCACAAGCCATGCCTTGATTTCTCTATATAAACTACCATATTTCACTTATCAACTCACCAAAGCAAAGCTTACTCAAAACAATCACATTTCATTAAATTGTCCCTCATTTTCTTTACTGTCGAGCAAAGGAGAAAGGAAGTAAGATACTTAGGTTGCATTACAAGTTTTAAAGTCATTTTTGGGTTTTGTTGTGTTCGAAGTGAGTTTTGTTCGTAAAAGAAATAAGCCAAGATCGTATTTCCTTCATCTTCGTTTGTTCACATTTTCCTTCGTGTCCTTTCACCACCTTTAGGTGTTGTAAGTCCTCTACACACTTTTTCAATCGTAACTTACTAATTTCTTAGTTATATCTATCGTTGATATCGAAACACTAAACAAATCTATAAAAATCACAAATATATATTCGATACATATTGAAAACGTATAAGGCACCTAAGGTTTGAGTCCATATCTTTGTATTTAGAAGTACACATAGTATATTTATTATCACAACTCGATTATTTATAAGTATATGAAACAAGTTGACAAAACATGCTAAATTAATAAGCTAAAACACCTCACTTTTGAACCCAAATCCTAAGCTAAGTCGGGCGTTGCAAATATTTTCCTTAAACTCGATTTGGGCCTTAAGCGGGCTAAGTAGCCCAAACCTCTTTTCGTAAAACATATTTGAACATAATCTTTTCGTACAAATATTTCACCCAAAAGCTTATTTGTAAGCCCTTATCAGCTATTAAAAAGATATTTTATAAAAGTAAAAACTTAACTTTTCAAAATGTTAAATTTGGACTAACTTTGCAAATGTCTTAAACCTTCGGGTACAAGGTGTCAAACAGAAAAGATGAAGGGTAAAGCTGAAAATATAATTTTTATATAAAACTTAAGGGTGTAAACTTTCAAAACAGTAAATTTGAGGTAAAAAGTATAAATTAAGGATTTTGGACTAAAATTACCAATAATTTAACTTTCGGGTTAAAAAAGTAACTTTTATAAAGTTAAGGGAAATTGTTGTAACTATATTATATTTTTGAAAAACTTATACTTTTACATTTTATAAACGTGTCGATATCAAAAATGTTACAAATAAATTTTTTCCGCGATTAATAACGTGTAATAAACAATAAATGAATAATTTAAATGTTTTAACTAACTTAATTTTTACTAACTAAAAATATTTAAAATAAATATTTTGACTTATCATTCATTAACTTATGGTAAATAAGAATAATAACTTGCTATTAAACTCTAAATCGATAATATTTTTCACAAAACACCAATAACATTTATAAGTCGTTATTTTTTAGCTTTAATCATTTAAGAACACACAAAATCTGACACTATCACACTCAAAGATTTCCACACTCGTCATTTCACTCATCGAAACTGAAAAGCCGATAATAACCTAAACAAATCACATTAATTCAGGTCGCAAGTACGGAGCTATTCATTGTTCTACATGTGAGCACTAATCGAAATCCACACTACTAAGGTGAGTTCATAGTCCCACATTTTTTTATGATTTTTAAACCCGTGGGGAGATACATGCTCTAAACCCGAACACAAGTATTTTTCTGTATGCTATTCTGATTGATATTGCCTAAGTTATCGATGTTGCCGAAAGTCCCTCATATCATGAGCCATTAATCACTTGCGAGTGAACGCGAATATAGTGAATAGATCTATTGGGGTTGACGAACCCATTTGTGTTAGCTAGATTAGCAACCCAAATGCACTTTATTTGAGATAACCAGGAGAATGGCAAACTCCTGCTACGAGGGCCCCTTTTAATTGCACCATTATTATGCTGTGAGTTATATCATTTTATTTTATGATACTACACGATGTCAACGTTTGCGTGTCATGAGGCTTAGGGAAATATATCTATATATGTTACACAACGATATCACCGTTGTGCTACTGATCAACTCAATATTTATGTTTTACACAACTATATCACCGTTGTGCTACTAATCAACTTGTATTTAATCTATTTCAAATTTAAACACTATGGATTCACTCAACCTTTGTGTTGACATTTTAAGCATGTTTTATCTCAGGTAATTAAAGAGAACAAGGCACGGAGTTGGCAAGTGGACCCTTGACGATGAAAATTTATATTTTCATTTGTTACACACAATGTCATGTATTTTGCGAAATTTTCCAAACAATTTGAGCTATGAAGTGTATTTTTGGATATTTGAGTTTTAAATGAATGACATTGCTTTTCAAAACGTCTCTTTCGAGTCGTTTTCTATACTTATGACTATGATCTAAGAAGTAATACCCATTTAAGTCTTCCGCTGTTACATAAAATTTTACGGGGTGTTACAGATTGGCATCAGAGCCTAGGTTATAGAGAACCATGTGATTTTCAAAACACTGGACTATAACCACGATTTCTAAAAGGACCATTTTAAACCTTACCACCTTACGCCCTCCGTGCCAACACTTTACTAACACATTCATTGAGATTTGCTTGGCAGATGATGCATCACTTATGAACTCATGCATTGAGATTTGCTTGGCAGATTATGCATAACGAATGAATATTATCACTTATGAATGTTATAGTTATCAGACTTCATAACTAAACATTAATATTATTAAATGACTTACATTGGGATATTACTGTACCATGTCTTCCTCATCTCATCCCATCATCATTACTACAAACTCCGACATCGAGGATGCCTGCTCATCCACCAATGATCCGGCACCTCCCTCACTACACCCCGCTGTACCTACATCATCCACACCACCTACTAAACTCACCATAATTATCAGGTCCGGGAAGGATGTCCCACCCCATTACATTTTCCAATACTACCTCGCTGGACCCAGGATGGTACACACCAGGAGTCGCCTAGTGCGCCCACTCACACCACTACCACCATCATGGACCCCTGGCATGCCTACCTATGAAGATTTGGATAACTCACTATGAATAGTGCCACGACCGCCACATCATACCACCACCGAGGATCCACCCAGAGGAGCACCAGGTAGTTCTTAGACTACACTATTATCATCAGTAGCTTCTATCCTAGCCACGAGATGTGTGGCCAAATTAGTGACGCTTGTAGTATCTCTTTGTTGTATAACAAATTTGAGACAAGTTATCATTTGGACATGTGGTTCGATTATGCTATGTATTGATATTGGTCTATAAAAGCCGAGATTTTCCATCATATGTGTGGTGATTGTATCTACTCATGTTATGATATCATATTATCGTAGTCATGATTTATTCCGACCTTATCGTGTTTGAGCAAACCTTGTCATATTACATAGAATTGGTGTACAATCTCATATCGACTAGACGTGCCAACAGTCGCCCATTGCACTCCATATTTTACCACTTATTTTATAAACTATTATTATACCATTTTACAAACTATTACCATGTAATAGACCAATTTGATACCCTACTACTATCAACCAAAAACAATTCACTAACAACTTGTTATTATCTTACACTATGAACAAACGGACTTATCATCCCCTTAAGAATTTCCTAATAAACAAATAACCAAACTTACTATCAACTTATGAATTGTTAAGTTACATATAAACCATTTTGTAAACATCTTACAGATCGTTTTGCTACTATCTTGTGAAATCATTTACCATCACTTTATAAAACATTTTGCTAAAACTTTATGTATTGTTTATCACTATCCCATTAGTCATTTCGTTACTCTACTTTACCACCCAATGAACCACTTTGCTTCCATTTTTTGACTATTTGACTACCTTACTACCCTCTTATAAAACAGTGTCACTAACAACATACAATCTATTTTACGAAGCATCCCACAGACTGTTTAATATAAACACAATAAACAAAAATTTGTTACTAGCCTATAAGCCAACACATGTTTTTACTGACACCCTGTAAACAATGTTGCAAATACCCTACAGGTTTTATTATTAACTTATAAATTATTTTGTCCCTCCGAGCACCATGTCAACCGCTAATAAAACAACAAACTATAGCGCAAATGTATAACAAACCAATTTGTCATTATCCTACGAACTGTTTTACCACAAAAAAAAAAAAAAAAAAAAAAAAAAAAAAAAAAAAAAAACGACCTTACTGCTAACTTTTGGACAACGAAGTGTCATCCCTATTGTTCTATAAACTATTTCCCACATTATTTGATGAACTATTTTATTTGCTACTCTAATAGATCAACAAACGGTTTCTCCAACATTTTGTAAACTATGATACATTTATCCAAAAAATTTCGCTACCCTTTTTATAAACTATTCTACACACCGTTTTATAATCTATTCTACAATCACCCTATGAACTAAGTCCTCTTTAAAAAGTATTTTAAGCTTCCACTTTATGAACAGAGTTACCGATACTTTCCTTTAAACTAAATCCAACATTGTATCGTTGAACTTTAATTATGCAAAGCCTGATCACCTATGTATAATTCAAGTAGAACCATGCTATGCTGGGGATAGTTGTCAAATTTTTGCCAAAAGTGAAACTTTCTATTACCATTTTTGAGAAATTACGAACTTACATAAAAGTTGTGCAAGTCATGGGCATCCGTACTAAGAAACACAAATAGACATCGACACCATCTTATCACATGAAATCAGTTCAGTGTCGCCGCATATTCTATTTCGCAAGGACCAGTTACATCATTAGCCATCATAGAAGCAACCTACCAATGAACATAGCCACAATCAACGGGATTACCTACGATCATTAACATAAGAATTCATACGAGACTTAACCTTATGACATCTCACTTTACTTCACATCATCCGATTTCGAAGGATCTCACCATCAAACATACAACCTCTAAGTTCAATAACTACCAAATGACTCATAACCCTAAGGGGAACTAAGATTTACCCTCACTGTACTCGATGTCAATCATGATGATTACATTTAGCCCTAAATCGAAACCATGCTTGCTTCGTTGAACACTAAGTACACTAACGAATCAACTAACTGATTGCTAGTAGCAACCATCACCATTCTTCAAGATTTTACCTTTCATGTTAAGTGTACCACCAAACTAGCCATTTGACTACTAATAGAACCAACGTCATCTTTCAAGGTTGCACCCTAAACCTACTAGATACCCATAAGACATCGACCTAAGTGTCCACATAACTTGAGGCCTAGACATTTTTGGTCTGGTTACCGAATTATCCACATTTATAAACTCGTCCGCGTACCTTATGGTAATAGGATCTTAACAATACGATGAGGACCCCTCAAGGGAAGTAAATAATGAAGGAACCAATTGAACTTTTGACAAGAACTAGGAACTTACAATGGGATGACTTATAACCTAACGAAAGTCTTAAGACCCTACATAACAAACCAAGCCACTACCTTGAGAAATTGCCAAATCTTTCACTAATTCTTGGAGGGTATTAGCCTGACTGGGACGCCAGAGTGATCCAAAACGCCATTGTCCATAAAAACAAACCTTAGAGGTAAATCAAGCATCCCTGTCCTCGATTAGAAATGACAAGATACTATGACTTGACACTGTACGGCCAATGTACAATTCACCCTTTCCACACCGTATAATAAGATTTACCTTATAAGTAATGGATACCTTGGTTTGGACAATCAATATACGATCACCCTTACAACGTGTCCCTTAGGAGTTCTAGATTATTCATGTAAAACCCCAAAATTAATATAATCTAAAATGACTAAAATGCCCCTAAATTTAAATTTTAAGAACTTATGAAAACTATGCAAGTAACATTATTTGAACTTTACTTAAGCTACCAAACAAATTCAGTTAATGTAAACTAAACACTATAAGTAAAATGTGAAATGATAAAGGAACCTTATGATATAAATATAACACATTAACAATGTGACATATAGGTCAAGCTTATTTTAAAGTCATGTAAAAATAAACTAGAGATAAGAATGAAAAATTTGGTAAGTTGGGAAGGAGATAATCCTCCCTTGTTTCACTCCAAAAAAATTTGGCAACCTCCCCTAAAAACCCTCACAAAACCGAACCCTAGCTCCCTCCTTCATCATTCATACGGCATCAAAGAAAAAAAAACAAAAACCCTAGCATCTTGTTCCTTTGTTCGATCCAAGCTAGGCAAAAAGGAGAAGTCCTTGATCTTATTCATATAATAAGGTAATCAATACATATAAGTTTAATTCATTCGAATATATGAAGAAACCCTAATCGAATCTATATTGTTTTCTTTTGTTCGATCACCACAAGAAGCAGGAAGGAAGAATTTTTTTGTGATTTGGTCTCGTGGTGTTCTTATTCTTCGTTTGGTCATCGAGGGTAATCGTATCGTCTTTGTTTGATTCTCGTTTTGTTTTCCTTGATGTTCTTGTCGAGTTAATAGATTACTTGATGATAAAAGATCACATAAAATCATAGCTTGAATACATGAAATAACAACTCTAAAAACTGAATATATGAATCGATCCTTATGAAAGATCTATGAATATGATGATTATGAATATGTTAAGATCATGTAAGAATCACCCTAATGTGTTTTATATCATATATGAAGGTCTTGTATTAATTGATGAGTCTTTAAATAAGTTATACATGAAATAATGAAAAGACTGCTACTGATCAGGAAAATTGTTCAACTTAAATCGATTGTATCTAAATGATGTGAACGTGTTTTTGGGTGTTTTTAGAGTCTAAAATTAAGTTCAATGAAATAGCTATTTGGGAAAATTAATCTTGTGATTTTTGGAGGTCTGGAAGGATACTTTTTTATTTTTAGAAAATTAAGTGTCAAATCGAATTCGTATGTCTGGAAAAATAGTCCGAGTTTATGATTTTTAATTTTCAAACCCTGTCGAATTTGAAGATTTCCTGTGAACTGAGTCATATTCTATATGTCTAATAATAACTGGAATTTGTGTAGATTTTTGTGAATTTATCTGAAGGGGTAACAAAGTACAAACTTTTGGGGTGTTTCATCAGATATGATTCTGGAACATGTTGTAGAAATCGATTTTTCATTCGTACCGACACAACTTAATAAAATCTGGAAAAATTAAATAAAATACTTAAGATATTGTGGAAAGTGTGTGAATTTTTATAGATTTTATTTCGAAGTATTAATGTGATTCATAAATTATTTGAAACATGTAAAATTCGTATGTATAAAGGACTGTTAAGGGTTAAAAGGATTAAAATAGTCCTATGTGGTTATTTTCCAAACTTAAAGGTTTAAATTCTAATTTTCTAAATTATGGGACCTAACTTGTGAATACAGATAACTTTATAATAATTACATTCTATACCCTAATTTTATAAGAATTGCATACTAATCCCTAAACTTGTGATAATTACATAATAAACCCTAAAACTTATGAAAACTACATTATGAACCCTAAACTTATGTAAATGACATTATGAACCTTAAGCTACTAATACGGTCATCTTTAATACCTTAAGTTGATAAACGGAAATGCTAATAATTAGAATTACTAAATATGGAAACTTGCTATTTTTGGAAAGTTAACTAAAAAGGAAAGAGAATTTAAAATGAAACCTCTATGACTATGAAACTTATAAGAAACCTATGATTATTGTAGATCGGGTGAAGAAGGAGTGACCTCCGCTTCCTTTCATTTTATTGCTTTGCTTTTGGTTGTGTGCTTTGTTAAGGTACAAATATTCTTTCCCTTCTCAGTAGGGATATTTCCATTGATCCTATGCCTGATATGTTTCCCTTTATTTGACTCATGACTTTCATTGTATGATTGTCATTCCTATGATCCCTTCTGACATTTATTTAAATGTCTCTGCCATGCTATACTTATTTGTTTGCCATGCATAATTGAGTTACTATCTTGTTTCTCTTGCCATGCTAGTTTTGATTTTGTATGATATGATATTCCGTGCCTGAGCTTAACTAGTTCTAGAGGTACTAGGACCATGTCTAGGATGGCACCTTAGTCATGACACTCCCGTAGAGGTGTGATAGATCTACGGCGTTCCCCCCTTGTGTATATGTATTATAACGCGTTTACTATTGGCCAACCTTATGTGTGCTTAGTCTTGAGCTAACATACATACTTATGTTAGGGAGCGTATGGATGCATCCTAGGTTTTATTATTTATGTGATTATGGTGACCAGGTGGTGTGTGCCTTGCACTCCTTCTCACATTTCTTTTTATTTTATTTACTTAGAGGTCTCCCCTCTTCGTATACTTGATATGCTTTTGTATGATTTGTTAGATTATGTATGGAGTTCTTATGGCACATCCTTATATGAAACCTCCTTTATTTTCATTATTCTCTTGTTTCATTTCTTATTCAGTTCTCATGCACTCTTGATTTCTCAGTTATCTTTATGATTCGTATGACTTTCATGATTATGCTTTTCGTTTTACCTTCTTATTCCTTCATTGCTTATGCTTATTTACCGTTATGATATGTTATATATATCTGTTCACTGGGCTATTTAAGCTCAGCCGCATTTCCTTTCATGCGGCAGGTTTTAGTTGGAAGCTGGGTTATGAGTGGAGAGTACTTTGGACTTACAGGACCTTACTAGCTATTCTGGAATTAGACATGACTAGAAGAGATTTGTATTTCAGATTTAGTATTTTGTTATTATCCTCATTTGTAACCTTGTAATTTCAGATTTTCCCTTGTAACCTTGAAATTCATTTGTATTATTTAAGTCTTATGCTTATGTTTGCTTTGATATGTCACCATAACGTAATATTTCTACCCTTATCGGGTTGGGGTGTTACAATTATGGTATCAGAGAGACAGGCTGCGACTTGTAATACATTTACCCTTGACCTGTGAAGTTTGGACCACTAAGTTTCCACTGTAGGCGCTCATAAGACAACCTTTGAGAAATTGCTTTAGGATCTCCCCATAGGAACATAAGTAATAACCGGTGAGGAATGGGTGGACTAGGACATCTATGTAAGTAGCATTGCTTCCGCATCACTCTGATTCGTGCCTATGCCTTTAGATATGCCTTGTAAGAACATTTGTTTCAGAAGCTAGAAAGTTTTGCAACCTAAGCTTAGTAACTGATGTGCGTGTGTATTGTGCTCTAATTCTTTTATATCCACGGCAGCGGCCCCAAAGACTTGGTGCGCACGTGATGTCGTTGTGGTTTTAGCAGTATTCAAGTTTTAAATTTATATTTAGCCGACTCATCAATAACACACACTTTAACGAGCAGTGTACCCGGTCAGTATGAATATAATGGTAAGTAGAGTGTCGATCACTAAGAGTGGAACGTATTATCTAGTTATTCTAATCAGTATTTTAATATCTGATGTTAGCTATACAACTCAAATAAGTATATTTTATTACTATCATTTATCCTATTAATTTGACTTGTTTTACTATATTATGTATGAGGATTGATACTTAATCGTTTACTTTTGTAATTCTCAGGTAAAAACAAGCATTTGGTGAAACTTGGCGATTTTGGACTAATAATGGAGCAAAACGTGCATAAAGTGAAGAGTCTACTGAAATGAAGAAGATTAAGACTAATCTGCTCCAGATGCGCCGCATCTCACTATCAACATGCGCCGCATCTCTATCAAGATATCACCAGATACGATCCAAGATACAAGAGGACATGCGCCGCATCTAATCATGGAGTTACGCCGCATCTTCTGGCGGTGTACGAATATTCCTGAATATTATAATCTTGGACCCCACGCGAAGTTAAGTACATGCGCCGCATCTACTTAAGTAGATGCGCCGCATCTTTCCTCAGACACAAACTATAAATACCCCGTAGACCAGACGCATTAAAAAGATTGGAGATTCGGAAGTTCGAAAACCTAAAGACCGAACAGAAGAGAAGGACGAATTCAGTCAAGAAGGCAGCACAAGACACACCCAAATCGAAGATACAAGAGCTGTAAGAAGGTGCTGCATGTATTTAATTCATTAAGTAGTTTTGTTTTATTGTTTTAGCAAACTTTAATTCATCAGGATTGGTGGCTTGTGTAATGTGACAACGGAAAGATTGCACTCCCTTTAATACTTGCTTTCCCATCAATTAAAGTTTATATGTTGATGTCTTTGGTTACTACTTATTAGTGCATTGACCACCTCTGTGTTTATTAGTGGCTTGCGGGCACCCGACTGCGGGACAAGGTGTGGCTCCCACGGTTGTTTCTAAATTGATCACTTAGGAATAACTTTTAGACATAAGTCGTCATTAAGGGTTTACTCGCTGATAAGAATAGGACCAACGAGAAAGGGTTAATTACATACACTTCATATAAAGCTATCAATAAAACAAGTGACAATCTACTTAATCATAAGGACAGCCCTCTTATTGTCTCTAGTATCTATCTGTGTACGTGTGTGCTACTTGCTGATTCGTGCCTATTTGTTTATTTTATTATTTAATTGCAAACAAAACTGTGCCAGTCTCTCAGGCTGAAACCCCCTTGCGTTAGGATATTAAAATACTGATTAGATTAACGAGATTATACGTTCCACTCTTAGTGATCGACACTCTACTTACCATTATCTTCATACTGACCGGGTACACTGCTCGTTAAGTGTGTGTGTTATTGATAAGTCGGCTAAATATAAATTTAAAACTTGAGTAGGCATTAAAACTGCTAAACCGCAACGACACATCACGCGCATCAAGTTTTTGGCGCCGTTGCCGGGGAGTGAATTGTTATTATCTGTTAATTTGATTAGTATTTTAATTAGGTTATTTTTCTTTTTATTAGATTAAATTGCATCATTGTACTATTTTGCATATTTGTTGTATTGTGTGTTATTTGTTTGCTTTTGTTTTTATTTTTGTGTGTTTTATTTTTGTTTCGTGTGTTTTATTTTTTGTTTTTATTTTTCGTATTTTTCTGTTCTGCTATCGTTGTACTGTGCTAAATCAAACGATACGGCGCATCTGATCTCTCAGATACGGCGTATTGCGTTTAAATTTTTTTAATACAACGCGTTTAATTAATTCGATACGACGCATCTTTTCCCCAAGATACGGCGTATCTGTTTTTAACAAGAAAATTTTTCTAAGCGATAAAGTAATACGACGCATCTGCTTTTGTAGATACGGCGTATCTGTTTTGATAAAAAATTTTTCTAAACGCTAACGCCATACGACGCATCTGCTTTCGCAGATACGGCGTATCTATTATTTTAATTAAAAACAGTTTGCGAATTATTAAACAAATACGGCGTATCGATTTCCGTCGATACGGCGCATCTTACTGAATCAAAAATCTTTTATTTTTAAACGTAACGAAAATACGGCGCATTAACTTTTGTTAATACGACGAATATAATTTGATAAATATAGTTGATTTTTGATATTTACCTTGATCGGTCAGCTACTCTCGTCTGCAAGTTGTTTATTTTCAGGATAAATGATGACTCGAGCATCACCAAGAAAGATTACATTCTGAACCAAACCAAGAGAGGTTAGCTGGAGTTACCGAACATAAGACGACACGAGTGGAGGATAACTCAGTACTGGTAACATTGAACTTCTTAAATTCTTGAAATAGAATCCCAGGTAAACTCTACGATAATTCAACTGCCCAAAGGAAAGTTCTCTACACTATGATCTCAGTTTTATTATCCTTATTATACGTCTGATTCAATTCGTAATCTTAATTTTATATGCTCAAAAACGATATTTGTTCCTAACCTCGGAATAAATCCTTATCCACTAAACAATAAGATTACGATTATTAATGAAACGTTTATGCCTATTACTCTTATTTTGAATTCATCTATATGGTGTGCCGTTTTTACCCAAATTTGATGTATAAGGAACTGTGTTGCGGAGGCCAAGGTACGTTCTTCATTTAAATTTCGTTAACTAACATAGAGATACGGCGGATCTAAATATCCGAAGCGCCGTATCCCTGACCAACTAGGACTTATTGACTAGTCAACGGAATTAACTAGATACGGCGCATCCCAATTTTCTAATACGGCGCATCGTGTCGCCTTATAAATACGACGGGAATACGCCGCATAAATACACACAGTTAAGAACACGCACTAAAATTATACTCAAAATCCGATCATCTTTCTTCAATCCGCCTTTAATCCGAGCATTAAAACGTTCTCCTAATCACAAATACTAAGGTAATTGTTACATTTCGATTTAATTTTGATTAATACGAAAATTAGGGTTTATAGGATTGAATCGATTCGCGCTTAAACGATATAGGGATATGATTAGAACTTGGAATTAATTATTTCCCTAAGTTAATTTTAGATTCGGACATCGAATTTGGCACTAATTGAATCGACCGAAAATTTAGGTTTTGGGTTTGATTTTGAATATTTAGCGGGAAGGTAAATTAGCTGTGGTTGATTGAGATATTTGAACTGATATAAGGAGAATATTATACTGTGATATTTAGTGGAAGTTTACGTCACGGATACGGATTCTTGAAAAACGTGCCTAACCCTTTATTTTATGCTGATATGCTTTTAGATGCGGCGCATCTAGGTTGATTAATGCGGCGTAACGACCTATTTCAAAATTGCTAAAATTTTAGATACGCCGTATTGATTAATCTAGATACGACGCATCTCAATACGCCGTATCTGTTGTCTTGCACTGCATCTCTTATACTTAATATAGATACGCCGCATTGATTTAATCAAATGCGCCGTATCTACCTTTCTTGCAGACTGTTTACTGACTTTGAATGTTTATTTCAGATGACACTACCAGATATCGCACAAAGGCACCAATGGTTACGATTCGAGAACATGGGACTTACTGATGGCACTCTAGAGGATTATTTGCATAGGCTTGACTCAGTTTACTTCAAGAAAATATTTAGAGTCCAGGTTCTGAATTTTGACGATGTGGGATTGATCGGTGGTGGACATGCAGCTGCGAGCTTACAGCGTCGTATGGAGATGGTTGTTGTTGGAGGTGATGATGAGGTGGAGTTCAGGTCTAGTGCTTGGGAGCGACTGTTTAGGGTTGACGAGCCTCTGATTAGGGAGCTCATGCTGGAGTTCTTCAGCACTATTCATTACAGAGAGACGGATGTGGAGATTGATACAGCTGACACTCTAGTGTTCAGGTTAGGAGGTGTGCACAGGCAGATGTCGATGAGGCAGTTTATTTTAGCCTTGGGTCTACACACTGAGGAGGAGCTTGGATCTGCTGGGTTTGCCAGGTACTGGGCTGAGAGTTTACGGGTTGTCCCTGACAGAGGGGTATTCAGTGATTATTGGTTTAGGATTTCTTCGGGGGGCGACATCACTACTTCCACCCCCTCATATACTTTGATCAGGGAGCCGATGAGGAGGCTGTGTCACAGGCTGATTGCACTTACTATTGCTGGGAGGGGTCAGTCACCTGAAAAGGTGACCACTCTGGACCTCTTCCTACTTAGGAGCATGGATGAGGGGATGCCGGTGAACATCCCCCACTTTTTGGCACACTACCTCCACCGATCAGCTGCTGGGAGAGATCGGAGGAGCCACATGACTGGCGGGCATTTTGTTTCGAGGCTGGCCCGCCATTTTGGAGTTATTGGAGCAGAGATTCCAGCGGGGCTGGAGGTTGTGGTGGCTCGTCTCCCAGTTATCGACAGGGACTATTTGGTTAGACTGGCGATCTGCCAGGTGGCTGCTGGGGGCCACTTTTGGGCAGCATTAGGGCCCGCCAGAGCTGCAGGGGCAGAGGCGGAGCAGGGAGGACCTCAGGATCCTCCGGCTGCTGCTCCTGCCGACGAGGAGGTGCCACAGGCACCAGTACCCCCACGCACCGTGATTCAGAGACTCGACGCAGTCGAGGGAGAGGTGATGGTACTGAGGAGAGACTTAGAGTGGGTGGTCAGGAGTGTGAGCAGACTATTAGAGCATCAGGGTATCACCCACACCTGTCCTGATGGTACTGAGGTTACGGGAGTAGCACGTACGTACGAGCGCAGAGTCCGCCAGAGGACTGATGGAGCCAGCACTTCTGGGACCCATCCGGACGACACCTCTCACCCATGATCTTACCCTTTTGTTTTACTGATATTGTTCCACACATTATTATTATTATTATTATTTTTTGGATTGTACTTATCGTTATTCTTATGCTTATGTTTAATGTTTCAGTTTATATTTCTTGTTATGTTTGACGAAGACTGGCATTAAGTTCAGCACGAGAGTACGAGAGGACGTATGAGATTAGACCGTGGAACAAGTCGTTTTTGCAACAGACTGTTAACAGTCTGTTTGGTTACTACATGCGCCGTATCTGCTTAAACAGATGCGACGCATCCTATCCTTTATTTCATTTTCATTTTAATTTTCGACTTTAAAACTATTTATCAGTTTATTTTAATGCGGCGCATCCCTGGTTAAGGATGCGGCGCATCTTTATTCTGATCCGTATTAATTCCAGGCTCGATACGGCGTATCTTCTTCAATAAGATACGGCGCATCGACTGACCTGATGATTTTCAGTTTTAATTTTTTTAGTTTTATTTTACCTAACTACTAATGTATTATGCAAGTTGAACCTTTCTTATCTTAGGTGTGTTTTAAAAGTGTTGGTGGTATTATAGTTTCCTGGATTTCCTGTGGATACATCAAGTATGAAGCTTTAACGTTCTAATCCACAAGAAGATGATTTTTGCTCATATACTAATGGAGGATCATACCGAGCAAATCTCAGGGGAGTTTTTCCGTTCTAATTCTTTTTATTTCCAGTTTTTAACCTTTTATACAAACAACGAGGACGTTGTTTAACTTAAGTGGGGGGATAGGAGAATTAGAACACTTAACAATTACTTGTCCTAAACTTTTTCAAAAATTATGCTTAAAATGTGCTTAATATATCAAACTTAAAAATTTTTTAGCATGTTTTTGTTTAAGATCTAAGTTGCATAACTGCACACATGACGTTATTTTCAAAAATTGTGATTTTTCCAAAATTCACAAATCTATGAGTGTGCCGGTGACTTGTAAACTTTAGAACTTGGCTTGTATACTATTCGAGACCACCATAATGAGTATTATTTATTTAATTGGAATGACTTGTCTAAATTGGTAAAATTCTAGGATTACACCAAATAGCCTTTATATGTTATGTGATATTAGCTAACTACACTGGTTAGTTAACCCCCGTATAAACCCTTTTGTTACTCTCATTTTAAGAGTAAGATACCCCTAGAAAAACACTCAGAGCCATTCCTTTCGTTTCTTACACCTATGTTTAAAATGTTTCGTTACACCTTAAACCTTAGCCTACCCTGTAGATTAGAATCCGTGGTTGGTTAATTGCTATAGGCAGAGTGTGTTTCCTTACATTACCTGTGTTCGCGTGCGTAATTCATTATATATGGTTAGGTCGGGAAATTGCACAATGCAAATTGGAGTGAAAGTAAATATTGTATATTTTTGAGTTTATTTTTCGTGTGTTTACTACTTTCACTATTAGCGTTATTTCTGAAAGTATGAAAAGTATGAAAAAAATTATCCGGAAAGAAAGTTGTAGTGATGTGGTGAAATTTTACACATCTATGTTTATGTTTCAAAAAAAAAAAAAAAAAAAAAAAAAAAAAAAAAAAAAATGAGAAAAGAAAAAGAAAGAAAAAAGAGTTGGATGTTTATTTTAAACCAACGATGTAAAGTTATGTAAGTGGTCGATATCACCACTATTTGTTGTATTATATCTATGGATTGAATGGGAATTGGCAGTTATGGGAATGCCAATTAAGGATTATTCTTTGATTAAGATTTTGTTGAGTATAATTCGTGTCTACCTAAAGCGTGTGTTTCAAGTGTTAAAGCGTGAGTTATTCAATGATATGAGTCTTATTCATGGGATGGTTGGGATAGTGATTAACCACACTTAGGATTTTAATTTATTTGTTTTGTTTATTTTTTATTTTACACCAATTTATATCCCAAATGTTATCCATACCCTGTATTGTTCTTTATCCAACCGAACCTTTGATTTATTGAGATTAGGGATTTGAGCAATCTTAAGTATCGTAGTCGTGGATTCGGCTATGTATTTATGATTTTGTCGCCCTTTTTGATATATTATTATTGGTGAAGTTTGGACCTATCTTTAGCCTATTCGAGTTAAGGATTTGAGCAATTGCAAGTATCGTGTTCGTGGATTCGATCATGTATTTGTGATTTTGTCGCCTTTTCTGGAATTTGAGATCGATAGTGAAAAGAGAATAATTAACCCTTAAGCCTAAAAACCCTTTTTACCGCTTTAGACTTGTTATTCCTTGGCTTTAGTGGTGGAGATGTGTATACTTGCCAAGCTTATGATAGAATATTCGTCGCGACTGGACAGTTAAACGATTAGATTTGCTTTTATCGACTTATTTTATTTTACTTCTAATTCGTTAAGTGTTTAGTTGTGTGATTACGAAATAAACGAATACATGCTTAAATATAAAAATAAATCCTAACATCTTTTAGGATACATTTTCATGAGATTTAATCTAAGGTTTACTTGGGGACAAGTAAAGTTCAAGTGGGGGGATATTTGATGAACTCAAATAAGTATATTTTATTACTATCATTTATCCTATTAATTTGACTTGTTTTACTATATTATGTATGAGGATTGATACTTAATCGTTTACTTTTGTAATTCTCAGGTAAAAACAAGCATTTGGTGAAACTTGGCGATTTTGGACTAATAATGGAGCAAAACGTGCATAAAGTGAAGAGTCTACTGAAATGAAGAAGATTAAGACTAATCTGCTCCAGATGCGCCGCATCTCACTATCAACATGCGCCGCATCTCTATCAAGATATCACCAGATACGATCCAAGATACAAGAGGACATGCGCCGCATCTAATCATGGAGTTACGCCGCATCTTCTGGCGGTGTACGAATATTCCTGAATATTATAATCTTGGACCCCACGCGAAGTTAAGTACATGCGCCGCATCTACTTAAGTAGATGCGCCGCATCTTTCCTCAGACACAAACTATAAATACCCCGTAGACCAGACGCATTAAAAAGATTGGAGATTCGGAAGTTCGAAAACCTAAAGACCGAACAGAAGAGAAGGACGAATTCAGTCAAGAAGGCAGCACAAGACACACCCAAATCGAAGATACAAGAGCTGTAAGAAGGTGCTGCATGTATTTAATTCATTAAGTAGTTTTGTTTTATTGTTTTAGCAAACTTTAATTCATCAGGATTGGTGGCTTGTGTAATGTGACAACGGAAAGATTGCACTCCCTTTAATACTTGCTTTCCCATCAATTAAAGTTTATATGTTGATGTCTTTGGTTACTACTTATTAGTGCATTGACCACCTCTGTGTTTATTAGTGGCTTGCGGGCACCCGACTGCGGGACAAGGTGTGGCTCCCACGGTTGTTTCTAAATTGATCACTTAGGAATAACTTTTAGACATAAGTCGTCATTAAGGGTTTACTCGCCGATAAGAATAGGACCAACGAGAAAGGGTTAATTACATACACTTCATATAAAGCTATCAATAAAACAAGTGACAATCTACTTAATCATAAGGACAGCCCTCTTATTGTCTCTAGTATCTATCTGTGTACGTGTGTGCTACTTGCTGATTCGTGCCTATTTGTTTATTTTATTATTTAATTGCAAACAAAACTGTGCCAGTCTCTCAGGCTGAAACCCCCTTGCGTTAGGATATTAAAATACTGATTAGATTAACGAGATTATACGTTCCACTCTTAGTGATCGACACTCTACTTACCATTATCTTCATACTGACCGGGTACACTGCTCGTTAAGTGTGTGTGTTATTGATAAGTCGGCTAAATATAAATTTAAAACTTGAGTAGGCATTAAAACTGCTAAACCGCAACGACACATCACGCGCATCAGTATTTTAATATCTTAAGTTAGCTATACAACCTAATCTAACGCAAGGGGGGTTCAGCCTGAGAGACTGGCACGGTTTGGTTATGATAAAATAATAAACTAAACTAATGAGCACGAATCAGCGATTAGCACACACGTACACAGATAAATACTTGAGACAATAAGAAGACCTGTCCTGATGATTAAGTAGCTTGTCACTTGTTTTATTGCTAGTTTTATATGAAGTGTATATAATTAACCCTTTCTCGTTGGCTCTAATCTTATCGGCGAGTAAACCCTTAATGATTACTTATGTCTATCCTATTTATTTAGCGTCTCTTAAATAGGCGAGGAAGGGGCATGGCGACCCAAGCAATGCTCAGCTAGACACAGAGGTTATCAATGCACTAATAAAAGTCACCAAAGACATCAACATATAAACTTTAATTAATGGGAAAACAATTTTAAGGGGTGCCCATGATTTTCCATAGTCACATGGAATCGGCCCATCAATCCTGATGAATTAAAGTGTACTAATACAATAAAACAAAACTACTTAATGAATTGAATACATGCAGGACCTTCTTACAGCTCTTGTATCTTTGTTCAAGGTATGTCTTGTGCTGCTAATACGTCTGACTTCGTCCTGGGTTTCTTCTGTCTTCTGCTAAGTCTCGTACTAGGTATATTGCACACAAAATTCGTCTGACTTTGGGGTAGATGCGGCGCATTGAATAAGTAGATGCGGCGCATTGACTTAACTTCGCGTGGGGTCCAAGATTAATATATTCAGGAATATTCGTACACCGCCAGAAGATGCGGCGTAACTCCATTTCTCTATGCGGCGCATGTCCTTTGCCGTCTTGGATTATAACTTGTGAAATCTTGATAGTGATGCGCCGTATGTACGAAGTAGGATGCGGCGTATCTGGAGCAGAATGATCTTGATCTTGTACATTTCAGTAGACTCTTAATATCTTGCTTGTTTTGCTCCATAATTAGTCCAAAATCGCCAAGTTTCACATAGTACTTGTTTTTACCTGAGAATTACAAAAGTAAACATTAACGTATCAATTATCACAGATAATATAATAAAACAAGTCAAATAAATAGGATAAATGATGGTAATAAAATGTACTTATTTGAGTTCATCAAATATCCCCCCACTTGAACTTTACTTGTCCCCAAGTAAACCTTAGAATGAATCTTATGAAAATGTATCTTAAAAGATATTAGGATTTATTTTTATATTTAAGCATGTATTCGTTTTGTCATAATCACACAACCAAACACTCAATGAATTAGAAATAAAATAAAATATTTTGATAAAAACAAATCTAATTGTTTAACTGTCCAGTCGTGACGAATATTCTATCATAAGCTTGGCAAGTATACGCATCTCCCCCACTAAAGCCAAGGAATAACAAGTCTAAAGCGGTAAAAAGGGTTTGTTGGTTAAGGGTTAATCATTCTTCTTAATCTCTATCAATCTCAAATTCCAGAAAAGGCGACAAAATCACAAATACATGATCGAATCCACGAACACGATACTTGCAATTGCTCAAATCCTTAACTCGAATAGGCTAAAGATAGGACCAAGTAATCTTTACCAATAATATTATATCAAAAAGGGTGACAAAATCATAAATACATAGCCGAATCCACGACTACGATACTTAAGATTGCTCAAATCCCTAATCTCAATAAATCATAGGTTTAGATAAAGAATAATATAGGGTATGGATAATATTTGGGATACAAATTGGTGTAAAATGAAAAATAAACAAAACAGATAAATTAAAATCCTAAGTGTGGTAAATTACTTTCCCAACCATCCCATGAATAAGACTCATATCATTGAATAACTCACGCTTTAACACTTGAAACACACGCTTTAGGTAGACACGAATTATACTCAACAAGATCTCAATCAAAGAATCACCTTAGTTGGCGTTCCCATAACGGCCAACTCCCATTCAATCCATAAATATAATATATAACAAGTAGTGGTGATATCGCCCACTTAATACAAAACTTTACATAAGTTGGTTAAAACAAACTTCCAACTTTTCCTTTTCATTTTTTTTTTTTTTTTTTTTTTTTTTTTTTTTTTTTTTTTTTTTTTTTTGACATCAACATATATGTGTGAAATTTCACAACTTTTCTATCACTATCTTTCTGGATAATTTTTCCATACTTTTCATACTTTCAGAAATAACTGTAATAGCGAAAGTAGTAAACACACAAAAAATATACTCAAAGATATACAATATTTACTTTCATACCAATTGCATTGTGCAATTTCCTGACTCAACCAAAGATAATGAATTACGCACGCGAACACAGGTAATGTGTTGGGAATAAAATGATCAAAGTCAAAGAGCCTGCCAAGTCGATGAAGAGCCTGCTAGTTGATTTTGTTATGTACGAAGATGTTCTACCAGTACCTTCTGGGTAGAAGGTACTGCTAGCTAATGAAGAGCCTGCTAAGCTTATGTCAAGTCGATTAGATATTTTGTAATAGATATTTAGTTGAATTATTAGTCTTTGTACATTGTTATACGTTATGTAGAAGTAGAATAGTCTTCTGTGGTGACAGAAGAATATATCAGAGTGTACATGGGTAGTTGTATTTAATTGTAGGCGCCAATATAGTCAAAGTATAGTATTATATTCATCTACTTGACAACATGTAATAAGATATCCTTATCTTATAAAAGGATATCTTAGTCACTTCTTCATGCATGCATCTTTTACAACAATAACCACGAACCAAACTATCTCTCAAGTAACTTAGTTACTTCGAATCACAAATCCTTTTGACAATCATAGATTCAAGATTACTTTGTAATCCTGGTGATACTTAGATCATCCGTATTATTTCATCAATAATATTGAATCGTTTTGTATTAACCTAAGTTGTGTTATTTGTTCATTGCATTCACTCATTTACTCAAACTCACCACCTTGTGTTCTTTTAAAGTGTGTTGTAGTAGATTCCGCATGCTAAACACATTCAATACATAAATATCTCTCAAACACATTACTAAGATTCATATCCCAAGTGTTTGAACTTCAAGAACAATAAACAAAAGCGTTCCACAAGTGGTATCAGAGCTAGGCTTGATATTTACTAATTTAAAAGAAAAATGGATGTTGAACATATTCAAACCAATGTTGCAGCTAAACTTCCATTACTCAAGCAAAACGAGTTTGAAATGTGGAGACTAAGGGTTGAACAATACTTTCAAGTGCAGGACTATGCACTTTGGGAGATCATTGAACAAGGCAATTCCTTCAAACCCCAAATCACCACTACAACAGTAAATGATGCTCTTGTAACAAGAATACAAGATCAACCATCAAATGCAGATGAAAAAGTTCAGAAGAGGAATGATCTAAAGGCAAGGAGTATGTTACTGATGACTATTCCAAATGATCAACTTCTGATCTTCAACAAATACAAAGATGCCAAAACCCTTTTTGAAGCAATTGTGGCTAGGTTTGGTGGTAATGATGCTACCAAGAAAACACAGAAAACCCTTCTCAAACAACAATTTGAGAACTTCACAGCCACAACCAATGAGTCTTTGGACAGTATGTTCAATAGACTTCAGAAGCTTGCAAGTCAGTTAGCCATCCATGAAGTGATGATAACTCAAGAAGACCTAAACTCTAAATTTCTTAGAAGTTTACCTTCAGAATGGTCTATGCATGTCATTGTATGGAAGAACAAGTCAGATATTGACCAGATGAGTCTCAATGATCTCTACAACAATTTCAAAATAGTAGAGCATGAAGTAAAGAAGACTACTGGGTCAAGTTCTGGAAATATGGCTTTTGTTTCATCCCCAAGCATGTCAAAGGTTGATAATGAAGAACAAGGTAGCAGAGAAGAAGGTACTGCTAATACAACCTTTGGTACTGCTAGTACTTCTGGTAGTACCAAATCCATATTAGATGAAACAATTGGGTGTGCTTTTCTTACATCTCAGCACAATGGGTCTGTATTATCATTTGAAGACCTTCAAGAGATTCATCCTGATGATCTTGAAGAAATGGACATAAAGTGGCAACTTTCACTTTTAAGCATTAGAGCCAAGAAGTTGATGATGAGGACTGGCAAGAAGATTCTGATAGATGGAAATGAGCCTGCTGGCTATGATAAGTCAAAGGTGGAGTGTTACAACTGCCACATGAAAGGTCACTACTCTAGAGAGTGTAGAAGACCTAAGAAGCAGGATGACAAGGGTAGAGGGTTTGACAACAGAAATAAAGGAAGCTTTGAGAAGAAAGGAAGCTTTGAAAGCAAGAGTAAGGTTGTTGAAGTTGCAGAGCCAAAAGCAATGGTTGCTATTGATGGCATGGGTTTTGATTGGAGTTTCATGGGTGAAGATGAGTCAACTTCTGATGAATTGGCTTTGATGGCATTCTCCACACCTGAGGTACAAATTATCAAATGTTCTAATAATTGTGAATCTCTTAAAGAATTAGAAATCATAAGTAAAGCTTATGATACAGAAGTATTAGAACATAGAAAAACCCAACAAACCTTATTTAACCATCAGTGTGGTATGTCCAAGCTAGAAAAACAAATCATTCACTATAGAGAAAATGAACTCACATTTTCTGATGCTAAAGGTGCTCTTAATAGACAAATATATTTGAAAGATACTGAAATAGAAATGTTAAGGACTGAATGCACTAAAGTGACATTAGCTAGAGACAATATTCAACTGACTATTACTAAATTAGAAAATGCTTCTGAGTGTACTAAGAGCATAGTAGAGAATCAGTTGAATAAGAAAATAAAATCAGGGATAGGATATAATGAATGTCCACCTCCTTATAGAGGAATTCCATGTCCCCAGGGTAGTGATCTTGCTGTATCAGGTTTACATGAATTTGTTAACAAACCATTAGATAAACCTGTAGTGATAAGTGAACCTTCTGAGAGTGCTAAGAATGTTCCACTCTCTAAGGTGCTCACTGATAAGAGACCAGATGTCCTAATTATTGAGGATTGGGTATCTGATGATGATGAAGATCAGACTATTCCTATCAAAGGAATCAAAGTAGGACCAACCAGTCCTAAGAAAGTCGAAGTTAAAGCTAAGGCCAAAACTGTTTTGAAGACAGTTGAAAGTTGTAAAAATTGTAATAACAAACCTAGGGGAAGCCAAAGAAATTGGAACAACCTAAAGTCACAACAACTAGGTGATGACTTTGTTATGTTTAATAAGGCTTGTTATTATTGTGGTAGCTTTAATCATCTTCATGCTTATTGTAATAAATGGGTTTCTGGGAGTAAATCAAAAGCTAAAACAAATGTTACTCACCCCAGAAAAAGTTTTGTTAAGTCTAATACCACAAATGTTAAACATATTGTTAGACAACATAAGCCTGTTATTACAAAACCAACTGAAAAGGGTACAAGAAACACTTTCAAAAGTGTACCAAAAGTTGAGAAAAATCCTATTCAAAAGATAAAAGTGGTCAAAACAAAAGTTTGGAGTCCAAAAACCAAAGGTCCTGCTAGACCAAAAGGTCCTGCTAGACCACATGGTACTGCCAAAGTTGGTATTGCCAAAATTGGTACTGATAGACCAAAAACCACACAATGGATTAGAAGGGAAAGTGCTGTTAAGTCCTCAGCATGTTGGATTTGGAAACCAATCCAATCAAAAGGTGCATCAACAATCCTGAAAAGGTTTGACTTCATTGATGCAAGAGGCAAACCCAAGTCTGTCATGGCTTGGGTACCCCAAGGAAACTAATATGTTTATTTATGTGCAGGAACATTCAACTGATTTTGAAGATCAAGGATATGTTGATAGTGGGTGTTCAAGGCACATGACAGGCAACATGTCATTCCTCTCAGATTTCAAAACATTTGATGGAGGATATGTTACCTTTGGGGGTGGAATAAAAGGAAAGATCACTGGTAAAGGTACTATCAAAACCAGTAAAATAGATTTTGAAAATGTGTATTTTGTGAAAGAACTTCAGTTTAATCTTCTTAGTGTCTCACAAATGTGTGACAAAAAGAACAATGTTCTATTTACTGACAATGGATGTATGGTTCTTTCTTCTGATTTTAAGATGCCTGATGAGAGTCAGATACTTCTTAAAATTCCAAAAAGGAACAATATGTATAGTGTCAATTTAAAGAACATTGATCCCAAGGAAGGTTTAACTTGTTTGGTAGCAAAAGCCTCATTGGATGAATCTATGTATTGGCATAGAAGGCTTGGTCATGTAAACTTTAAAACAATCAACACTATTGCAAAATATGATTTAGTAAGAGGTTTACCCAACAAAATTTTCCAAAACGACCAAACTTGTGTTGACTGTCTGAAAGGCAAACAACATAGAGCTTCTTGTAAGCCCAAGACCCAAAACTCTATTACTCAGGCTTTACATATGCTTCATATGGATCTCTTTGGTCCTACTAATGTGTGCAGCTTGAATGGAAAGAAATATTGTCTGGTTGTTACTGATGACTATAGCAGATTTTCATGGGTTTTCTTCTTAAGATCTAAACATGAAACTAGTGAGATACTTAAAACCTATATCACTGAGGTAGAAAACCAATCTGATAAGAAAGTCAAAATCATCAGGTGTGACAATGGGACAGAGTTCAAGAATAGAGTTATGGATGACTTTTGCAAGGAAAAAGGCATAAAAAGAGAGTTTAGTGTAGCTAGAACACCTCAACAAAATGGAGTAGCAGAAAGAAAGAATAGAACACTTATAGAGGCTGCTAGAACTATGTTAGTAGACTCTAAGTTGCCTATTTCATTTTGGGCTGAAGCAGTTGGTACTGCTTGTTATGTACAAAACAGGGTTCTTGTGACAAAACCACATAGAAAAACACCTTATGAACTTTTCTTTGGTAGAAAACCATCTTTAAGTTTTATGAGACCTTTTGGTTGTCAAGTCACTATTCTCAATACCAAAGATCATTTAGGCAAATTTGATGGAAAAGCAGATGTTGGCTTTTTGATAGGGTATTCCTTGCAGAGTAAGGCCTATAGAGTGTTTAACACTTGCACTAGGCTAGTAGAAGAAAATCTTCACATAGAGTTTCAAGAGAAACTAGCAAATGTGAAAGGAGTTGGACCAGATTGGATGTTTGATGTTGATAGGCTTTCAGAATCTATGAATTATGTGCCTGTTACAGGTACAAATGCTAATGAAAATGCAGGTTCTGAAGACAATGTTGATTCTCCTAAAAATCAAGATTACATCTGGATGCCAATTTGGAAAAGTATGGATCTATCTTCAAGTGAAGAAGGACCTTCAGACACAACAATTGAAGGCAATGAAGAAGATCAAGGAACTCAGAATCAAGAGAATCAAGAAAGTGGTGCTAATGACAATGGTACTGCCAGTTCTTCAGATGGTCCTGCTAGTACAAGTATTGGTACTGCTGAGCCATTGAATGTTCAAATAGATGATTCTTTTCAAGAAGAAGCTGGGATTAGCAATCTTCCAACTACATATGAAGTTCCTAAAACACCAAACACTAGAATTCTCAAAGATCACTCATCTGATGATGTGATTGGAAGCATGACTTCTGGTGTTAGAACAAGATCTCAAGTTGGTTTATCTCAAGTCTTATCCTCAAATGAAGAAGGGTTAATCTCCTCTATGTATGAAGAAAAGAATAATGATAATTCCAATATATGCCTGTTTTCATGTTTTCTATCTCAGGATGAACCCAAAAACATAAACAAAGCTTTAGATGATGCAAGTTGGGTGGAAGCTATGCAAGAAGAGCTTCTCCAATTCAAGATTCAGAAGGTTTGGATATTGGTTGATTTGCCAAGAGGTCATAGGGCAATTGGAACCAAATGGGTGTTCAGAAACAAGAAAGATGAAAGGGGTATAGTGATCAGAAACAAGGCTAGATTGGTAGCACAAGGATATACTCAAGAGGAAGGGGTAGATTATGAAGAAGTGTTTGCTCCAGTTGCAAGACTTGAAGCAATTAGGCTTTTCTTAGCCTATGCTTCATTCATAGGCTTCACTGTCTATCAAATGGATGTTAAGAGTGCATTTTTGTATGGTGAAATTGAAGAACCAGTTTATGTATCTCAACCTCCAGGCTTCATTGATGCTGAGTATCCAGATAAAGTTTACAAAGTTACCAAGGCTTTGTATGGTCTACACCAAGCTCCAAGGGCATGGTATGAAACATTGGCTTGTTTTCTACTAGAGAGTGGATTCCAAAGAGGCAGGATTGATCCAACTTTGTTCATCAAAAGGACAAAGAAAGACATCTTGTTAGTGCAGATTTATGTTGATGACATAATCTTTGGATCAACAAACCAAGACTTATGTGTAGAATTTGAAAAACTTATGCACAGTAAGTTTGAAATGAGTTCCATGGGGGAACTTACTTTCTTTTTAGGTCTCCAAGTGAAACAAACAAAAGAAGGCATATTTATCAGCCAAGATAAATATGTAGCTGAGATCTTAAGGAAATTTAATTTTGCTGATTCTAAGGTTGCAAGTACACCAATGGATCCAGACAAAGGGCTACTCAAGGATGCTGAAGGAGAAGATATGGATCTGCACAATTATAGATCTATGATTGGGTCCTTGATGTATCTTACATCATCAAGACCAGATATCATGTTCTCAGTATGTGTATGTGCAAGGTTTCAAATACATCCCAAGATCTCTCATCTCACAGCAGTCAAAAGAATCTTTAGATATCTTAAGGGTCAACCTAGGTTGGGTCTTTGGTATCCAAGGGAATCATCTTTTGAATTGATGGCTTATTCGGATAGTGACTATGCTGGTGCAACACTAGACAGAAAATCCACAACTGGTGGATGTCAATTTCTTGGTTGCAGACTAATCTCTTGGCAATGCAAGAAACAAACAATGGTGGCCAATTCTACAACTGAAGCAGAATATGTTGCTGGTGCAAGTTGTTGTGGGCAAGTTCTTTGGATCCAAAATCAATTGCTTGACTATGGGTACAATTTTCTTAACACCATTATTTATATTGACAATAGCAGTACTATTTGTATCATTAAAAACCCAGTTCAACACTCAAAAACAAAACATATTGAAATCAGACACCATTTCATAAGGGATTGCAATGAGAAGAGATTAATTCAAGTAGTTAAAATTGATTCTGAAAAGAATTATGCAGACCTTCTCACCAAAGCTTTTGATTTAGGTAGATTCAAATATCTTGTAGGAGGTATTGGAATGATAAATCTTTGAAAAAAACATGTGTTTTTGTTCATAAAAATTAACTGGTATTGGATTTTAAACATGGTACTGCTAGTTAGTCAAAAGGTCCTGTTAGTTCATAATTGGTCCTGCTGATACAAAATTGCTATGTTTTGTTCATATAAATGCTTGAATGTTTACAATTATATAGATCAAGTGTTCTACACTTTGTTCTTTTGGTTTGCAACTAACATATTTCAGGTTGATAACAAAACAAGAGTTCTTTCAAACAAAAGGGGCAACAAAAGTTATATTCATCTCAGGAGAAATAACAATCTCAGGGGAGGAATTAATAGCCCAAAATGGAAGAAAGACCAATTTATGAAAGAAAAGACAAGAGCATACAAGATGATGCAGAGTTGAAATAGAGAGAGTTAGCTCATATATCTAGAAGGGATGAAGCATTTCTCAAAGGAGAAAGTTCTATCTAGATCAAACTAAGAAAGGTTTCAACTCAAAGGCATGACATTAGATGATTTCACTTGTTGAACTAATCATCCAAGATACACAGCATCATTGCCTTTCTAAATTTCCTCCATCCAAGGAAATTGCACCATCTTTGGGCCATCATGGCTTTTGGTATTCAGCTCACCAAGTTTTCACAAACTTAAGAGTTGGCTAGTCCTTAAGCAAACGGCTTTTGGTAAAGACAAATCAAATCCGTTAATGGTTGATAGTTTACCAAAAACTATATGGTTGTTAACTGACCATACTTAATTGTAAATAGTTAGCTAGTCCTTAAGCAAACGGCTTTTGGTAAAGACAAATCAAATCCGTTAATGGTTGATAGTTTACCAAAAACTATATGGTTGTTAACTGACCATACTTAATTGTAAATAGTTAGCTAGTCCTTAAGCAAACGGCTTTTGGTAAAGACAACTCAAATCCGTTGATAGCTGGTAGTTTGCTAAAAACTATAAGGGATTTTTATAAAACTTTCAAAGGTACTGGTAGTTCAAAATTGGTACTGCTAGTATAAAAAGGTACTGCTAAATAGCCGTTGAGCCTGTCAGAAAAAGTTTTAGCCATTAGGCCTGGTAGTTAAAATTAGCCGTTGGGGTAGTTATGTAATTCACTGATGATTATATTATATTATATTTTACATATAAAAGATCTTTTTAACCGCCTTTTCATTTACTTATTTTAATCTTTCTTATTGTCGGTTAAAAGTAATTCTCTCATATCTTCTTTCATCAGTCACTATCATAATTCACATACACCTTTCATCTTCTACCAGTACTACCAACAAATCCCACCAACATATTAAAAATTTTCATTATGGCTTCCACAGCTGTTCTAGATTTTGTCCAACGTCACAATCAGTTAGCATTTTTGGAAAAGTCAGAGGATAATGCCTCATTTCATCAAGTAGTGGACTTTTTAAACAACTCCTACATCAGGTTTGCTTTGCTAGTCAATCCCACTATTTATGAAAATCAAATTTTACAATTTTGGCAATCTGCTAAAATTAAAACTTCTGAAAATGGGGAACAAAGAATAAAAGCCAAAGTAGATGGTAAACATTTGACTCTTACTGAGTCATCCTTAAGAAGGCATCTTCATTTGGATGATTCTGATGGTATTAGTCAGTTACCAGATACTGAAATTTTTGAAAATTTAACAAGAATGGGGTATCATGCTGAGTCCAACAAACTCACTTTTCTGAAAAAGCATCTTACTCCACAATGGAGATTTTTTATTCACACAATCCTTCACTGTTTGAGCCAGAAGAAAACCTCTTGGGAGCAATTTAGTGGCAACATGGCCTCTGCTCTCATTTGCTTAGCAACAAACAGAAAATACAACTTTTCTAAATATATTTTTGAAGGATTGATAAACAATGTGAAAAGTAAAACAAAATTTTTGATGTATCCAAGATTTATTGGTTGCATCATTGGAAAATTACAACATGTGTTGCTTCCCACAGACTCAGTTTATGAAACACCAAAACTTTCTCACAAAGTATTTTCAAATATGAGAATTGGTTTTAGAGGAGAGGAAGTTCCACTTTTTGATGAAATGGTACCACAACATCCAGAAGAACCCACACCATCTGCTGATACACCATCATCTAGTTCTTCACATGGTTTCATTTCACAAACACATCAAAAATCACCAACACCATCTCCAGTACCATCAGCAACACCACCACAATCCCCACATCATATATCACAAACCCAATCACCTCAGACAATGCAGGAGTTGAAAGACAAGGTGAAGTTCTTAGAGAATGCTCTTAAAAGTCAAAATGAAAGGTTTTCTCAGATCAACATCAAATTGGTCAAGAGGGTTAAGAGATTGGAGGGTGAAGTGAAGAAGTTAAAAGGTAAAAAGTCTGCAAAGGTTGTTTTATCTAGTTCTTCACAGTCAGATGCTGATAGGATAGATCACTCTTCCAAAAAGGGGAGGAAGGATTGGTCTGAAGATGAGGAAGAAGAGGAGGAACAGGCTAAATTTGAATTCCATGATGGAACTCAAGTTTATGATGAAGAGCCTGTTGGAGCAGGGCAAGAGCCTGTTGGAGCAGGGCAAGAGCCTGCTAGGCCAGAAGAAGAGTCTGCTAGGAGAGAAAGGCTATTGGCTATGGGGTATAAAGGGTCTGCTGAGAGAGTATACAAGAGAAAGAGGGTTTTAATTGCTGATGAGCAATCTTCTGCTCCATCACAAGATTCACCTCCAAAGGATAAGGGCAAAGGTATTCTGATTGAAGATGAGCCAAAGTCCAAGAAGTTGAAAAGAACTCAGCAAATTCAGATGGCTTTAGGAGAAGAAGAGGCCAAGAGGGTTCATGAAGAAGAGCTAAAAGCACTTGAAGCCTCAAGAATGCTTGAAGAAATGAAAGAGCAGAAAGATGCTGAAGATGCTGCTCAAGCTCTTATTGATTCTCAAGCTGCACAAATATTTGATGCACAACTACAATGGATTATCTCTATTGATCCAATTGTAAGAGGTCAAGCCTCTGTGTATATGGATGATGAGTCTCTCAGTGTAGAAGAAAAGACAGCCAAGCTTGAAGAATTCATCACCAAAAAGTATAGAGAAGAAGCCTTAAATGATGTGTTTTAGCAGATCATGCAGTATAAGGAGAAAGGGTTTAAATTGCCACATGATCAGAAAGAGCAGATGAAGTTCTTCAAGTTATATCTGAAAAGGTCAGCAAATTGGAAGGATCATCAACTCAAAAGAAAATCATTTGAAGAGTTGCAGCATCTATACATTGAAGCATACAAAAAGAACCACTGCACTCCTCCTGAACACACACAAGAAAGGTCTTCAAAGAAGAAGGAAGATGCTCAGATGAAAGAAGTAGCAAAATTGGACACAGAGCAAGTAAGTAAAATGTTGATAACTTTACCTACTATCATACATGCTGATCCAATTAGGTCTAGACACCCTATAATTGATTGGGAAATACACCATGATAGATTTGGTAAGTCATGGAAAGTATCAAGGGTTGGGGGACAGTCTGCTATCTTCAAGAATTTTGAAAATTTAGTTAGAGCATCTGATAGAGCAGATTTGGAAGAATTGTGGAATCTAGTGCAGATTAGGCTAGCCACAAATTCTAGCAATGATGTTAAGGAACAGGAATTATGGGTTGAATTCAATAGGATGTTTGATCCTGATCCCAA
Organism: Artemisia tridentata subsp. tridentata; assembly: GCA_021014915.2. Classification (NCBI taxonomy): domain Eukaryota; kingdom Viridiplantae; phylum Streptophyta; class Magnoliopsida; order Asterales; family Asteraceae; genus Artemisia; species Artemisia tridentata. Next base: position 350,904,315 of record CP139504.1, on the reverse strand, counting down.
AGATGATTATTGGAAGTTTCCATATTATGATCCATCTACAACCTGGGAATTCCTAAGTCATTGCAGTGTTCATCATTTGTACACATCAAGTGGGATTGAACTCTTTATGCTGGCTGAGAAAGAGTATCCACTTAGTTATGAAGTGCTCTCAACTATGATCTCCAAGAGGTTAAGGTGTGACAAAGATGATGAAAACTCAGAAATTGTTCAAAGTTTGCTAAGGAGCATATTTGAACAATGTGAAAGAAAAAGGAAGGATAGAAAGTAAGGGTTTTTGGAAGAGTTCTCAAATCCTCAAGGTATGTATTTTATTCATCAGAAACTTGTGTATTTTAATGGAAATAACAAGTTTAGGGGAGGATTGTTGGGAATAAAATGATCAAAGTCAAAGAGCCTGCCAAGTCGATGAAGAGCCTGCTAGTTGATTTTGTTATGTACGAAGATGTTCTACCAGTACCTTCTGGGTAGAAGGTACTGCTAGCTAATGAAGAGCCTGCTAAGCTTATGTCAAGTCGATTAGATATTTTGTAATAGATATTTAGTTGAATTATTAGTCTTTGTACATTGTTATACGTTATGTAGAAGTAGAATAGTCTTCTGTGGTGACAGAAGAATATATCAGAGTGTACATGGGTAGTTGTATTTAATTGTAGGCGCCAATATAGTCAAAGTATAGTATTATATTCATCTACTTGACAACATGTAATAAGATATCCTTATCTTATAAAAGGATATCTTAGTCACTTCTTCATGCATGCATCTTTTACAACAATAACCACGAACCAAACTATCTCTCAAGTAACTTAGTTACTTCGAATCACAAATCCTTTTGACAATCATAGATTCAAGATTACTTTGTAATCCTGGTGATACTTAGATCATCCGTATTATTTCATCAATAATATTGAATCGTTTTGTATTAACCTAAGTTGTGTTATTTGTTCATTGCATTCACTCATTTACTCAAACTCACCACCTTGTGTTCTTTTAAAGTGTGTTGTAGTAGATTCCGCATGCTAAACACATTCAATACATAAATATCTCTCAAACACATTACTAAGATTCATATCCCAAGTGTTTGAACTTCAAGAACAATAAACAAAAGCGTTCCACATAATGTAAGGAAACACACTTTGCCTAAAGCAATTAACCAACCACGGATTTTAATCTACAGGGTAGGCTAAGGTGTAAGGGTGTAACGAAACATTATAACAAAGGTGTAAGAAACGAAAGGAATGGCTCTGAGTGTTTTTCTAGGGGTATCTTACTCTAAAAGTGAGAGTAACAAAAGGGTTTATACGGAGGTTAACTAACCAGTGTAGTTAGTTAATAACATAAAACATATAATAGGCTTTTTGGGTGTAATCCTAGAAATTTACCAATTTAGACAAGTCATTCCAATTATATAGATAATACTTATTATGGTGGTCTCGAATAGTATACAAGCCAAGTTCTAAAGTTTACAAGTCACCGGCACACTCATGGATTTGTGAATTTTGAAAAGTTCACAATTTTTAGAAATAATGTTATGTGTGCAGCTATGTAATTTAGACTTTAAACAAAAACATGCTAAAAAATTTAAATTTTGATATATTAAGCGCATTTTAAGCATATTTTGAAAAATTTTCGGACAAGTAAGTGTTCTAATTCTCCAATCCCCACACTTAAGTTAAACAACGTCCTCGTTGTTTGTATTAAAGATTTAAAAACTGAAAAATAAAAGAATTAGAACAGAAAAACTCCCCTGAGATTTGCTCGGTATGATCCTCCATTATTTGTATAAGAGCAAAAATCAACTTTCTTGTGGATTAGAACGTTTAAGCTTCAAAAATGATGTATCTACAGGAATGCAGGAATCTATAATACCATTCAGACTTTAACACACCTGAGTTAAGAAGGTTCAAACTTGCATAATACATTAGTAGTTAGTAAAAATAAAACTTAAAAAATTAAACAGAAAATCATCAGGTCAGTCGATACGCAGTATCTTATGGAAGAAGATACGCCGTATCGAGCCTGGAATAAATACGAATCAGAATAGAAGATGCGTCGCATCCTTAAGTAGGGATGCGCCGCATTAAAATAAACTGACATAAAGTTTTAAAGTTAAAAATAAAAATGCAGAAAATTAAATAAGATATGACCATTGCAGTCGATGCGTCGCATCTTAGGATGGAGATGCGCCGTATCTTCTGTGGGACTGACAGACTCGACACAGAACAGAAAAGTAAAAATTTTCCGGGTTGTCTCCCGGTCAGCACTTGTCTTTATTCCAGAGTCTTCAAGTTAGACTCACGTTCAGCTCTTTATTCCAATCTATTGATCCCCACATGTCCGTGCACAATGTAGTTGCGAATTACTTCGTCATGAACATATTCCGGCCCCAATTCAAGTACACCTTTGTAGAATCCTTTCATCTTTTGGTACGGATATTCGATCCCTTTCTCAGCGTCATTTTCATCTACAAAAAGAAATGTGTAAATTTGTAACAAAATTTGTTAGGGGCATGTTTAAACCTTGGGTGAGCACGAGGCATCATGTAAGTGATAACGTTGCTTCCACTTTTAAAGGTGATCTTTCCTTCAAATCTTTTAGTGTTAATTTCGACCTCCTTACAAAATGGTTTCCCAACGATCACGTCACCCATCTCAACATCACGATAAGCATCCATGTTTTCCACCACGATGAAATTTGTAACAATAGTTAAATTCCCAACAAATATAGGCACATTCATAAATATTCCAACAACGTTTTTCCCTCTATACTCAATTAGTTTTTTCATTATAGAATTATAGAAATCTTTTGACATTACATTAATTGGTAAAATAGGGGAAAAATTGGCACTAACTTGTTTAAATCCTATCATGCAAGGAAATTGTAAATTATAAGCACAATCTACATGGATCTTTCTACCATAATCACAAAAACTAGGATATCCTTCAAATTCATCATAATTCTTAGTGTTGATCATATTAATTCTAGGTATATCCATAATTTCTCCTTCTTCAATTTCGGGTTCTAAATCCTCCATAAATTGATCATTGATTCCTATTGATAAGTTAAGATCATTTAATTCAATGTAGTCTCCACTAAAGGTCTCAAGTGATTCATTATTTACCAAGGTTTCTCCCATAAATCTAGCTTCAAGATCGAGGTCCATATGTTCTCTTAATCCTAGCACATAGACGCCTCTAATTATGCTTTCAACAGGATTTTGGCACTTATAGACTAGTTTATTATTCCCTACCCTTAATGAGATTTTTCTTTTAAACACATCAATCTTAGCATGGGCGGTAGACAAGAAAGGTCTTCCAAGGATTAAAGGAATCTTAACATCCTCGGGCATATCTAATATAACAAAGTCTACAGGGAAAATAAACTTCTCAATCTTAACTAGTACACTTTTAGCAATCCCTTCAGGTCGTTTTACCGTTTTATCAGCCAATTCAATAAGCAACTTAGTTGGTGCTAATTTTCCTAGTCCTAGGGTAGTGAATGTCTTAAGGGGCATAACACTAACACTAGCTCCTAAGTCAGCTAACACATTATTGAAAGATATATTATTAATTGAACAAGGTAAAGTAAAACTTCCTGGGTCCTTTTCTTTATGAGGCAAGGCATGTAAGTCGGTTGCAGAGCTCTCTTCTTTCATTGTAGCCTTGGTCTCCTCTTCAATCTTTGTCTTTTCTTTGAGTAACCTCCTTAAACTGATTGAAGAGTTAAAGAAAAATTCGGGCTTTGCAGCATCATTACCATTCATCAATCTTCTAGGTATGTTAGGCGTGACTTCCTCAGTGGTGCTTATGGCCTTGACATGATCTCTTGGGTTGGTTTCAGTTGAGCTTGGTAAACTTCCGTATCCCCTTTCTTGAAGAACTTTGCTCATTTGTCCAATTTGTTGTTCCAGTAAACAAAATTTAAATAGGGAACGTACCTTGGCCTCCGCAACGCATTTCCTGGAATTCTATTTTAAGAATTTTAAGATGCTCAGTGTTACCAGTACTGAGTTTCTCTCTATTCTTGTCGTCTTATTACAGCCTTCTAATTGTCAAAGGTTTGATCACTCCAGCTAGCGCCTTTTGGTTTGGTTCAGAATGTAATCTTCCATAGTGATGCTTAAGCCATCTTTTATCCTGAAAGTAAACAATTTGCGCACGAGAGTAGTGGAACGATCAAAGTGAATATCAAAAATCAACTATATTTATTAAATTAAATTCGTCGTATTAACAGAAGCTAATGCGTCGTATTTTCGTTACGTTTCAAAATACAAGATTTTTGATTCAGAAGATGTGCCGTATCAATAGAAATCGATGCTTCGTATCTGTTTAATAATTCGAAAACTGTTTTTAATTTAAATAGACAATACGCCGTATCTGTTAAAACAGATGCGTCATATGGCGTTAGGGTTTAGAAAAAATTTCTTATTAAAAACTGAATACGCCGTATCTTGGGGAAAGATGCGTCGTATCGAATTTATTAAACGCGTTGTATTTTATAAAATTTAAACGCAATACACCATATCTGTGAAAACAGATGCGCCGTATCGTTTGAATCAGCTCAGTACAACGATAGCAAAATACAGAAAAACAGAAAAATAAAAACAAAAATAAAATCAAACAAAAAGAAACAAAAATTAAAGAAAATAAAAACACACAAAAACAGAAAATATGCAAATAATACAATGAATGCAATTTAACTAATATATAACAGGGTTAGCGGTTAGAATCAAACAATTAAAACCTAATTAAAATACTAATCAAATTAACAGATAATAATAATTCACTCCCCGGCAGCTGCGCCAAAAACTTGATGTGCGTGTGTATTGTGCTCTAATTCTTTTATATCCACGGCAGCGGCCCCAAAGACTTGGTGCGCGCGTGATGTCGTTGTGGTTTTAGCAGTATTCAATTTTTAAATTCATATTTAGCCGACTTATCAATAACACACACTTTAACGAGCAGTGTACCCGGTCAGTATGAATATAATGGTAAGTAGAGTGTCGATCACTAAGAGTGGAACGTATTATCTAGTTATTCTAATCAGTATTTTAATATCTTAAGTTAGCTATACAACCTAATCTAACGCAAGGGGGGTTCAGCCTGAGAGACTGGCACGGTTTGGTTATGATAAAATAATAAACTAAACTAATGAGCACGAATCAGCGATTAGCACACACGTACACAGATAAATACTTGAGACAATAAGAAGACCTGTCCTGATGATTAAGTAGCTTGTCACTTGTTGTATTGCTAGTTTTATACGAAGTGTATATAATTAACCCTTTCTCGTTGGCTCTAATCTTATCGGCGAGTAAACCCTTAATGATTACTTATGTCTATCCTATTTATTTAGCGTCTCTTAAATAGGCGAGGAAGGGGCATGGCGACCCAAGCAATGCTCAGCTAGACACAGAGGTTATCAATGCACTAATAAAAGTCACCAAAGACATCAACATATAAACTTTAATTAATGGGAAAACAATTTTAAGGGGTGCCCATGATTTTCCGTAGTCACATGGAATCGGCCCATCAATCCTGATGAATTAAAGTGTACTAATACAATAAAACAAAACTACTTAATGAATTGAATACATGCAGGACCTTCTTACAGCTCTTGTATCTTCGTTCAAGGTGTGTCTTGTGCTGCTAATACGTCTGACTTCGTCCTGGGTTTCTTCTGTCTTCTGCTAAGTCTCGTACTAGGTATATTGCACACAAAATTCGTCTGACTTTGGGGTATTTATAGTTTCTGTCTGAGGGTTAGATGCGGCGCATTGAATAAGTAGATGCGGCGCATTGACTTAACTTCGCATGGGGTCCAAGATTAATATATTCAGGAATATTCGTACACCGCCGGAAGATGCGGCATAATTCCATTTCTCTATGCGGCGCATGTCCTTTGCCGTCTTGGATTATAACTTGTGAAATCTTGATAGTGATGCGCCGTATGTACGAAGTAGGATGCGGCGTATCTGGAGCAGAATGATCTTGATCTTGTACATTTCAGTAGACTCTTAATATCTTGCTTGTTTTGCTCCATAATTAGTCCAAAATCGCCAAGTTTCACATAGTACTTGTTTTTACCTGAGAATTACAAAAGTAAACATTAACGTATCAATTCTCACAGATAATATAATAAAACAAGTCAAATAAATAGGATAAATGATGGTAATAAAATGTACTTATTTGAGTTCATCAGTAACCAAGTAGGATTGGAATGCCTTAAGAACTGCATGGATACCTTACACCATTTAGGTTTCACTTCCTGATTTTGACCTCCATCTCCGAGTTGTTGGTAAACAGTTTGATACCTTTTCGACCATTCCGAAGGTCATTCAACCGTCATGTGTTTAACATATTATGTGAATTCATTACTTATGCTGGATATAGAATGTATCATCTGATACTACTTGAATCTGCATAACCCATTGCTAATCCTATGAGAACTCTGGTAGTTATTAACCACAGATATAGGAAGATTTGTTTCCCTCCCTTAGAATGACCTGTGAGTATATTGGGTAGACATTAGGCTTCTCATTTGACGCGATCTCCTCCTTCGTATTTTAATCCTGACGTTGACTTGTCTTCATTGTTCACTTGATCCCTAAGTTCGGATTCGTCTGGGCAGAAGAATTTGTGGGACCAGGTTCCATCTCCTCCACGTGTTAATTGTGAGAAGTTTCATCTGGGTGATCGTGTTATAAGACGTTGGATGCCAGTTTCAGTTGTAGTGTGATTGGACGTCGGACGAAAGAGTGTCCGAAGATGAATGGTAACAACCGTAAGAATGAGAATGATTGACAGCAACCTGCCAAGGGTCGAGTGTTCGCTCTGACCAGGGACCAGGTTGCTGACACATCAAATACCATTTCGGTTATTCCTTACTTATGCGATCGTGCGGCATAGTTTTATTTTGTTGCGAGAATGACATATCCTGTGGTGTCTGTTGTTTTTTTTAAGCACATTAAGTCCCCTCTGCATTATTGAATTGCTATTCCTAATTCTATCTCTATGAGAATCTTGTGAGTATCCATCATGAGTGTAGATTATCCTGTACGGTTGAGGATGTTTGAAGATCAATTTCATTCTGCTAATCTGGTTCCTTTGGGAATGTTCAATTCAATTTCATTCTGGTCATGTAGTTGTTGACTAAGCATTGAGATACTAACAACAGTTATGATTTTGTCATCTCTGACGACTTATGAAACTCAAACTCCGTGCCCAGGTTTCTGACATGGCATACTATGATGATCACCTTTGCTTTGAAATTCCGTATATTAACCCCTCGCGTTTGTGAAGATATCCCGTTTGGTGTAACTCGCTCAAGAGTTTTCGATGTTGAATTTCACGATGTATTCCTGGATGGACTACCAAGATTTCCCCTCGAATGTAATTGTTTTGATCCGTTTATTAGAATGTGTTTTGTCACGACTTGAGGTAGACTGTGATTGCAATAAAGGCATGTGTATATGATGCAAGTATTATGACGTCTGGCCAGCGTGATAATAGTTACATCATATACCTTGAACTTATTAGAGTCATAGAATGTCTTGAGGAGTGCCTGAGGTCAGTGTGTTATTTGAATCAGAACTCTATTCATGTGTAAGCGACGTTTTGCCTATTTCCGAAATCCCTTACGAACGACATACGTTGAATGAAGAGTATTGAAGGACCTACTTCTAGGAAGTGGTTTATCCGTCTGTATGCGTCTCTGTGTTGTGTTTCAGTTTGGTTATGAAGAAGAATGATGGTGATATGATGTTGTTCATGGAATTCTGGAATCTTAGTAGTATGGTGATTAGGACCGATACCGTTATCGACGACTTATCTAATCAACTTCAGGGTGAAGTTTTCTCTATGATCGATTTGTAATCTGATGATGTCCATTTTCATGTGAAGGAGCAAGATGTTCCTAGCATTGATTTGTATCCGTTATAATCTCTATGAGCATTGTGATGCCAATCGTATTGGCTACTGCTTCGACTATTCTTGTGAGCTTGATGAATCGTGTATTTCATGAATGCTTGGACAATTGTCATAGTATGACGATTTAGTATATTCAGGGACGAAAGAGAAACACGGGAATCATCCTTGTATTTTGGTGTTGAAAATTTCTACGTCAGAAGAGCTCAATGTAAGCTTCTCGTAGAGTATAATTTTGGTAGGGATGAAGAATAAGTTGGAGAACTTTCTGAAAGTTAAGAGGGAAAATTGTTTCTACTTGAGAAGAAGGTCAGCAACTTTGTAACGGGATTTACGCGCATGTTGAGAAGGACAAACGATGTGGGTTGTAGTTAATCGTTCAACTTGGTGGCTCTCTTGGAAGATCGGCAGAGATTTATTTCAACAGAAGATTATTCAAGCTCCTTGGCGCACCTACAGTGATCATGTCAGAAAAATCGAGTTTTGTTTCACACTTCCAGAAGAAATGCAGAAGACCTTCAAGACCGGCTTGAGATTTTTATAGCGACTACTCACCTTCATATGGATGGACGGACAGAGCAACTATGTTGAAATTGAAGATGTATGGGACGGAGAGTTTGACAAGGGTATTGGCATGATTGAGTTTGCCTACGGAGATGTAGAACACCTTTTGGATTGGACTAAGTTGGAGATTTGCTGGTTTAAGGACCGGGGTTGATTACTGTGATTGGTGGATTAGTTATCCTTGTGGAAGAAAAACCTTGAATTGTGGACTATGAGATTTGTATATTTAGTACGATGTCCCCGTTGTGGAGAGTTAGACGTTTTGGGCGTATGAAGAAGATCTGGTTCACGATGCGTTAATCCTTTGAGTTGTTGTTTCCATACGATTATTCGACCTATTCCGTTATGCTCTTTGATACGTTCCGATCCTCCGTTATGTGCTTAGTTTATCGTCTGTACGACTACGTTAGCTCTTTGATGTGTTTTATCCGTATGATTATTCGACCTATTTTGTTTTGTTTCCTGACGCGTTTTGATACTCCGATTTATACTCTATTGATCATCGGTACAAATATGCTACCCATCTCATTATGCGTTTCGATACAAGTTGATATTTCGAGTTGTACTCGATTGATCATCAGTTCAATTATACTATCTATCTCTTATAAAACTCTTGGTACATTTGATGATTCGTCACGTGCTTTATTGACCGGTGGTACGTTCCTTAGTTCGATCAGGATCTGTTTGAAATTGATGAGTTCTTCTATAATGATACACTAGTTCCCTTTTCGTTAAGAATCTGGACTGAGTTGATGAGGTTTCACTCTTTAGTCCTACCTTCGTATTGCTTCCAAGCATGAATGTTAAATGTATCTCTGTGTGAGATTTAAATTGTTATCCGCTACATTGTTGTTTCGTATTCCTTGGAACGAATTCGTTGTAAATTGTGAAAGCTTAGGGCTTTTCAATGATTTTGATCAGGTTGGTGAGGTATCTCATCGCTTGGCGTTACCTTCCCAGTTATCTCACGTATACGATGTATTCCATGTATCTCTACTTCGAGGGTATAATTATCACCCGCTTCATGTTGTGTCTTGCCCGTTCGATCAGATTCGGGAAAATCTTTCGTATAGTGAAGAACCTGAGGCTGTTTTAGAGCGTCAGGAAAGAGTCATGAGAACTAAGACCATTCCATTCGTAAAGATTCTTTGGAAGAACCATCCTAAGAGCGAGGCTACTTGGGAGACCGAAGAATCAATACAATCCGATTATCCACATTTTTCTTTTTGACTTGGTACGTATTCATTTCGATATTGTTTTCGATTTCGCATTTTCATTTCGACTTCGCATTTCAATTTTCGAGGACAAAAATTTCTTTTTAAGAAGGGACGAGTTGTAAAACCCCAAAATTAATATAATCTGAAATGACTAAAATGCCCTTAAATTTAAATTTTAAGAACTTGTGAAAACTATGCAAGTAACATTATTTGAACTTTACTTAAGCTACCAAACAAATTCAGTTAATGTAAACTATACACTATAAGTAAAATGTGAAATGATAAAGGAACCTTATGATATAAATATAACACATTAACATGTGACATATGGGTCAAGCTTATTTTAAAGTCATGAACAAATAAACTAGACATAAGAATGAAAAATTTGGTAAGTTGGGAAGGAGATAATCCTCCCTTGTTTCACACCAAAAAAATTCGGCAAACTCCCCTAAAAACCCTCAAAAAACCGAACCCTAGCTCCCTCCTTCATCATTCATACGGCATCAAAGAAAAAAAAACAAAAACCCTAGCATCTTGTTCCATTGTTCGATCCAATCTAGGCAAAAAGGAGAAGTCCTTGATCTTGTTCATATAATAAGGTAATCAATACATATATTATTCATTCGAATATATGAGAACCCATGAATTAATTTCTTGTTCGATTTACACGAAATATGGAGTAATGGGAAACATATTTTTTTTTGTTGATTGGTCCCAGTGGTGTTTTTTTTTGTGATTTGGTCTCGAGGGTAATCGTATCGTCTTTGGTTGATTCTCGTTTTGTTTTCCTTGATGTTCTTGTCGAGTTAATAGATTACTTGATGATAAAAGATCACATAAAATCATAGCTTGAATACATGAAATAACAACTCTAAAAACTGAATATATGAATCGATCCTTATGAAAGATCTATGAATATGATGATTATGAATATGTTAAGATCATGTAAGAATCACCCTAATGTGTTTTATATCATATATGAAGGTCTTGTATTAATTGATGAGTCTTTAAATGAGTTATACATGAAATAATGAAAAGACTGCTACTGATCAGGAAAATTGTTCAACTTAAATTGATTGTATCTAAATGATGTGAACATGTTTTTGGGTGTTTTTAGAGTCTAAAATTAAGTTCAATGAAATAGCTATTTGGGAAAATTAATCTTGTGATTTTTGGAGGTCTGGAAGGATACTTTTTGATTTTTAGAAAATTAAGTGTCAAATCGAATTCGTATGTCTGGAAAAATAGTCCGAGTTTATGATTTTTAATTTTCAAACCGTGTCGAATTTGAAGATTTCCTTTGAATTGAGTCATATTCTATATGTCTAATAATAACTGGAGTTTTTGTAGATTTTTGTGAATTTATCTGAAGGGGTAATAATGTACAAACTTTTCGGGTGTTTTGTCAGATACGATTCTGGAGCATGTTGTAGAAATCGATTTTTCATTCGTAACTACACAACTTAATAAAATCTGGAAAAATTACATAAAATACTTAAGACATTGTGGAATGTGTGTGAATTTTTATAGATTTTATTTCGAAGTATTAATGTGATTCATAAATTATTTGAAACGTGTAAAATTCGTATGTATAAAGGACTGTTAAGGGTTAAAAGGATTAAAATAGTGCTATGTGGTTATTTTCCAAACTTAAAGGTTTAAATTGTCATTTTCTAAATTAAGGGACCTAACTTGTGAATACAGATAACTTTATAATAATTACATTCTATACCCTAATTTTATAAGAATTGCATACTAATCCCTAAACTTGTGATAATTACATAATAAACCCTAAAACTTATGAAAACTACATTATGAACCCTAAACTTATGTAAATGACATTATGAACCTTAAGCTACTAATACGGTCATCTTTAATACCTTAAGTTGATAAACGGAAATGCTAATAATTAGAATTACTAAATATGGAAACTTGTTATTTTTGGAAAGTTAACTAAAAAGGAAAGAGAATTTAAAATGAAACCTCTATGACTATGAAACTTATAAGAAACCTATGATTATTGTAGATCGGGTGAAGAAGGAGTGACCTCCGCTTCCTTTCATTTTATTGCTTTGCTTTTGGTTGTGTGCTTTGTTAAGGTACAAATATTCTTTCCCTTCTCAGTAGGGATATTTCCATTGATCCTATGCCTGATATGTTTCCCTTTATTTGACTCATGACTTTCATTGTATGATTGTCATTCCTATGATCCCTTCTGACATTTATTTAAATGTCTCTGCCATGCTATACTTATTTGTTTGCCATGCATAATTGAGTTACTATCTTGTTTCTCTTGCCATGCTAGTTTTGATTTTGTATGATATGATATTCCGTGCCTGAGCTTAACTAGTTCTAGAGGTACTAGGACCATGTCTAGGATGGCACCTTAGTCATGACACTCCCGTAGAGGTGTGATAGATCTACGGCGTTCCCCCCTTGTGTATATGTATTATAACGCGTTTACTATTGGCCAACCTTATGTGTGCTTAGTCTTGAGCTAACATACATACTTATGTTAGGGAGCGTATGGATGCATCCTAGGTTTTATTGTTTATGTGATTATGGTGACCAGGTGGTGTGTGCCTTGCACTCCTTCTCACATTTCTTTTTATTTTATTTACTTAGAGGTCTCCCCTCTTTGTATACTTGATATGCTTTTGTATGATTTGTTAGATTATGTATGGAGTTCTTATGGCACATCCTTATATGAAACCTCCTTTATTTTCATTATTCTCTTGTTTCATTTCTTATTCAGTTCTCATGCACTCTTGATTTCTCAGTTATCTTTATGATTCGTATGACTTTCATGATTATGCTTTTCGTTTTACCTTCTTATTCCTTCGTTGCTTATGCTTATTTACCGTTATGATATGTTATATATATCTGTTCACTGGGCTTTTTAAGCTCAGCCGCATTTCCTTTCCTGCGGCAGGTTTTAGTTGGAAGCTGGGTTATGAGTGGAGAGTACTTTGGACTTAGAGGACCTTACTAGCTATTCTGGACTTAGACATGACTAGAAGAGATTTGTATTTCAGATTTAGTATTTTGTTATTATCCTCATTTGTAACCTTGTAATTTCAGATTTTCCCTTGTAACCTTGAAATTCATTTGTATTATTTAAGTCTTATGCTTATGTTTACTTTGATATGTCACCATAACGTAATACTTCTACCCTTATCGGGTTGGGGTGTTACAATTCAGCCTCAAAAATCCGTTTTGAATTAACCTTACTCCCACGCTGAAATGCCAAACAGACTCAACGAACCGAACGGCCACTGATACATAACTATCACTTGTTGCTAAGGAAAATGCCTCATGACACAATATCCGACTCACTCATAAGTCATGATAAATCGCAATACTGTCCTAGTGAATTAAATACCATACCTAGAAACTTCACCCGATATTCAACCACCAAACACTATAAAACATTGGAAACTAGACTCCGTCCTTAAAACTTTCGAAAACTTATATAGATGCCATACCTTCATCTTTGATGATTTCACTTTCAAGGATCTTTCTTTAGCAACTTGTTTATATCAACTACAAAAGTATTTCTCCAAGATACTCATTTTGTGGAGTTAAAAGTTTCTCTGATCAAACTATATCAAAACTTTTGCATATTAAAGAGCGACTAAGTGTTGATTTTTGAGAAGTTATTTTATTTACACCATGCTTAAAAACCCACACTACTAAATTATATTTCTATTTTAGTCAGACCTTATCAAGCTTTCGTATATTAACAAACGTCTAAACAATGATTTCTGTGAAATTGTCTTATCTATACCGCATTTAAAAATTCGTTTCACTAAACTTTAAATTTTTCAGGGTCGCATTTATTTACTTGACTATTAACTTCAAGCAAAGAAATCGTATCTTTTGAATTATTGATTTGGTCAGGTTCGTCTAAACGCATACTCAAATAAAAACTTTGAATAAAATTTTTATCAATACCTCTAAACAAGAAAGCGCACAATCTCAGCACAAATATTAGGATTAAACCTCGAAAGGAAGTCGTTACACTTACATACTACCTGACTTACCTAAGATTGACAATAGCGATATGCCATACCTTAACACTATTCCTTCAAGGTGCAACCTTCCCACTCATCCTGTAAGATAAGATTCTCACCCTGGTAGAAGCGCGTGAAATTGAATAAGCAGTTACTCAAGAGACGACGTACCCTTTTCAGAGTTTTAGATAGCATAATCACTTTGGCACGTGACATCACTTTCACTTGGAATAATAAGAGGTCACATCTGACCATAAGACCTTTAACTTCTTTCTATAACGGGAAAAACATCCCTCGACAAAGTACCCACCTGATTTAGACCACTATGCCACGATCTCGAGTCACAATACACCATACTTTTGCCTTAACAATTTAAGCACTTGCAATCACGAACATTATCCGATGATAAATTTCGAGCGTTCCCAGTCATTGGCATTTGAATTTGCCCTTATTTCCCTTGACTCATGGACCATCACTCTTGACTAGCCATGTATGCCTACTGACATGTTATTCCTTGTCATTCACACCAAGGGACTTTTCCCCTTAAATTCTCTTTAGCCGCCATGAGAATAATAGCGATATCTAGCCTCATTGTTCTAATTCAAATGGGATCCACCCTTTCATTTCAATGTCGACAACTACACCTACCTCCCTTGAAGGATGAGGACACGAATAGGCTCTAGGAGACACATTAATAGCATGAGCGAATGATTTTTGTAATAGCTGGGATAACCATTTGGCATTAATCAAATCCTGCTACAACCACAAGGTATCTCACTAGTAGAAGGGCTGTTTGATTTGAAGCACTTTATGGTCGGAAGTGTCGATCGCCCATTTGTTGGGCAGAAGTTGGGGATGTTCAGATCTCAGGACCTGAACTTATTCATGAGACCACCGAAAAGATCGTACAAATCAGACAACGGTTGCAAGCCGCCCGGGATCGGAAAAAGAGTTATGCCGATGTGAGAAGGAAACCCATGGAGTTTCGGGTTGGATATCGAGTAATGTTAAAAGTATCGCCTTGGAAAGGAATGATTAGATTCGGGAAGCGTGGAAAGCTAAATCCTAGATACATTGGACCATTCAAAATCCTAGAGAGGATTGGTCCAGCGGCATACAAGCTCGAACTTCCCGAAGAGCTTAGTAGAGTGCACAATACTTTTCATGTATCGAACCTGAAGAAATGCCTATCGGAAGAAACCCTTATCGTTCCCTTAAAAGAAATTCGACTTGACGATAAGCTAAATTTTGTCAAAGAACCAATGGAAATCTTGGATAGAGATGTCAAATAATTGAAGCAAAGCCGTATTCCCATTGTCAAGGTTAGATGGAAATCTGAGAGAGGACCAGAGTACACCTAGGATCGCGAAGACCAAATTCGCGCCAAATATCCACACCTATTCGATAAGCCAACCCCAACCACTAACACAACTTTGGATTCGGGGATGAATCCAGTCTAACGGGTGGGTACTGTAATACCTTGTAATTTCCCTTGTCCTTTATTAATGCTAATCACCGAGTAATTCTAATCTAAAGTCAATTCACCATTTTTACAAGCCAATTTTTTTTTCATATATCACCCTGCTTAATCACCAGTCACTCTTTGAGCGAATATGATACGTGACTCGAATAGCTCACTTGCGTACCGACACTGAAAGTAAAACTCCGAGACAAAGTACACTACACTAATCTATTGGGCTTTTGTGCTAAATATCATGTACAATTAACTGGGCCTTATATTCTTTCTTGGGCCGAATCAAAACAACACCACAAGCCCAAGAACCAAATAACCTAAATACTAAACTAACACAAATTTATTTACACGACACTCTTTATATATTTTTTTTGGCACAACTCGAACCCGAAACACAAATCGAAATACCAACATATTTCCTTCACAAACATATTTGTTAAGTAGCTAAACACAAAATAAAAACATTTGGCATATTAGCAATGATTGATTGGTCTTTATTAAAAATGCTAAACTTTAGAAGGTCAAGTAGCTTTATCTTCTTTTGATGTGCATGTTCTTGGTACCCTTTTACTCTTCTAAAAGACTGTGAAATTAAAACTATATATGATCCGAAGATACTATGTTTAAGAGATAGGTAAAAAGATTTGACGTGTAGATTTGTTATTCGTCTTCGATATATCGATCATTTATCTTTCTATCAACAAAGTGGATCTAACATGTTTCTGCTTTTCTTTTTCTTTTTTTTTCTCTTTGTTCCCTTGTAACCCAACACTAAACCTGGACACCAAGACAAATCAAATCTACTTTTCCTTTGTGCATTCCCTTTTTCTCCCATGTGTTAAACCAAACAAGGACACTAGTCCTAGCTATATATTAAACAAGTCACTAATTCACCCTTGACTACCTTTGACCTTGTTAACCTTTGTATAATATGTTTCCCTACTCACCAACTTGACATGACCATTCCTCCATACCCCATAAACCTAGTCGACTAAGAAGCATGCCAAGACAAGTAAAATCTACTTTTCCTATGTGCATGAATCCCCCGCAAATTAAGAATAAAATAAAGCACAAGCCATGCCTTGATTTCTCTATACAAACCACCATATTTCACTTATCAACTCACCAAAGCAAACCTTACTCAAAACAATCACACTTCATTAAATTGTCCCTCGTTTTCTTTACTGTCGAGCAAAGGAGAAAAAAAGTAAGATACTTAGGTTGCATTACAAGTTTTAAAGTCATTTTTGGGTTTTGTTGTGTTCGAAGTGAGTTTTGTTCGTAAAAGAAATATGCCAAGATCGTATTTCCTTCATCTTCGTTCGTTCACATTTTCCTTCGTTTCTTTTCACCACCTTTCGGTGTTGTAAGTCCTCTACACACTTTTTCAATCGTAACTTACTAATTTCTTAGTTATATCTATCATTGAAATCGAAACACTAAACAAATCTATAAAAATCACAAATATATATTCCATACATATTGAAAACGTATAAGGCACCTAAGGTTTGAGTCCATATCTTTGTATTTAGACGTACACATAGTATATTTATTATCACAACTCGATTCTTTATAAGTATATGAAACAATTTGACAAAACATGCTAAACTAATATGCTAAAACACCTCACTTTTGAACCCAAATCCTAAGCTAAGTCGGGCGTTGCAAATATTTTCCTTAAACTCGATTGGGGCCTTAAGCGGGCTAAGTAGCCCAAACCTCTTTTCGTAAAACATATTCGAACATAATCTTTTCGTACAAATATTTCACCCAAAAGCTTATTTATAAGCCCTTATCAGCTATTAAAAAGAAATTTTATAAAAGTAAAAACTTAACTTTTCAAAATGTTAAATTTGGACTAACTTTGCAAATGTTTTAAACTTTCGGGTACAAGGTGTCAAAACAGAAAAGATGAAGGGTAAAGCTGAAAATATAATTTTTATATAAAACTTAAGGGTGTAAACTGTCAAAACAGTAAACTTGAGGTAAAAAGTATAAATTAAGGATTTTGGACTAAAATTACCAATAATTTAACTTTCGGGTTAAAAAAGTAACTTTTATAAAGTTAAGGGAAATTGTTGTAACTATATTATATTTTTGAAAAACTTATACTTTTACATTTTATAAACGTGTCGTTATAAAAAATGTTACAAATAAATTTTTCTGAACGATTAATAACGTGTAATAAACGATAAATGAATAATATAAATGTTTTAACTAACTTAATTTTTACTAACTAAAAATATTTGAAATAAATATTTTGACTTATCATTCATTAACTTATGGTAAATAAGAATAATAACTTGCTATTAAACTCTAAATCGATAATATTTTTCACAAAACACCAATAATATTTATAAGTCGTTATTTTTGAGCTTTAATCATTTAAGAACACACAAAATCTGACACTATCACACTCAAAGATTTCCACACTCGTCATTTCACTCATCGAAACTGAAAAGCCGATAATAACCTAAACAAATCACATTAATTCAGGTCGCAAGTCCGGAGCTATTCATTGTTCTACATGTGAGCACTAATCGATATCCACACTACTAAGGTGAGTTCATAGTCTCACATTTTTATATGATTTTTAAACCCGTAGGGAGATACATGCTCTAAACCCGAACACAATTATTTTTATGTATGCTATTCTGAATGATATTGCCTAAGTTATCGATGTCGCCAAAAGTCCCTCATATCATGAGCCATTAATCACTTGCGAGTGAACGCGAATATAGTGAATAGATCTATTGGGGTTGACGACCCCATTTGTGTTAGCTAGATTAGCAACCCAAATGCACTTTATTTGAGATAACTAGGAGAATGGCAAACTCCTGCTACGAGGGCCCCTTTTACTTGCACCATTATTATGCTGTGAGTTATATCATTTTATTTTATGATACTACACGATGTCAACGTTTGCGTGTCATGAGGCTTACGGCAATATATCTATATATGTTACACAACGATATCATCGTTGTGCTACTGATCAACTCAATATTTATGTTTTACACAACGATATCACTGTTGTGCTACTAATCAACTTGTGTTCAATCTATTTCAAATTTAAACACTATGGATTCACTCAACCTTTGTGTTGACATTTTAAGCATGTTTTATCTCAGGTAATTAAAGAGAACAAGGCACGGAGTTGGCAAGTGGAACCTTGACAATGAAAATTTATATTTTCATTTGTTACACACATTGCGAAATTTTCCAAACAATTTGTGCTATGAAGTGTATTTTTGGATATTTGAGTTTTAAATGAATGACATTGCTTTTCAATACGTCTCTCTCAAGTCGTTTTCTATACTTATGTCTATGATCTAAGAAGTAATACCCCGTTTAAGTCTTCCGCTGTTACATAAAATTTTACGGGGTGTTACATAATTGAAGCTCAATCGAAATCGATGACCAAAATTATACCACAACAAAAAAAATTCGTCCTTGTGATAAACACCCAAAGTTCAGCCCAAAGAAAAACTTAAACAAACACGTCCTTGTGTTATCAGTCCACAAAATAAGCACAATTTCGGCCCAAAGTGAGATCCGGTTCAAGACCAATCCAAAACTAATTAACCCTAATTTTTCGCTATAAAAGGCACACTAATCACTCTTTAACCCTAATCTCCAAATAAAAACGCAGCCACCAATATTTCAATCGCAGATCAATAACAATATTGTTAATCCGAACACCACAATAACCCTAAAACTTTTTCATACACAGCCCCCTTATCTGTTCCTCCTTAATCTCAAACCAAACGCATAAAAAAATTAAACCCAAAAGACTGGCTTCAAGATCTCTTCTCAATGAGGTCATTGGTAGGTGTTTAATTTCTTCTCGTGTTTGTTTAACGAACTAAAGAGAAAATAAAACTGTTGTGGTTGTTTTCTTGTTGTTTTTAGTTTATGTCAAACTTTTCGGATATTGAAAAATAACTGTGATTCTTTCATTTTATTAGTTAATCAGTGATGGAATGAAGATGAGGTCGAGTGAGTTTGTTGTTGTTGAGACACGGAGATGATGTAGGTTAGATGTTAGGATTGTTATTTGTTAACAGTGATTGTAATTGGATTAGGTTTTGTGGAATCTTAAAAAAAATGATTTTGTTGTTGTTGTAATTTTATTTTGAATCTATTGTTGTTGTTTGTGAAATGGGATTAGATTAGAGTAATTTGTTGTTGGTTGAATGTTTTGTCTTTCTTAATCTTACTTTTTGAGCAGTCAAACCGCAACAGAACTAAGGGCAAAACGCAGTTGACTTTTAGTTTGACCAAGAAAGTCATCAAAACGCAATACACATCAAAACACAACAGCAAAACTCAAATCGCAGTGAAGTCAAACCGCAGAAATGGTCAAATTGCAATAGCAAACCAACAACACGTCGCTGTCAAACTGACTTTGTCTTTATCCCCCTTTTTGGCTATAGCCCAAAATGCAGTCAGTAATTTTGGCAAACCGCAACAAAAGTATTCCCTTTTTACAACAAGTCGCAGCAAGTGACTATCAAATCGCAGTCAAGAACACTGCACCTGGACTCAAACCGCAGTGAGGAATAAGTCCTTCTTTGACAAATATAACAACAAACAATGGTAAAACTGATTTTATGACCTAGACAACTTGAGAATAGTGATGTTCGAACCAATATTCAGACCTAGAAGTGAATCAATATTCACAAATAAGATAGTAAACTAAATCCATAAACACTGTTAAAGCCCAAATCGTTAGTGAATATTTAACCACAAATCGTTAGTGAACTGTTAAAGCCCAAAGTAATGCTCGACTTGTAAATCAAAAAGTAAAATAACGTTATGTGAACCAAAAGTAACTTTCAAATGGACATGAAAACCAAAAGAAAAAGAAAATCAGTTCCACAAATCTGTGTTTGTGTATACGAACCAAAATAAAAAACAACCAATCAAAGAAATTCGAGTACCCAATATCAAACCAAGGCTCTTGATACCAATTATAAGATATGCATAATCATAACACAAACACAATATTAAAGATGGCTTGAGTCTAGAGTGAGAGAGTGAGAGAGAATGGGAGTTCTAGAGAGAGAAAGTGAAGGAAGAATTAGTTGAATGATTAGAAGCTCCAACCCTTCCCACACTTGGGAAGGGGTATTTATAGTTCTAGCTAAGTTGCCTCTAGTGGGCTGTGGAGTGAGCTGACAGTGGGTAAAGACCCGACCCAACTCCAGAAATATAAATATAACAAAAGTAACACTAATAATACTAATAATCATACGAGCTACTTTAATGCCAATGAGTACTCGGGGTGACCGAGTCTTCATATGAGTATTTATATTCCTAACAGAGAGAATCTAAAAGAATTTGAACCTAGAATATAAAATAGTTTGATCGAAATAACTATATGTCATATGTGTGTGTAGTTAGTGACTTTTGGTGGTTATAAGGCTCAAGATTAAGGTGGTGGTTATAGGGTGTATATTTTGTAGTTGGGGGTTGGCGTCATGATGGCTTATAATGGTACTTGTGGTGGCTAAGACTAGGTTTAAAGAAAAAGAAAGATAGAGTTTTGTGGTTGTCTATTTAAAAAAAACTGTCAAAGCAAAGCTTTTTTTTTTTTTTTTTTTTTTTTTTTTTTTTTTAATTATTTTTTTGGTTATGTGTAGGGTAAGGATACAGTGAGAAGAAAACTTAAAATGAGAAGAATGAGAAATAACTATAATCACATATTTGAGATGCATCGACTTGAATTAGATGCATCACAATTAGTTACGAAAGTAATTTTGAAGCGAAAACAATGCAAAGTAGTACTAGCAACAAATTTGACCTGTAGAGGATGAAAAATACATAGGATTCGTCTAAACTGATGAAATCCATCTAATATATGTATATGCATCCAATTTTTAGCTAGAAAATATATTATGATGCATCTAAAATATTAGAGATGAATCTAATTTAAATTGATGCATCTCTAATGTGTAGTTATAGTTATTTCTCACCCTTCTTATTTTAAGAATTCTTCTCATTTGATCTTTAGTCTATGTATGTGTCACTTGAGATATTGAGCCTTCAACGATTTCAGTCATAACCCAATTAAAAATTCAGCTGAACATCACAATTTTAACTTAAGTTGTATCATTTGTAATATATAAACTTTCATCAACGGAAAAGCTATGAAAATAATGTGACTAATATGTAAAAGCAAAGAAGTCAGGTATTTAAAATAAATGACTAATTGTCTAAAAGTATATTTTACTTGTCACCCTTTGTAGTTTTGTGTACCATTGTTTGAATCTGATTATTACGCGCACATCTTTGTAAATTTTGATTATTCTTTGTATCGATTCCTAAAAATACTTGATTCGATTAAAAAAAAATATGTGATTCGATACCCAAAAATACGTCAATTGATACACAGAATAATCAAATTTTAAAAAGACGTGCACTGAATAATTGAATTCAAACAATCGTACACACAGCTGCAAATAGTGGCAAGTATGATACATTTTTAAACAATTAGCCCTAAAATCAAATACCACATTTAATTATTAAGATGTGTAGATTTTTATACCGTATAAATGTAACAAAATCACATTGTATTCTACCTACAATCGACATAATTTGACTCCATACCTCAATAATATTACGGGCTACCATCCTTACATTGTTGCAACATCGTGCGAGTAATTTACAATATTTATAAGAATAAGTCTTTTTTTTTTTTTTTTTTTTTTGTGTGTGGATAATCTATGAATATATATTATATCTCAAAAACAATAATCAACAATACAAAACATTCATAAGAATGAGAAGACATGTTTTCACATCCTTACGAAACTTGAATAGAATATACATCAAAACATACAACATGAACTAAGCTTGTTTAAGCAACTTATTCAATTCTTATACGAATTAGTTCGATATTGCTTAAAGTTACTCAAACATAAAATTCTTCGTTTTCGTAAAGATATTGCAATAGAAAATATAAAATCAAACAGTTATATTCATCGTAATTTGAATTGCAGGCTACCCGTCACGCAACGTACGAGTAAATAATGTCAATATTAGATAAATCTATAACAGAGCTCGAGCCTTACATATAACTCATACAAGCCAATCTCGAACTTTAAAAATGTGGCTTGAAATGAGTGATTAAGTATGGACTCACTTTGCCTCGTTTACACCATGGTCATTTGTTTTCATGAAATGTTGCACATGCAGGTGATGAAATGGGAAGATATTAACTTAGGTGAACCGAGTTCTGGAGAAATTAAAGTGAAAATCAAGGCGATTGGGATAAACTATTGCGATTTTAATATGCGTGAAGGTTCTCTACGCCATAATGAATTACCAGTGCCAATGACGCCACCACTGCCGTTCACACCAGGTACAACATTCAATTTGTTTAACTTTATTCTCATAATAGTAACTTATTGCTAAGTACTCCTAGAATCTTCATTTCTATATTATATAAGGGTTAAAAGACCTAAAATACCAACATACTTTCCAAAATTTTCAAATACGAGTAATGTACTCTTTGTGAAAAACTAGAAGGGGGGTTGAATAGTTTTTACTGTTTTCAAAAATTAATTCGCTTTGTGACATAACGTGATTTCAAAGTAATTGCACACAAACAAATAATATAAGTAAGCAAGTAGAGAAAAGAACAATCAAACCACAACATGGAGATTTATAGTGGTTCGGCTACAAGGACTCTCTTCCTTGCCCTACTCCACTCCTCGAGCCTCTAACTCGAGAGTTTTTCTTCACTAAGAAACAAACTCCCTTCTCGGCGGAGAAAACCTTTACACACGTCGCTTACACCTTTTTCCGGTACAAAGCTAAATACCGGGTTCTAGTTCAAGGTAGAACCAACCTGACGTCGCCTATACAATTTCCGACACTAAGCTAGATGTCGAGTTCTTTACAAGGGTACAACCACTCCCGTTTACTCTATGTGTTTTGAGGACTAAAACACTAACCGGACTCTACTGAATGAATGGTATAACAATGATGTGTGAACACTAACAAATCACACAATATCTAACTATCAAGACTTGCAACAGTGTATTGAAGCTTATATGCTTGATCTTCTTTGATACAAAAGAATGATCACTAAGAATGAAATGAATTAATGAAATGAGTTAGTAATGTACAAATGAATGAATATGTAATTTATGCTATGTGAGTGACGAATGCCCTTGAGTTATCAGCTTGCTATTTATAGGCAAAACTGAACAGACAAGTGGCAGATTTGGCGGACCCAATTTCAGGGTTCCGCCCTTGTAGTTGTTTGGTTCTGCGGGAACCTGACAACTAAGATTTTCACAAATCTTTCCATATCTTTCCATATTTTGCACAATCTAACAAGTCAACTATATTGCTTCAAGATCATTCTAAGATATTGCCCAAATCCTCAAGATATCAAAATGAAGTATGCCATAATGTCATGTGTTTATTTCTATTTTAAGAAATAAAAATAAACATGTAAATGTAAATATGTATGCAATGTAATTCCTAATGATCATGTGAAATGTAAATGTGTTTTAAAAGTTTGTTACTAAAATGTAAAAGACTTTAACTATTAATTATGCTCTGCTAAAGATAAACCTTATAATTGTCATTAACAAAATAAAGCAAAGATCGTAAAATATAAATAATATTTTTATGACGATATTTGTATTAACAATCTCCCCCTTTTTGTTGATGACAAAACATAAAGTTTATTTTTAAGCAATGAAATAAGTAAAGTGAAAGTCTTTTAAAAATATAGATTAAGTTAGTTTTATGCAAGTTTTGAAAACTATTTTAAGCATAAAAACATGTACTATTATGTTAACAGTGATGTATGAACTTAATCCTATCTCCCCCTTTTTGTCGAAACAAAAAGAAGATATGCGTAACGGAATGTGGTGAACATTTCTTGGTTATTACTCCCCCTAATTTGGAGTACCAAGAATGATTCAATGATTTTGAGAACTTAAAGCTCCCCCTTGGATTATACTCCCCCTAATTGGAGTTCCAAGTTCATGATGCATGAATGATCCTACAAAACAAAAGTTAGTGTATGATATGCTCCCCCTTGATCAATACTCTCCGTTACTAGGGTACCAACGTATATGATTCAAGAATTATGAATCCTACAAAACAAAAGATTAGTACATGATATTCTCCCCCTCGATCAATACTCCCCGTTGCTAGGGTACCAACGTATTTGATTCAAGGATGAGAAATGCTACAAAACAAAGGTTAGTTGTATATGAATCAATCCAACCAAGTAGCATAATGCATATGTAAAGGTTCAACCAAACATGTAGGTCAACCCATTTGACTTTAAAAAGTCAACTAAGTAAAAATGTCCAAACCAATCACAAAGGTCAAACAAAGATACTTTAACCAACTATATCATGATGCAAATGTTAGTAAACCAACCAAAATATAATGCATATGTAGAGATCACCCACAAGCATAAATATAACATCCTTTCATTTGAAAATTGTTTATGACCAAAGTCATAAATAAGGAGTTACACATAACAAGAGAAATAACCTAAAAATAGAAAAGTCCTAAAACAATCCTAAGAAATCCTATAGGTGGAAACTAAGGAAAGAAACTTAAAGTGCCTATTGTGGAGGGTTGGTTGGGTTTGGTGAAGATATGATGGAGGCAAGCTAAATAGATTCTAAATCCTTTGTATTACGTAAGTGAGAGTCCATCATGTTTGAAGAGGCGTTGAGAGGATCAAGTTCCTCATTGTCTTGAGTATTTGGTTGGTTGAGCTACATTGATTCATCAATGGCTTGGAGTGTGGCAAGTAAATCATTGGGTTGAAGATTGGATGAATGTGGAGGTGATGATGCTTTTGTCACTTGAGGTGATGCAGGTGGTGGTGGTGTGGTAGCCACAGGTGTCATGGTAGGTGATGGTGATCTTGGTGGTTGAGATGGAGCGGGTGGTGTCATGTTAACTATTGGAGTTATGGTGGGTGTTGTAGTAGTAGTTGATATAGTAGGGAAGTTTACATTAGGAATGGGATTGATAAACCAGTATGGTCTGACACTAATTCTTGTTGTCCTTCTGTATGGTCTGGACATTGAAGAGTTGTTTGATTTGTGCATTGTGAAGTTGTTTAAAAATGCACAAATAGTTAGAAGTGATGGTGAAGATGTGAGTTGAGATCATCTAAAACTCCTAATTTATAGTCTCTAATGTTGATCCATAAAGGAGTGTTGATTTCCAATGACTTGGAACAAGAAAAAGTTGTTTGTCATATTATCAAAGTCAATCCATAGAGATGGAGTTGACATGAAGATGTACAGTGAATGCAGAAGATGACTGAAAAGCTTGTAATGTGATTGATTCACGGATTCCAAGGAACCAATTAGAGGGGTCCTTGGGTGTTACAAAACGGTAACATGAATGGAAAATTTGAATATTCAAATTTTGGTGGGAAATGGATTTCTTAAGATTCTAAGTGTTCCTAAATCATCCTAATGTGCCTAATGATCAATAGAATAATCCTAACAACTAGAATCAATAATCTAAGGATCGAGATTAGTCGGGAAATTTGAAAAAGTTACTGTTGGAGGGGCGGATCCAAACGATAGCAAGTGCGGAACCCAAAATTTGGTTTCGCAGAATCCGCAGAGTGGAATTTGGCGAAGCCAAATTATTCAACAGACGGAACCCATAACTTGGGTCCGCCATATCTGCCGAATGAATTTTCTTAACAGAGGGCTTACGAAACTACCCGAAACCCGTTGAATTCCCAAAAATTTTCCTATATCCTATGTAATTAATTAGTTATGATTGATTAAACACAAAAACATAGGTTCTAACACATGCGAATATAGAAATCAATCCGATGGTATTAAACTTACCATAAAAGAGAGTTAAGCCAAACGGTGGCTTAAGCATGAAAAATCGATAACATAACTTGTTATCGTCCTGCAAAGTTATGTTAGTTCACATAAATGTATCACACCAACATAATATCCTATGAACACACAAGTTCAACACATCATTGTCTTGACATTGTCTTATACCAAACATTCCCTAACCCTCACTTCTTGTTCATCTTCTTGTTGAGTTTCATGATCCACCAGCCTATGTTCTTCATCATTCCTTTTGTTTGTCGAAAATCCTCTGATTCGTTCGCGATAGGAGGAAGTTGGCTCATGTATTCGGGTAGAGAGATCCTAGAATTTGGCAAACCATCCTCTTCACTAACAGATGATGATGATGATGATGAGGCAGGAGGATGAGCACGTTTTCCTCTTGCTACAGCTACCCTATGATCACTAAGAGAAACAAAGGTGTGTTCAATTTTGGTGTAGTCGGGAAGGAAACCACTAGCGTTTCGAGGAATGGGTGCAAAAGCTCTATAAAGACGGGTGAGAAGCATCCCGTAAGGCATTTCGGTGGTTCCTAAAACTGAAATATCGGCCATTCTTTTGGCGATATAGTAGGCTAGATTGAACGGTTGGTGAGTAGGCACACAATAGAGCATGTAGTAAAGACTTGCGTTGACGTGATCCCTATTTCCTATGGTGCTTATGACAATGGCTCTAAGAACTTCTTCCAACTTTTTAAATTGAGGCTTAAGCTCATTGAGCTCCATTCAAAACGGATCTCGATCTACTTGTTTACCTCGGCTTTTCCTAGTTGGGTAGTTTCTAAGAACAAAGAGATGTTCACGGATGGTTTCCTTGGGAGTTAAGGGTGTATCATATGGATGCATATGATCAAGGTTGGAATCTAGGATGGACAATGACCATTTGTCCGAATAAAAGCAAGTTCCATGACTCGGAATTCCTAAGACTTCCGCAAATTTGTTTAGAGGGATGTTGAATTGACTTTAGTTGACTTTGAAATGGATGTTCATGTATCCAAAGTCATTTGAGCTAAGACCGACACTAGCATAGAATTCTAGTATGAATATAGGGATTATGGGTTCATCGATACCTTAGAGACAATCGAATTGGATTGCGGCAAGTTGTTCTCTAAGAATGGCTCCTTCTAGGAATGAGGGGTCTACGGTTCTACCCTCATGTACATAGCGTTTTTCTAATGCTTTAAAGATTTTGACTTGGTCCTCAGTGAGTCCTTTGGTTTGATGATGTTTGGGTAGGTATTTGACGGTTTCTTTGTGGTTATAATATGTCGCGGGAGGCATGATTATCCTAGACACGACAAATACATAGTTTAGTTAAAACTATCGAAAATACGTATATATTTCTAGTGTGTTCCTACATGGGGACAATGTGGAGTTGCGGTTATCTCGACTCCTTTTGATGCATGAAAATTTCGTTTATGCAAGTTTTAAGATAAAAACGAGAGATAACCTAAACGCTCCTACTTCAATGTAGCTTCGATTGAATGTACCCGAAAATACATATTAGTTACGTATTCCCTTTAGCATTAAAGAGACATTATGCAAGTGATGTTTAAAACGTAACGTTTTGTATTTGTATGAACAATGTTCAAAAACCGTTTTTCCTAGTCGTGAGAAGATTTTGATAAAAATTTCTCATGGGGTTTTTGATGAATTATGATAATGCCTTGAGATATGCAATTCCTAACTAAGAAAAACATGATTTGTTATGCAATTTAGTAAATATGCTTCATGATTTTACTAAAAATATGCATAAACCCCAAGTATTGATTTTGTGCATGAAATAGAAATCCTAGACTCAGATCAAGAATGTAGATGTGATTAGGATACTTACAGAGATGATTAGAGCACAAATTGGTTGTGGAAGATGACCTAAATTGTGAGTTTGGTGTGATAAGGGTCGAGTTCCAGTAGGATATATGTTTTTGGGGAATGTGATACACTGTACAGGGTGTTTGTTTAATAAACTAGAAAATTGGCCTGGAGACTCACGGATCTGACGGAACCAAAACAAGGGGTCCGTCCTTGTTGTCGTTTGGTTCCGCAGGATCAGACTCAGGTTTTGGTTATAGCCGTGTTTGGCTAATCTAAGGTTCAAGCTAAGGTTTTATCTACTCACTAGGTTCCATTAATCCTAACCCTAGTCTAAGAAGGTTGAAAGGTTCTCTCTTATGAGGTTTTGTGAGGATGTCGGCAATGTTGTTCTTTGAGGATACTTTCTTGATTGAGATGTTTCCCTTCTGAACATTGTCGCGTAGAAAGTGGTGACGTATTTCTATGTGTTTAGTTCTAGCGTGTTGGACTGGATTTTTGCTCAGGTCGATTGCTCCTTTGTTGTCGTAAAGAATGGGAATGTCATTGAGTTGAATTCCATAGTCGACGAGAGCTTGTTTCATCCACAGAGCTTGTTGGCAAGCTTTTCCTGCTTACACATATTCGGCTTCAGTTGTTGATATCGCGAGGGCCGTTTGTTTCTTGGAGAACCATGCGGTAAGGCAATGTCCAACAAAAGTACAAATACCACATGTACTTTTTCTATCGACATAATCACCGGCATGGTCTAGGTCGGCATACACTGTGGTGTCTACTCCCGTTCCTTTGGGATACCATAATCCTAAATGTGTAGTGCCTTTAATATACCTAAAGATCCGTTTAACGGCTTCAAGATGGGATATTTTGAGATCTTCTTGAAAGCGTGCACATAGACAAACACTAAACATAATGTCCGGTCTACTAGCCATGAGGTAGAGTAAACTACCAATCATTCCCCTATGTTTAGTGCTATCTACGGATTCACTTTCGTCATCCTTGGTGAGTTTGGTTTCGGAAGACATTGGTGTTTTAATAGGTTTTGAGTCTTCAAGACCAAATTTCTTAAGCATATCCTTGATATACTTAGATTGGTTGAAGAATATCCCATCTTCTAATTGTTTGATTTGAAGACCTAAGAAAAAGTTTAGTTCCCCCATCATACTCATTTCAAACTCGTCATGCATGATTTTTGAAAAATCGTGTCATAACTCTTGACAAGTTAAACCGAATATAATGTCATCCACATATATCTGAACTATGATAATATGTGATCCCTTTTTCTTGGTGAAAAGAGTGTTGTTTACTAGGCCCATGGTATACTTATGGTCAACTAGGAAGGTCTTAAGTCGATCATACCAAGCTTTTGGTGCTTGCTTAAGTCCGTATAAAGCTTTCTTAAGTTTGTAGACATGATTAGGTTTTTCAAAATCGGCAAAGCCGGGAGGTTGTGCAATATACACTTCATCATTTATAAAAACATTTAGAAATGCACTTTTAACATCCATTTGGAATAGTTTAAGATCGTGTGCACATGCATATGCAAGTAGTATTCTAATTGACTCAAGCCTAGCGATGGGTGCAAATGTTTCGTCGTAATCTATCCCTTCTTCTTGATTGTAGCCTTGTGCTACAAGCCTAGCTTTGTTTCTAGACACAACGCCATTTTCATCCATTTTATTTCTAAAAACCCATTTTGTACCGATTATGGTTTTATTTTTAGGTTGTGGGACTAATGTCCAAACGTCATTTCTAATAAACTAATTTAATTCTTCTTGCATCGCAATGACCCAAGATTCATCTTTTATAGCCTCATTTATATTTTTAGGCTCAATATTTGAAACAAAACAAAAGAAATTACTTTGGTTTTGAGCTTTAGATCTTTATGTTCTTTCATTAATCTCTCCTATGACGTTTTCTAATGGATGACTTTTGGTTTCTTTGATGTTGACTATTTCTCTTTTTACCAGTTCATCTTCTTTGTCATTTTCTATATTTTCTTGGTTTTCAACCATTTGACTTTCAACTAAGTCATCATCTACCAAAGGTTATGTCTTAGAGGGAGGTGGAATTTCGTCGAATGTTACGTTCAACGATTCCTTGACTCTTGAGGTTTCTTTGTTTAAAACTATGTAAGCTTTATTATTTTGAGAATACCCGAGGAAAACACCTTCATACGACTTTGGGTCGAACTTGGTGAGATAATCCGTAGTGTTTAAAATGAAGCACTTGCTTCCAAAAACTCTAAAATATCCTAAAGTAGGCTTTTTGCCTCTATATAACTCATATGGAGTCTTTTTCAAAAATGGTCTGATTAATACTCTATTTAAGATGTATGTGGATGTATCTACGGCGTGACACCAAAACTTTTGAGGTATGTTTTGTTCATTTAACATAGTTCTACTCATTTCTTGGATTGTTCTATTTTTGCGTTCTACTACACCGTTAGATTGAGGAGTTCGAGGAGCCGAGAAATTATGAGTTATGCCATTAGTAACACAAAAGGCTCCAAATTGGGTTTCGTTATCAAATTCATGACCATGGTCGGTTCTTATTGACACTATGTTATTTCCCATTTGATTTTGAATTTTCTTACTTAGAATTTCAAATTTATCCAATGCCTCGTTTTTAGTTTTCAAAAACTTAGTCCATATATACCTAGAGTAATCATCTACTATTACCAAAGTATAGAAGTTTCCTCCATAACTTTGTATAGCGGATGGACCAAACAAATCCATATGTAACAATTCTAGACACCTAGATGTAGACACCATGTTTTTAGCCTTATGGCTATTATGAACTTGTTTCCCAATTTTGCAAGCATCACAAAAGTGTTGGTCGTATTTCAACTTGGGTAGGTTTCTAACGAGTTCCTTAGATGATAAGGATTGGATTAACCTCATATTGGCGTGACCTAAGCGTCTATGCGATAGAGTTGTGTTTTTGTCCAAAGAAGTAAAACAAAGCTTGTCTTTAGGTGTTTTGTCTAATTTCATAACGTATACGTTATTCTTTAAAACACATTTTCCTACGGTTATACCGTCTTTAAATATTTTACTTCCATTTTCACTGAAAAGGACGTTATACTTTTTACGGCATAATTGACTAATACTAAGCAAGTTAAAACCTAAATTATATACATGAGCAACATCATCAATAGTGAGAGAGTCATGAGTGATTGTACCTTTTCCGATGATTTTACTTTTAAGCTTGCTACCGAATGTGACATTACCTCCGTCGTACACTTGGTAGGTTGAGAAAAGGCTTTCGTTTCCCGTCATGTGTCTTGAACACCCACTATCTTTATTCCACTCATCTGGTTCTAACCCAACTTTCAAGCACACCTAAGTTCAAGAAAAACTCAAGCGTTTGGTCCCCAATATCTCATGGGTCCATTTAGGTTAAACATAACATTATCATGGTTCATGTATGGAAATCGTGGACAAGTGTTCCATGGCATGTAGTTGGGACCTTGATAGTTCCTAGACATGTTTTGGTTTAAACTATTTTGATAATGATGTTGTGAGTTAAAATTACTCTTTGTAAAGGGGCGTTTGGGAAAACTAGTTCTAGGTCTCAGTTGTACCGTTTTAGTCCTAAAATCATTTTTAACTTGACCTTTTCCTATAGTAACTGCTGGTTTTTGTTTGTTGACAGTTGTACTAGTGCTAGGTTTTCTAGTGACCTTAACGAACTCATAACGGTCCGAAGTACAAACCTTCTGTTCATCAACAGTAACCGCGGACCCTTTAGCCATAACTGGCGGAACCAAATTTTTGGGTCCGCCAGATCCGTGGGTGTCTGACTTTGTTGGAACAGTTTCTTGTACTTTCTCAGTTTGTTTCTGAAAGTCACTTAAGTTTCCTAGTTTCATAAAACCTAGTCCGGTTTTATCATGAGGTAATTTTTGCATCCTCATTATCTCATCTACACAACTTATGTTTTTATCAAACCTTTTAAACTTAGAGTTTTGTTTGATAAGATCTTCCTATCTAGTCTTAAGTGTTTCTAGTTCAAGTTTTAGTTCCTGACAAGACACACACGTTTCTTAAACATTTTTACCCTTTTCTAATCTTATAGATTTTTCTTTTAACTAATAAACTTCATTTTCTAAAAGTGTTGTTTTGGTTTTTAAGAACTTATTTTTGTTTAAGATTTTTAGATTAATATCACACAGTTTGTTATATTCTACTTCTAAGGTTTCATCATCAATAGAGGAGTATGACGAGTCAGAATGTACCTCTTCTGTGTCATGAGCCATGAGAACAACTTCATCATTCTTAGGCTCGTCGTCATCACCTTCACTGTCACTCCAAGCTCCACTAACAAATGCTCTTTGAGACTTGTTCTTTGGAGGCTTTGGACATTCTCCTATTAGGTGACTAGAATCCCCGCATCTAAAGCACTTCCTATCTACTTTTCCTTTCCTATTATCACGGTCTTTCCGGAAGGATTTCTTTTCTTCACGAGGTTATCTTACGAACTTTCCTCGTCTCCTAAAGAACTTCTTGAAATCTCTAACGGCCATGGCATAATCTTCGTCTTCGCTACACGAACTAGACTCTTCATCATCACTTGACTCTACCCTAGCTTTTAAGGCAATGGACTTCATCTTCTCCTTTTTGCCTTTAACTATTTTTGAGTCTTTTTCCATCACCATCTCGTGAACTTTGAGATTTCCGATGAGCTCGTCCATTGTCATGCTTGAAAGATCCTTGGATTATTCAATAGCTGTCACCTTTGCTCTCCACTTCGGATGAAGTGCTCTAAGAAATTTCCTTACAAAGTTCTTACTAGAAAAAGATTCGTCAAGTGCTTTAAGAGATGTAATAATAGTATTAAACCTATCAAAAGCACTATCAATGGTCTCATCTTCAGGGATAACAAATTGTTCATATTGTTGAACAAGAATATCAATTTTGTTATCCTTTACTTGTGAGTTCCCTTGATGAGTGATAATTAATGATTGCCAAATATCTTTAGCCGTTTTACACATAAAAACTCTTTCATATTCTTTCTTAGGTAAAGCATTGTAAAGCATCATTTTGGCTTTATTAGTTTTGGCAATCAACTTCTTTTGCTCATCACTATAACGAGTAAGAGAAGTACCCTCATCCCGACCACCTGATATATTTGATATAGGTTTATAATCACCTTTTACAATAATATACCATAAATCTATATCCTTTGACTTCACATAAGTTTCAAAGCGATTTTTCCAATATATAAAACTATTTGGTTCAAATAGTGGTGGTCTTTGCATAGACTGCCCTTCTTTAAAGTTTTCAAAATCCATTGATCGTTTCAAGTTTTAAAATACAATATATTTTGAAAATCTTGAGTAACGTAGCTCTGATACCAATTGTGGAAAACTAGAAGGGGGGTTGAACAGTTTTTACCGTTTTTAAAAATTAATTCGTTTTGTGACTTAACGTGATTTCAAAGTAATTGCACACAAACAAATAATATAAGTAAGAAAGTAGAGAAATGAACAATCAAACCACAACACGGAGATTTATAGTGGTTTGGCTACAAGGACTCTCTTCCTTGCCCTACTCCACTCCTCGAGCCTCTAACTCGAGAGTTTTTCTTCACTAAGAAACAAACTCCCTTCTCGGCGGAGAAAACCTTTACACACGTCGCTTACACCTTTTTCCGGTACAAAGCTAAATACCGGGTTCTAGTTCAAGGTAGAACCAACCTGACGCCGCCTATATATTTTCGACACTAAGCTAGATGTCGAGTTCTTTACAAGGGTACAACCACTCCCGTTTACTCTATGTGTTTTGAGGACTAAAACACTAACCGGACTCTACTGAATGAATGGTATAACAATGATATGTGAACACTAACAAATCACACAGTATCTAACTATCAAGACTTGCAACAGTGTGTTGAAGCTTATATGCTTGATCTTCTTTGCTACAAAAGAATGATCACTAAGAATGAAATGCATGAATGAAATGGGTTAGTAATGTACAAATGAATGAATATGTAATTTATGCTATGTGAGTGATGAATGCCCTTGAGTGATCAGCTCGCTATTTATAGGCAAAACTGAACAGACAAGTGGCGGATTTGGCGGACCTAATTTCAGGGTTCCGCCCTTGTAGTTGTTTGGTTCCGCGGGAACCTGACAGCTAAGATTTTCACAAATCTTTCCATATCTTGCACAATCTAACAAAGTCAACTATATTGCTTCAAGATCATTCCAAGATATTGCCCAAATCCTCAAGATATCCTAAAGATATCAAAATGAGGTATGCCATGATGTCATGTGTTTATTTCTATTTTAAGAAATAAAAATAAACATGTAAATGTAAATATGTATGCAATGTAATTCCTAGTGATCATGTGAAATGTAAATGTGTTTTAAAAGTTTGTTACTAAAATGTAAAAGATTTTAACTTATAATTATGCTTTGCTAAAGATAAACCTTATAATTGTCATTAACAAAATAAAGCAAAGATCGTAAAATATAAATAACGTTTTTAGGACGGTATTTGTATTAACACTTTTTAAAATATTATTATCACCAAACAAACTTGTTGGTACCTGTAAATACCACCGGTATACCAATATTATTTTCCACGTCATTATTTTCAGCCCATGTGAAAATTCCTATTAGAGACCTGGGTTACTTATACCTGGTTTAGACCCATTTGAAAATGTTTTATCGTACTCTTAAGCATGAATTAAACATGTAAAATTCAACATGTCAATCTAAAACACAAATTTGTAGAAATCATTAAACCATACCGAAATCATTAAAAGCATGAACACAAATTTGCAGAAAACGTATAAAAATTGCAGAAAACATGTAAAATTCAAATTTGCAAAAAACATGTAAAATTCAATATGTAAATCATGAGCCCATAATTTGCAGAAATCATGAACCCATAATTTGGATAAATCCATAACCTATACAGAAATCAAGAACATAAATTTGCAAAAGACAATAACACCATTTAAACTGCTACCATTTCAAATACATTAACATCAGATGTTTCATCATTACAAAAGATTAGCAGTTATACTAACATCATGGAGTACAATCATAAAAAGTTAGAAGTTATACTACCATCATCGTAAACACGCAAATACCATGATAACCTACCACAAAATCTTAAGTTGAAGATCCTACACCATCTTCCTTTTTTCTTTGCCTTGACTGCCTTCAAGTGCTCCTAAAACTTTTGATTTTTTAATCCCAAAAGTCTTTCCACCAATAGCAGTCCAGGTTTTCTATGCTGCCAGCCCTAACACTATATCCTGGTCAAATCTCTTGCAAGGGATAGCCTTCTGAGTTGGAATAGGAGTGGAGGTTGAAACTTTTTTTGACTTAGAAGAATTGGAGGTTGAACCTTTTTTTAGCTTGGATAGGACCTTGGTAATCATCAGAAGTTGAATCATCAATTAGATACTCAGAGCTTGTAGAATCAGATAGTGGATAATACCAAGCAAGCAATTGGGGTGGGATTCCTGTATGACCAATGCTTGAATCATCAGTGCTTGAATCAGAGCTAACGAGTATGACTTCTGCAAATAAGAAATGGTTGGTCAGTTTGTTTGATGAAAATGTTAAGATATATCACTATCTAACAAAAAGCTTTTCAGGGTATACCAATGTAGAATTAAGTGATCCAATACTCATTTGGTCCTCTCAATGTAATCCCAAACAAGCCTGCAATGTAGAAGAATCCAGTATTCTATTATTTGGTCCTCTCAGTGTAATCCACATTCAATCTAGTATTCTTTCTTTGGTGGGCAAGCACAAACAAGGCTGCAAGGTTGTCTTTTTGGTGGACAAGCATAAACAAAAGCTTTTCAAGGTTCCAATGTGTTCTCTGATTTGGTCCTCTCAGTGTAATCCCAAACAGGCACTACAAATAATCAAACACAAAACACATAACTAGTTACATTACATTTGGTTCTGTCAGTGTTCAAAGGTAGGCATCAAACTACATTCGAGCACATTACAAGCAATGGTTCTAGGCACATTACAGGCACTATAAATAAAAGCTTTTTAGAGTAATCCCAAACCGGCACATTACAGGCAATGGTTCTAGGCACATTACAGACACCACATTCAAGCCTTCAAGGTTCCAATGTTGTCTCTGATTTGGTCCTCTCAGTTTAATCCCAAACAGGAACCATAAATAATCAAACACATAACTACATTCTATTACAAATAAGGTTCTGATGACATAGTCATTCTAACTATCAAATACTTTGTAAACATTTCATCAAACACATAAGAATCATCATATATACAAAAAGCAATGCATGTAAAACAAAAAATAGAGCATCACAAACACATAACATAACGACCATTAAATACCCCAAAACAACCCCATTTAACAGGGCATCACTAACGAGTCAAATTTTAACCCAAAACAACCCCATTATTTTCCTTTTTAATAAAAAAAAACTATTAATGCTAAATTAAATACACCAACTGATAAATCAAAACATAAATAAGAATACCATTTTTGTTATTTGACTTCATTGTTTGTGTGTGTGTTTGACAGATTTTTAAGGTTTGAGTAATTTTTAGGTGAAACATTATATGTGCGTGTTTGTGTTTGATCGGGGTGGGTGAAAAAATTAATGGGGTGGGATTAATTAAGTGTTTGACTTCATTGTTTGTGTTTGTGTTTGACTTCATGACGTAGCGTGTGTTATAAAAGAAAAAAAAAATGACCGGCTAAACAAGCTGACGTGGCGGTGGCAACCGGCTATAGCCGGTCACTTTTCACAAACTTGGTGGTATTTGTAAAGAATGTAAAGTTTTGTAGGTGATAATGGTATTTTAAAGAGTATATTACCCGTATTTGAAAATTTTGGAAAGTACGTTGGCATTTTTTGTCTTTAACCCTTTATATAAACTAATTTGATATCTTAATGAAAATCTATTGGTTGGTAAAAGTAAAATAGTACGAGTACAACTTTTTAGCTTCACTACTAAGGTGTCTAGTTAAAAATGTTACTCTCTTCGTTTCAAAATAATTGTCCCACGATAAAAAAATATACAGTTTAAGAAAAACATAATTATTACTGTTTTTTCACTCTTATTTTTTGCAGAATGACAGATTTACCTTTAACTAATTAATTCATTTCTTTAAAGTTTGTAATATTAATTTTAGCTAAGGATAATATGGTAAGCTCGATCAAAATTCATTATCTATTTTTAATAATGAACAATTAAATTAGAACATCTAGAAAAGGAAACATGGATTATTAATTTGAGACGGAAGGTGTATAATATTGGTGACACTTTAAACTCATAAAAATGGGTGGTATAGATCTGTATGTAGTCATGCAAAACGAGTGTGGAATATAATTTTCGCTTTTTAAGACATGATTACTATTACGAAAATAGTCAATATAACTAAAAAAAACATAAATTTTTACGCACACTTAAATTTGTGTTACTCAGATTTTTTCATGTCATTTTATCCTAAACAATTACGGAACTAAGAACAAAACGGAGTTTTGGTATGCAATGAATAGTATTTTATAGTGGATAAATGTATAGTATATATTTTAGCGTGAATGTACAAAGAGGTATGCTACATCCATAAAAAAACCATAAATAAATATCCACAAAAATAAGGTGGCATGTTTTGAATGGTAAATTAATGAGAAGTTAGAGAAATTATTTGAAAAACCACCAATTAAAACATGACATCTCATTTTTGTTGATGTTTTTTTATTGTTCTTTTGTGAATGTAGCATAGCTCATGTAAAAAATAGTTTAGTAATTATGTAGTTGTGTAGGAGCTTTTACTTTTGCTATTTTCTTTTCATCTACCCAACACATGAATTTGCAAAAAGAATTATATGAAAATTGTGTTCTAAGAGTAAGATTGTTATCTCTCAGTTGTACTCACGTTTTTTCTAACAAAAAGTTCAACTAATTTAATATCATACTAGTTGCATTCCTAAATAACATGCATTTTTCTAACTGTAAAATAACTAAGAAAACAACTTAACTAGTAAACAAATATGTAAAATAACTAAGCGCACTTGTACGAGTTTAAAAAGTATTTTTCAAGTATTAAATTACAAGTACATTAATTGAACTCATATTTAACTTCTAATACGAGTTAAAACACTATACCAAAAATAAGCTCATTACTTGAATTTAAACAAAGTTTCGTAAACCTGGATTATCCAATTTTGTGACACCATTTATAAAAGATTATGAATAAAAATTTGGTTTCATCTGGTTGTGAATGAAAAAAGATAGATAAAAGTTCCCATTTTGTAATTAGTAAAATCATGAGGTTAACTTAGTTACAAAACACTATTACACCAAACAACTAGAATTATCATATAATATATCATTTATGTAGCATCTTTTGTTTCATAGAATTTTCACACACTAATCGTTAACAATATATGCATGCGACTCTCATTATGGTCCACAATTATGCACCTCACGAACATTACATTATTACATCACATATTGAGAAAGTAGTGTTCTTTGATGATTAAAAATATGATGTAAAGGTGTAACTGTATTGACTATCAATACATAGGTATGGAGGCGGCTGGAGCTGTTATTGCAATCGGCCCTGGAGTCACTACATGTAATGTTGGAGATCTTGTGGCTTATGCTGGATTCCCGACGGGCGCTTATGCTGAAGAACTCATACTTCCCGCAGATAGAGTTGTACCAATTCCGTTGTCTATTGATCCTATCGTTGCAGCTGCTGTGCTCTTCAAGGGTTTATATTAACCGCAGAACTTTTAGTCCGCCGTTGTTTTAAGGTGACTAAAAGTATCCTTTCGGAAGGGTCGGTGGATTTGTTGTTGGGGATTCGGGTATATGATCACAACAATAATAATCTGAGAGTCGTGTAAACACTTTCAGATTGAAGTATTTCGATGGTTCTATCGAAATCTTTAATCGGATAAAACTCAGGGTTAGAAACTTGAATGTGTTATATTTCTTATGCCTGAACCAAACCTTCTGTGTCACAACATGAAATGTTGTAACATAAATACATGACCAACAATAACCGTTCAACAGTTATCACGTTTAACAGTTATCAATAGTAACTGATGTACAGCCATAACTGCTTCATAACCGCTATAGCAATTATATACACAGCTATGTAACCAGCAGTACCTTTAATGTACTAGCAGTACCTTAGCAGTACTTACAGTATACTAACAAGTACCTTAGTATACCAGCAGTACCTTTATTCATAATCACAATAACGTCAAACAAGTGTGTACTCCACACAACCCCGACTTGTTGAACATTTACTATGATTAACATTGGTCATCTAAGTCAATCCATTACACTTAAATCACATTAATGACTCAAAATCACAAACAATCCTCCCCCATTTAAGTGTAATCTTATTAACTTAAAGCAAACACATAACAAACACCAAATTGATGCATAAATGAAATATCGAGACGATTGAATTTCACATTAGTACATTAGCATTCCAAATATTCGAATATCAGAGTGTCACTAAGGATTGAACTCTTTCTATTCATAGTGAATACATGAAGATAATATACACACCAGTTTACACATTCACATGTTCTTCCTGACACATATTTTACTAGCTTGTGTCCTATCCTTCAATAAGCATATCAAAGCCAAGTCCCAAGCTTCTTGAAGCAGCTAAACTTCATGCTTATATAGGTGGTTTTTTACTCTTGCACCTGCACATGCAATTTTTCAAAAAACCATTAAGAAATATAATTTCAACCTCCTTTATCTTGCAGTTCCGAACACATACCATGGGATGAAGTAATTATGTGTTCCAATCCAATCATACCAAGCTTTCCACATTGAATTCAGCATTTAACATTGCGTTAAATGGGAATTGGGTATCTTGATACATGGATTTAATTAAATGGACTTTAGACCCATCCCCTTAGCCGCCTTACACACGAGATCTCTTGCTAACCCTTTGGTTAAATGATCGGCTAAGTTCAGCTGAGTTCTTACAAACTCCACATATATCACACCATTCATGATAAGCTCACGAATCATGCTATGTCTAACACCTAAGTGTCTAGACTTTCCATTGTACACTTGACTATAAGCCTTAGCCAAAGTAGCAGCACTATCACATCTGATAGAAATGGTAGATATCGGTTTAGGCCACAAAGGAATTTCATAAACCAAATTCCTTAGCCATTCAGCTTCATTACCAGCTGCAGCCAATGCAACAAATTCAGACTCCATTGTTGAGCTTGTAATACAAGTCTGTTTCTTTGAAGCCCAAGAAATAGCACCTCCTCCAAGGAGGAATACCCACCCACTAGTAGATGAGTGATCTTCCATGTTGTTAATCCAACTGGCATCTGAATAACCTTCTAAAACAGAAGGATAACCACTATAAGTCAGACCATAATTCATGGTTCCCTTCAGATACTGAAATACTCTACCCAAAGCTTGCCAATGTAGAGTACTAGGATTGCTAGTATACCTACTAAGCTTTCCCACAGCAAAAGTTATGTCTGGTCTAGTGCTAATCATGGCATACATAAGACATCCAATAGCACTGGAGTATTCTAGTTGAGACACTGGAGTTCCTTTATTATTTCGAAACTTCACAGTAGGATCC
The DNA here is from genome assembly GCA_021014915.2 of Artemisia tridentata subsp. tridentata. NCBI lineage: Eukaryota > Viridiplantae > Streptophyta > Magnoliopsida > Asterales > Asteraceae > Artemisia > Artemisia tridentata. The sequence goes on along the minus strand of CP139504.1, from coordinate 350,863,847 downwards.
ACTGGGGTACGAACAGGAGTACAATTAGCAAAATTAAACTTTGCCAGTATCTTCTCAATATAGTGAGATTGAGAAATAGAGATACCATTGTTTCCTCTTTTGATTCTAGTACCAAGAATCACCTCAGACTCCCCCAGATCTTTCATATCAAAGTTAGATGACAAGAATTCCTTTGTCTTATCAACTTGATCTTGGTCAGTACCAAATATCAACATGTCATCCACATATAAGCAAATTATTACTCCTTTACCAGAAGCAATGAATTTACTATATACACATTTGTCAGCTTGGTTTAAAGAAAAACCATTAGACAAGACAACATCATCAAACTTTTGATGCCATTGTTTTGGTGCTTGTTTCAGACCATACAATGTTTTCTTCAATTTACACACTTTTCCTTCATGTCCAGGCATCACAAACCCTTCAGGTTGTTTCATGTAAATTTCCTCATCCAACTCACCATTTAAGAATGCAGTTTTCACATCCATTTGGTGAATAACCAGATCATGTATAGCTGCAAGAGCTATTAACAATCTAATAGTGGAAATCCTTGCAACAGGAGCATAAGTGTCAAAGAAGTCAATACCCTCCTTTTGTCTAAAGCCTTGGATAACCAATCTGGCTTTATACTTATCTATGCTACCATCCACTTTCATTTTCCTTTTATGAATCCATTTACATCCCAATGCTTTGCATCCATAAGGCAAATCAGTTAATTCCCAAGTATCATTATGCATGATGGAATCAATCTCACTTTGAACTGCTTCTTTCCAAAAGGAAACATCTCTTGAAGCCATTGCTTCACTCAAAGACATTGGATCCTCCACAACAATGAAACAATATTCATGTTGAGAGAAAGTCTTATCTCTTGTTCCTTCAACTAGATAAAGTTGAAATTCACCACCAAAAGACTTAGCTTTTCTTGTTCTAGTGCTTTTCCTAGGAACAAGTGAACCAGGTACATTAGCAGTACCTTCTGGTACATCAGCAGTACCTTCAACATCATCATCAGCGATCTTACTAGAAGATGATTGAATCATACCTCGTGGTCTAGGTATAGATGTAAACCGTTCTTCATCAAATATATGCATCTCTTGACACTATTATAGAGTGGTAAGAAGAAAGTGCATCTTCTTTTGCCAGCGACGAAAGTCTTGCCCTTCAAACTTGTCCAACTTATCAAACTTGCTCGTCATGTCTTTCACGGATTGACTGGTTGTCATGATCACTAAATACTTCAATCTTTGTTGGGGATTCGGGTATATGATCACAACAATAATAATCTGAGAGTCGTGTAAACACTTTCAGATTGAAGTATTTCGATGGTTCTATCGAAATCTTTAATCGGATAAAACTCAGAGTTAGAAACTTGAATGTGTTATATTTCTTATGCCTGAACCAAACCTTCTGTGTCACAACATGAAATGTTGTAACATAATTACATGACCAACAATAACCATTCAACAGTTAACACGTTTAACAGTTATCAATAGTAACTGATGTACAGCCATAACTGCTTCATAACCGCTATAGCAATTATATACACAGCTATGTAACCAGCAGTACCTTTAATGTACTAGCAGTACCTTATCAGTATACTAACAGTACCTTAGTATACCAGCAGTACCTTTATTCATAATCACAATAACGTCAAACAAGTGTGTACTCCACACAACCCCGACTTGTTGAACATTTACTATGATTAACATTGGTCATCTAAGTCAATCCATTACACTTAAATCACATTAGTGACTCAAAATCACTAACATTTGTAGCGAGTCAAATAACATATATTTTAAGTATATCTAATATGTTGGTGGATCTTAGGGGTGCACAAGCACTTTTTTGTACATAATTAAATTTAAACAAAAAATATTAACTGTTTTTGTTAAGTCGAAAGAAACACTAAAATATTAACTGTATGATGGGACTTGAACCCAACATCACATGATACCGCTAAGTTACAATCAAAATTTCCACCTCTACCACAATTGGCACGCAACTACTCTTAGAAACAGGCAAATTCCTAGTCTTTTCATGTGTGTTTTTCTTAGCGTCCACTAGGTTTTGATTTTGAACAATGTCTTTATGTCTAACATGTTCCTTTGGTGTCACAAGTGACACACGCGTTGAACTAATCCTAGAAGAACTAGATGCACTCATGTGATCTGGTTTTGCAACAGCATATTCCTTTTCACTAGGTCTAGACTGTGAAGTGACTGGTTTTGACAAAACTTCTTCCGTATCAACTTGGGAGGCAAACCGTGTTTTTGAAACATTTGACCGTTCAGATCTAAACGCTGTCAGTTGTCTAACAACTGATTGGTTCCTAAGTGGTGGTTTCCCCAAGATTGATGGTTTTGCAAACTTAGTGTTCACACCATTTCCATTCAATTTTCTCAATTCGTTTTTCAATGATGCAATCGCAAAACCCTTTTCCTGAAGTTGAGCCTTGAATTCATCATTTTTGGCAATCAAAGAGGTAATTTGCTCTACATTCTTAGTTTTCGATTCTTTGATTGTATCACTCAGTTCTTTGCAATGAATTTTTAAAGACTCATTTTCCTTAAACAATTCAGTCACTTTATGATCTAATTCTGCATTATTTGTTGCAATAACATCATTGTCATGTTTAGTCTTAACTTCATTACATATGTCACGCATCTCAGTCAATCTGTTTTTCAGGTTTTTGATCGTTAAGTTTTTGGCTTCTAGAAACCCTTACTTTCTATCCTTCCTTTTTCTTTCACATTGTTCAAATATGCTCCTTAGCAAACTTTGAACAATTTCTGAGTTTTCATCATCTTTGTCACACCTTAACCTCTTGGAGATCATAGTTGAGAGCACTTCATAACTAAGTGGATACTCTTTCTCAGCCAGCATAAAGAGTTCAATCCCACTTGATGTGTACAAATGATGAACACTGCAATGACTTAGGAATTCCCAGGTTGTAGATGGATCATAATATGGAAACTTCCAATAATCATCTTTGGGATCAGGATCAAACATCCTATTGAATTCAACCCATAATTCCTGTTCCTTAACATCATTGCTAGAATTTGTGGCTAGCCTAATCTGCACTAGATTCCACAATTCTTCCAAATCTGCTCTATCAGATGCTCTAACTAAATTTTCAAAATTCTTGAAGATAGCAGACTGTCCCCCAACCCTTGATACTTTCCATGACTTACCAAATCTATCATGGTGTATTTCCCAATCAATTATAGGGTGTCTAGACCTAATTGGATCAGCATGTATGATAGTAGGTAAAGTTATCAACATTTTACTTACTTGCTCTGTGTCCAATTTTGCTACTTCTTTCATCTGAGCATCTTCCTTCTTCTTTGAAGACCTTTCTTGTGTGTGTTCAGGAGGAGTGCAGTGGTTCTTTTTGTATGCTTCAATGTATAGATGCTGCAACTCTTCAAATGATTTTCTTTTGAGTTGATGATCCTTCCAATTTGCTGACCTTTTCAGATATAACTTGAAGAACTTCATCTGCTCTTTCTGATCATGTGGCAATTTAAACCCTTTCTCCTTATACTGCATGATCTGCTGAAATACATCATTTAAGGCTTCTTCTCTATACTTTTTGGTGATGAATTCTTCAAGCTTGGCTGTCTTTTCTTCTACACTGAGAGACTCATCATCCATATACACAGAGGCTTGACCTCTTACAATTGGATCAATAGAGATAATCCATTGTAGTTGTGCATCAAATATTTGTGCAGCTTGAGAATCAATAAGAGCTTGAGCAGCATCTTCAGCATCTTTCTGCTCTTTCATTTCTTCAAGCATTCTTGAAGCTTCAAGTGCTTTTAGCTCTTCTTCATGAACCCTCTTGGCCTCTTCTTCTCCTAAAGCCATCTGAATTTGCTGAGTTCTTTTCAACTTCTTGGACTTTGGCTCATCTTCAATCAGAATACCTTTGCCCTTATCCTTTGGAGGTGAATCTTGTGATGGAGCAGAAGATTGCTCATCAGCAATTAAAACCCTCTTTCTCTTGTACACTCTCTCAGCAGACCCTTTATACCCCATATCCAATAGCCTTTCTCTCCTAGCAGACTCTTCTTCTGGCCTAGCAGGCTCTTGCCCTGCTCCAACAGGCTCTTGCCCTGCTCCAACAGGCTCTTCATCATAAACTTGAGTTCCATCATGGAATTCAAATTTAGCTTGTTCCTCCTCTTCTTCCTCATCTTCAGACCTATCCTTCCTCCCCTTTTTGGAAGAGTGATCTATCCTATCAGCATCTGACTGTGAAGAACTAGATAAAACAACCTTTGCAGACTTTTTACCTTTTAACTTCTTCACTTCACCCTCCAATCTCTTAACCCTCTTGACCAATTTGATGTTGATCTGAGAAAACCTTTCATTTTGACTTTTAAGAGCATTCTCTAAGAACTTCACCTTGTCTTTCAACTCCTGCATTGTCTGAGGTGATTGGGTTTGTGATATATGATGTGGGGATGGTGGTGGTGTTGCTGATGGTACTGGAGATGGTGTTGGTGATTTTGGATGTGTTTGTGAAATGAAACCATGTGAAGAACTAGATGATGGTGTATCAGCAGATGGTGTGGGTTCTTCTGGATGTTGTGGTACCATTTCATCAAAAAGTGGAACTTCCTCTCCTCTAAAACCAATTCTCATATTTGAAAATACTTTGTGAGAAAGTTTTGGTGTTTCATAAACTGAGTCTGTGGGAAGCAACACATGTTGTAATTTTCCAATGATGCAACCAATAAATCTTGGATACATCAAAAACTTTGTTTTACTTTTCACATTGTTTATCAATCCTTCAAAAATATATTTAGAAAAGTTGTATTTTCTGTTTGTTGCTAAGCAAATGAGAGCAGAGGCCATGTTGCCACTAAATTGCTCCCAAGAGGTTTTCTTCTGGCTCAAACAGTGAAGGATTGTGTGAATCAAAAATCTCCATTGTGGAGTAAGATGCTTTTTCAGAAAAGTGAGTTTGTTGGACTCAGCATGATACCCCATTCTTGTTAAATTTTCAAAAATTTCAGTATCTGGTAACTGACTAATACCATCAGAATCATCCAAATGAAGATGCCTTCTTAAGGATGACTCAGTAAGAGTCAAATGTTTACCATCCACTTTGGCTTTTATTCTTTGTTCCCCATTTTCAGAAGTTTTAATTTTAGCAGATTGCCAAAATTGTAAAATTTGATTTTCATAAATAGTGGGATTGACTAGCAAAGCAAACCTGATGTAGGAGTTGTTTAAAAAGTCCACTACTTGATGAAATGAGGCATTATCCTCTGACTTTTCCAAAAATGCTAACTGATTGTGACGTTGGACAAAATCTAGAACAACTGTGGAAGCCATAATGAAAATTTTTAATATGTAGGTGGGATTTGTTGGTAGTACTGGTAGAAGATGAAAGGTGTATGTGAATTATGATAGTGACTGATGAAAGAAGATATGAGAGAATTACTTTTAACCGACAATAAGAAAGATTAAAATAAGTAAATGAAAAGGCGGTTAAAAAGATCTTTTATATGTAAAATATAATATAATATAATCATCAGTGAATTACATAACTACCCCAACGGCTAATTTTAACTACCAGGCCTAATGGCTAAAACTTTTTCTGACAGGCTCAACGGCTATGTAGCAGTACCTTTTTATACTAGCAGTACAAATTTTGAACTACCAGTACCTTTTTAAGTTTTATAAAAATCCCTTATAGTTTTTAGCAAACTACCAGCTATCAACGGATTTGAGTTGTCTTTACCAAAAGCCGTTTGCTTATGGACTAGCTAACTATTTACAATTAAGTATGGTCAGTTAACAACCATATAGTTTTTGGTAAACTATCAACCATCAACGGATTTGAGTTGTCTTTACCAAAAGCCGTTTGCTTATGGACTAGTCAACTCTTAAGTTTGTGAAAACTTGGTGAGCTGAATACCAAAAGCCATGATGGCCCAAAAGATGGTGTAATTTCCTTGGATGGAGGAAATTTAAATCAGGCAATGATGCTGTGTATCTTGGATGATTTGCTCAACAAGTGAAATCATCTAATAGCATGCCTTTGAGTTGAAAACATTTCTTAGTTTGATCTAGATAGAACTTTCTCCTTGAGAAATGCTTCATCCCTTCTAGATATATGATCTAACTCTCTCTTTTTCAACTCTTCATCATCTTATATGCTCTTGTCTTTTCTTTCTTCCATTCTGGGCTATTAATTCCTCCCCTGAGATTGTTATTTCTCCTGAAATGAATATAACTTTTGTTGCCCCTTTTGTTTGAAAGAACTCTTGTTTTGTTATCAACCTGAAATGTGTTAGTTGCAAACCAAAAGAACAAAGTGTAGAACACTTGATCTATATAATTGTAAACATTCAAGCATTTATATGAACAAAACATAGCAATTTTGTATCAGCAGGACCAATTATGAACTAACAGGACCTTTTGACTAACTAGCAGTACCATGTTTAAAATCCAATACCAGTTAATTTTATGAACAAAAACACTTGTTTTTCAAAGATTTATCATTCCAATACCTCCTACAAGATATTTGAATCTACCTAAATCAAAAGCTTTGGTGAGAAGGTCTGCATAATTCTTTTCAGAATCAATTTTAACTACTTGAATTAACCTCTTCTCATTGCAATCCCTTATGAAATGGTGTCTGATTTCAATATGTTTTGTTTTTGAGTGTTGAACTGGGTTTTTAATGATACAAATAGTACTGCTATTGTCAATATAAATAATGGTGTTAAGAAAATTGTACCCATAGTCAAGCAATTGATTTTGGATCCAAAGAACTTGCCCACAACAACTTGCACCAGCAACATATTCTGCTTCAGTTGTAGAATTGGCCACCATTGTTTGTTTCTTGCATTGCCAAGAGATTAGTCTGCAACCAAGAAATTGACATCCACCAGTTGTGGATTTTCTGTCTAGTGTTGCACCAGCATAGTCACTATCCGAATAAGCCATCAATTCAAAAGATGATTCCCTTGGATACCAAAGACCCAACCTAGGTTGACCCTTAAGATATCTAAAGATTCTTTTGACTGCTGTGAGATGAGAGATCTTGGGATGTATTTGAAACCTTGCACATACACATACTGAGAACATGATATCTGGTCTTGATGATGTAAGATACATCAAGGACCCAATCATAGATCTATAATTGTGCAAATCCATATCTTCTCCTTCAGCATCCTTGAGTAGCCCTTTGTCTGGATCCATTGGTGTACTTGCAACCTTAGAATCAGCAAAATTAAATTTCCTTAAGATCTCAGCTACATATTTATCTTGGCTGATAAATATGCCTTCTTTTGATTGTTTCACTTGGAGACCTAAAAAGAAAGTAAGTTCCCCCATGGAACTCATTTCAAACTTACTGTGCATAAGTTTTTCAAATTCTACACACAAGTCTTGGTTTGTTGATCCAAAGATTATGTCATCAACATAAATCTGCACTAACAAGATGTCTTTCTTTGTCCTTTTGATGAACAAAGTTGGATCAATCCTGCCTCTTTGGAATCCACTTTCTAGTAGAAAACAAGCCAATGTTTCATACCATGCCCTTGGAGCTTGGTGTAGACCATACAAAGCCTTGGTAACTTTGTAAACTTTATCTGGATACTCAGCATCAATGAAGCCTGGAGGTTGAGATACATAAACTGGTTCTTCAATTTCACCATACAAAAATGCACTCTTAACATCCATTTGATAGACAGTGAAGCCTATGAATGAAGCATAGGCTAAGAAAAGCCTAATTGCTTCAAGTCTTGCAACTGGAGCAAACACTTCTTCATAATCTACCCCTTCCTCTTGAGTATATCCTTGTGCTACCAATCTAGCCTTGTTTCTGATCACTATACCCCTTTCATCTTTCTTGTTTCTGAACACCCATTTGGTTCCAATTGCCCTATGACCTCTTGGCAAATCAACCAATATCCAAACCTTCTGAATCTTGAATTGGAGAAGCTCTTCTTGCATAGCTTCCACCCAACTTGCATCATCTAAAGCTTTGTTTATGTTTTTGGGTTCAGCCTGAGATAGAAAACATGAAAACAGGCATATATTGGAATTATCATTATTCTTTTCTTCATACATAGAGGAGATTAACCCTTCTTCATTTGAGGATAAGACTTGAGATAAACCAACTTGAGATCTTGTTCTAACACCAGAAGTCATGCTTCCAATCACATCATCAGATGAGTGATCTTTTAGAATTCTAGTGTTTGGTGTTTTAGGAACTTCATATGTAGTTGGAAGATTGCTAATCCCAACCTCTTCTTGAAAAGAATCATCTATTTGAACATTCAATGGCTCAGCAGTACCAATACTTGTACTAGCAGGACCATCTGAAGAACTGGCAGTACCATTGTCATTAGCACCACTTTCTTGATTCTCTTGATTCTGAGTTCCTTGATCTTCTTCATTGCCTTCATTTCTTGAGTTTGAAGGTCCTTCTTGACTTGAAGATAGATCCATACTTTTCCAAATTGGCATCCAGATGTAATCTTGATTTTTAGGAGAGTCAACATTGTCTTCAGAACCTGCATTTTCATTAGCATTTGTACCTGTAACAGGCACATAATTCATAGATTCTGAAAGCCTATCAACATCAAACATCCAATCTGGTCCAACTCCTTTCACATTTGCTAGTTTCTCTTGAAACTCTATGTGAAGATTTTCTTCTACTAGCCTAGTGCAAGTGTTAAACACTCTATAGGCCTTACTCTGCAAGGAATACCCTATCAAAAAGCCAACATCTGCTTTTCCATCAAATTTGCCTAAATGATCTTTGGTATTGAGAATAGTGACTTGACAACCAAAAGGTCTCATAAAACTTAAAGATGGTTTTCTACCAAAGAAAAGTTCATAAGGTGTTTTTCTATGTGGTTTTGTCACAAGAACCCTGTTTTGTACATAACAAGCAGTACCAACTGCTTCAGCCCAAAATGAAATAGGCAACTTAGAGTCTACTAACATAGTTCTAGCAGCCTCTATAAGTGTTCTATTCTTTCTTTCTGCTACTCCATTTTGCTGAGGTGTTCTAGCTACACTAAACTCTCTTTTTATGCCTTTTTCCTTGCAAAAGTCATCCATAACTCTATTCTTGAACTCTGTCCCATTGTCACACCTGATGATTTTGACTTTCTTATCAGATTGGTTTTCTACCTCAGTGATATAGGTTTTAAGTATCTCACTAGTTTCATGTTTAGATCTTAAGAAGAAAACCCATGAAAATCTGCTATAGTCATCAGTAACAACCAGACAATATTTCTTTCCATTCAAGCTGCACACATTAGTAGGACCAAAGAGATCCATATGAAGCATATGTAAAGCCTGAGTAATAGAGTTTTGGGTCTTGGGCTTACAAGAAGCTCTATGTTGTTTGCCTTTTAGACAGTCAACACAAGTTTGGTCGTTTTGGAAAATCTTTTTGGGTAAACCTCTTACTAAATCATATTTTGCAATAGTGTTGATTGTTTTAAAGTTTACATGACCAAGCCTTCTATGCCAAAACATAGATTCATCCAATGAGGCTTTTGCTACCAAACAAGTTAAACCTTCCTTGGGATCAATGTTCTTTAAATTGACACTATACATATTGTTCCTTTTTGGAATTTTAAGAAGTATCTGACTCTCATCAGGCATCTTAAAATCAGAAGAAAGAACCATACATCCATTGTCAGTAAATAGAACATTGTTCTTTTTGTCACACATTTGTGAGACACTAAGAAGATTAAACTGAAGTTCTTTCACAAAATACACATTTTCAAAATCTATTTTATTGGTTTTGATAGTACCTTTACCAGTGATCTTTCCTTTTATTCCACCCCCAAAGGTAACATATCCTCCATCAAATGTTTTGAAATCTGAGAGGAATGACATGTTGCCTGTCATGTGCCTTGAACACCCACTATCAACGTATCCTTGATCTTCAATATCAGTTGAATGTTCCTGCACATGAATAAACATATTAGTTTCCTTGGGGTACCCAAGCCATGACAGACTTGGGTTTGCCTTTTGCATCAATGAAGTCAAACCTTTTCAGGATTGTTGATGCACCTTTTGATTGGATTGGTTTCCAAATCCAACATGCTGAGGACTTAACAGCACTTTCCCTTCTAATCCATTGTGTGGTCTTTGGTCTATCAGTACCAATTTTGGCAATACCAATTTTGGCAGTACCATGTGGTCTAGCAGGACCTTTTGGTCTAGCAGGACCTTTGGTTTTTGGACTCCAAACTTTTGTTTTGACCACATTTATCTTTTGAATAGGATTCTTCTCAACTTTTGGTACACTTTTGAAAGTGTTTCTTGTACCCTTTTCAGTTGGTTTTGTAATAACAGGCTTATGTTGTCTAACAGTATGTTTAACATTTGTGGTGTTAGACTTAACAAAACTTTTTCTGGGGTGAGTAACATTTGTTTTAGCTTTTGATTTACTCCCAGAAACCCATTTATTACAATAAGCATGAAGATGATTAAAGCTACCACAATAATAACAAGCCTTATTAAACATAACAAAGTCATCACCTAGTTGTTGTGACTTTAGGTTGTTCCAATTTCTTTGGCTTCCCCTAGGTTTGTTATTACAATTTTTACAACTTTCAACTGTCTTCAAAACAGTTTTGGCCTTAGCTTTAACTTCTACTTTCTTAGGAATGGTTGGTCCTACTTTGATTCCTTTGATAGGAATAGTCTGATCTTCATCATCATCAGATACCCAATCCTCAATAATTAGGACATCTGGTCTCTTATCAGTGAGCACCTTAGAGAGTGAAACATTCTTAGCATTCTCAGAAGGTCCACTTATCACTACAGGTTTATCTAATGGTTTGTTAACAAATTCATGTAAACCTGATACAGCAAGATCACTACCCTGGGGACATGGAATTCCTCTATAAGGAGGTGGACATTCATTGTATCCTATCCCTGATTTTATTTTCTTATTCAACTGATTCTCTACTATGCTCTTAGTACACTGAGAAGCATTTTCCAATTTAGTAACAGTCAGTTGAATATTGTCTCTAGCTAATGTCACTTTAGTGCACTCAGTCCTTAACATTTCTATTTCAGTATCTTTCAAATATATTTGTCTATTAAGAGCACCTTTAGCATCAGAAAATGTGAGTTCATTTTCTCTATAGTGAATGATTTGTTTTTCTAGCTTGGACATACCACACTGATGGTTAAATAAGGTTTGTTGGGTTTTTCTGTGTTCTAATACTTCTGTATCATAAGCTTTACTTATGATTTCTAATTCTTTAAGAGATTCACAATTATTAGGACATTTGATAATTTGTACCTCAGGGGTGGAGAATGCCATCAAAGCCAATTCATCAGAAGTTGACTCATCTTCACCCATGAAACTCCAATCAAAACCCATGCCATCAATAGCAACCATTGCTTTTGGCTCTGCAACTTCAACAACCTTACTCTTGCTTTCAAAGCTTCCTTTCTTCTCAAAGCTTCCTTTATTCCTGTTGTCAAACCCTCTACCCTTGTCATCCTGCTTCTTAGGTCTTCTACACTCTCTAGAGTAGTGACCTTTCATGTGGCAGTTGTAACACTCCACCTTTGACTTATCATAGCCAGCAGGCTCATTTCCATCTATCAGAATCTTCTTGCCAGTTCTCATCATCAACTTCTTGGCTCTAATGCTTAAAAGTGAAAGTTGCCACTTTATGTCCATTTCTTCAAGATCATCAGGATGAATCTCTTGAAGGTCTTCAAATGATAATACAGACCCATTGTGCTGAGATGTAAGAAAAGCACACCCAATTGTTTCATCTAATATGGATTTGGTACTACCAGAAGTACTAGCAGTACCAAAGGTTGTATTAGCAGTACCTTCTTCTCTGCTACCTTGTTCTTCATTATCAACCTTTGAGATGCTTGGGGATGAAACAAAAGCCATATTTCCAGAACTTGACCCAGTAGTCTTCTTTACTTCATGCTCTACTATTTTGAAATTGTTGTAGAGATCATTGAGACTCATCTGGTCAATATCTGACTTGTTCTTCCATACAATTACATGCATAGACCATTCTGAAGGTAAACTTCTAAGAAATTTAGAGTTTAGGTCTTCTTGAGTTATCATCACTTCATGGATGGCTAACTGACTTGCAAGCTTCTGAAGTCTATTGAACATACTGTCCAAAGACTCATTGGTTGTGGCTGTGAAGTTCTCAAATTGTTGTTTGAGAAGGGTTTTCTGTGTTTTCTTGGTAGCATCATTACCACCAAACCTAGCCACAATTGCTTCAAAAAGGGTTTTGGCATCTTTGTATTTGTTGAAGATCAGAAGTTGATCATTTGGAATAGTCATCAGTAACATACTCCTTGCCTTTAAATCATTTCTCTTCTGAACTTTTTCATCTGCATTTGATGGTTGATCTTGTATTCTTGTTACAAGAGCATCATTTACTGTTGTAGTGGTGATTTGGGGTTTAAAGGAATTGCCTTGTTCAATGATCTCCCAGAGTGCATAGTCCTGCACTTGAAAGTATTGTTCAACCCTTAGTCTCCACATTTCAAACTCGTTTTGCTTGAGTAATGGAAGTTTAGCTGCAACATTGGTTTGAATATGTTCAACATCCATTTTTCTTTTAAATTAGTAAATATCAAGCCTAGCTCTGATACCACTTGTGGAACGCTTTTGTTTAATGTTCTTGAAGTTCAAACACTTGGGATATGAATCTTAGTAATGTGTTTGAGAGATATTTATGTATTGAATGTGTTTAGCATGCGGAATCTACTACAACACACTTTAAAAGAACACAAGGTGGTGAGTTTGAGTAAATGAGTGAATGCAATGAACAAAGAACACAACTTTGGTTAACACAAAACGATTCAATATTATTGATGAAATAATACGGATGATCTAAGTATCACCGGGATTACAAAGTAATCTTGAATCTATGATTGTAGAAAGGATTTTTGATTCGAAGTAACTAAGTTACTTGAGAGATAGTTTGGTTCGTGGTTAATTGTTGTGAAAGATGCATGCATGAAGTAGTGACTAAGATATCCTTTTATAAGATAAGGATATCTTTTTACATGTTGTCAAGTAGATGAATATAATACTATACTTTGACTATATTGGCGCCTACAATTAAATACAACTACCCATGTACACTCTGATATATTCTTCTGTCACCACAGAAGACTATTCTACTTCTACATAACGTATAACAATGTACAAAGACTAATAATTCAACTAAATATCTATTACAAAATATCTAATCGACTTGACATAAGCTTGGCAGGCTCTTCATTAGCTAGCAGTACCTTCTACCCAGAAGGTACTGGTAGAACATCTTCGTACATAACAAAATCAACTAGCAGGCTCTTCATCGACTTGGCAGGCTCTTTGACTTTGATCATTTTATTCCCAACAATAAAAAATTCAGGAAATTCCGGGTTTTTACATGGTAGTTTATTTTGAAGACTTTCTTTCTTTTGTTGCATTGAGATTTCAAGATCAATACAATGTTTTTCAAGCTGTAAAAATCTTTTTGAAAGTTCATTATAAACTTCTTTTTCAACCATATCATTTGATTTGAAAAACTCAGCCGTAGGCAAAGAACTCGACGTATTATCATGTTCATGTTCAGCATCCTGATCAATTTCTCCCCCCTTATGACTCATATTTGTTGAATAAGAGGTAATATTGCTATCAGTCTTTTCCAACAGATATGTGTCATAAGTAAGTTTAAGATGATCAGTATGTTGTTGTTCATTAGAAAGAGCATTATCTAGATAAGACAGATGTACCACATCAGATTGTGCTTGGTGATTTTCAGGTACGTAAGCTGCATTCTCACATATTGTGAAATCACCTCCTATGCTGTCACCATCATCAAACTTGTCTGATCTTGTTCCATTCCCCATTTGTTTAGCCCTTTCATCAATAAACCCATTAACATTACTCATCAATTGTAGTAATGTAACTCTGAACACGTCAACCTCGAATCCAGTGTAATTAGCAAAACACCCTTTTGTCATCTGACTGTCATAGTCATAGTCCTCAGTGTATTGCGAGTCAATGAACACCTGGAGTTGGTTATTGATCACACTGAAAGCTGCTCTGGATCTTGCTTCAGAGAATTCTTCTTTGTCAAGTTGTTGTTCGAGTTGATCTAAATATAGAGTCATTTCGACTGTGAAATCATGAACATCTTGACCAAAGAGTGCTGTGAAAGCCCGTGTGTAACCCATCACGTATTCAGATTTATCAAACAGAACCTTGAGATGTGAATGAAGTAGACGAAAACATTCGATGCGACTTTCCTTTGCATTAAACAGCATAAGTGACAGATGAAGCTCTTTCTCTTGTGATTTCGGGCACGAAGATTCCACATTGGTATTATCAGAATCACACACGTACATTTGTTGTCCAGAATTGGAAATCATTAGGTTATCATATGTGTCGTACAACTTGAGTACCTCAGATATTAAGGAATCTGAAGTAGTAGACATGATGTAACCGTGCACGGGATTTTACAATTCTATGATTTAAACCGAGAAATAGATTCTTTCGCGGGATTTTACAAAAATCAAGAATGAACCGTGAAGTGATGTTTGATGTGTGTTATGATTAGTGATTGGGTAGACTTGTTGATCTGTTGTTTAGTTGTTGCAAGTTATTATGGCAAAATTTTGGTCTGAAAAACTTAGAAACTCAATAACTTCATTCTGGAGCGATTTCAGGCTTCAAAACTTGGGTTGAATGAATAAATTAATTCAACGTGTCCTTCTCCTCAGTCTCACGGTCGTTTTGACAGGTGTTTCGCTGAAAACGGAGTTACGGTTCAAAAGTTATGGCCGTTTGAAGTTTTGACGTAAAAATAGCACCTTTGAGGATACAAACCGAGTACACGCAGCAGAGACAAACCGAGTAGACACAAACCGAGTAGACTCCTCAGAGACAAACCGCGTCTACACAAACCGAGTACACGCTGGAGGGACAAATCGAGTAGACACAAACCGAGTAGACTCCTCAGAGACAAACCGCGTCTACACAAACCGAGTACACGCTGGAGGGACAAATCGAGTAGACACAAACCGAGTAGACTTCTCATAAACAAACCGGGTCTACACAAACCGAGTATACGCTGGAGGGACAAATCGAGTAGGCACAAACCGAGTAAATTCCTCAGAGACAAACCGAGTCTACACAAACCGAGTACACGCTGGAGGGACAAACCGAGTAGGCACAAACCGAGTACGCGCAACAGGGACAAACCGAGTAGACACAAACTCCCAAGCACGTCGCTTTCACTGCCTTTTGTCTTTTTGCCTAAACAAGTAATAAGACAAACCGTATCTACGAATTGACACAAACCGAGTCCAAGACCATGTCCCAAGGACACAAACCGCTGCGAAGAACACAACACTAAACACCCACGAATTACCCCAAAATCACCACACCGTTCTTAGATCTGTGAATCCAAACACCAAATACCACTCTAATACTATTCTTAAGCTAGAAAGTACAAGATACAACAACTTCTAATCACTAAACAAAGCACAAAATGGAATTTATGCTACTTATCAAATCGAACCAAAAGACCTCAAAAACTACACAAATCCGTGAATACCAACTCTCATGGACCTAACCATGGCTCTTGATACCAATTGTAGGGTATTCACAATACAAGAAACACTAGTTTGAGGCTTAGTTATGGATCGATTGAAGAGAACTTAGAGAGAGAAAGTGATGGGAACTTCTAGAGAGAGAATCAATGTGTGTATTAGCTTAAGAATGAAGTGAAGTTCCAACCCTTCCCAAGTGTGGGAAGGGGTATTTATACTACTACATATTGATGCCCCTAGTGGGCTGTGGAGTGAGCTGACAGTGGGGAAAGCCCCGACCCACTCCACAAATATAAATACGACTAAGTTAATACTAATATTACTAATAATACTAAACGAATATATATAAGCCTACGAGCTATATAAATGCTAATTAGATGCTCGGGGTGACCGAGCCTTCATCTGAATATTTATATTCCTAACATGGTGGATATGGAATAATCGTTGGAGGTAAACGCCCGTACAATGCTTGAAAAGGAGACATTTGGATGTTACTATGATAGCTAGTATTATAACAGTATTCAGCCCAAGATAAGAACTTTACCCACTGTTGAGGCCGATCAAATACCATTGCACGAAGATATTGTTCAATACCTCGATTGACAACTTCAGTTTGACCGTCCGTCTGAGGATGATAAGCCGTACTATGATTCAATTTAGTACCACTGGCCTCAAACAAGTGCTTCCAAAATTTACTAACAAATATAGGGTCACGATCGGACACGACAGTTCGGGGAAAACCATGATGTTTAACTACCATCTCTACGAACAACTCCGCCACTTTGGAAGCATTAAAACTAGTTGGTAATGTCCCAAAGTGTGCATATTTAGAAAACCGATCCACCACCACAAAAATTGTTGTCAACCCTTTGAAACTTGGCAACCCAGTAATAAAATCCATTGAGACATCTTCCCACACTGCTGATGGCGTTGGTAACGGTTGTAGCAATCCTCCTGAAGCTTGCGTCACATATTTCGTTTGTTGACATATAAGACATTGTTTAACATACTCTTTAACTGATTTACGCATCCCCTTCCAATAAAACAAAGCGGATAATCCTACCAGCATTTTCTTTATTACCCCATGACCGGCACTAGGCGTGTCATGGAATTCAGACAACAATGGAATCTTTAGTTTGGATTCCGCACCAATATAGTAACGATCCTGGTAAATTAATAAACCCTTCTCACGACGAAACCCTTCCACTTCTACCCCTTGATCGAGCTCATGATGTATCTGTTGTAACTCATCCAACACTTTATTCTCACCATGCAATTCGGTCAGTAATTCCACCAACGGCTGGCTCATAGCCATAAATGCCGCTGTTACACTTTCCTCCTCTTCGTACCTACGCGACAAAGCATCAGCCACCTGATTCGACACTCCCAGTTTGTACTCGATTGAAAAATCAAATCCTATCAATTTCTTGACATACTTTTGCTGTAATGGTGTTTGAATTACCTGTTGCATAAGCTCTTTAATACTCTTATGGTCTGTTCGAATTATAAAACGGCGCCCGATCAAGTATTGTCTCCACTTGTAGATGGCTTCCACAATAGCGAACAACTCTTTTTGATATGTAGCCGCAGTGCGCATGCGAGAACCCAACTTACGGCTAAAAAAAACTAATGGGTTGCCCTTTTTGTAATAACACAGCACCAATGCCATTGTCTGACGCATCAGCCTCAACAATAAATGTGTCATCAAAATTAGGAAGTCCCAAAATTGGCGCATGAGAAAGTTGATGCTTGAGAGCATCAAAAGCCGCTTCTTCCACCGTTCCCCATTTAAAACCATCCTTTTGCAACAAATTAGACAATGGTGCCGCTATAGACGCATAGTCTTTAATGAACCGCCGATAATACCCCGTAAGACCTAAGAAACCCCTTACCTGTCTTTGCGATTTAGGAACAGGCCATTCCACTATCGCGACCACCTTCTTTGGATCCACCTCAACCCCACGTCCCGAAATAATGTGCCCCAAGTATTCAAGCGTTGTGGCACCAAACACACACTCGGAACGCTTAACATAAACTTGATGGACCGTTAAACATTGAAACACACACTGCAAATGTTCTAAATGCGCCGTAAGAGTATCACTATAAATCAATATGTCATCGAAAAACACAATCACAAATTTACGCAAATATGGGGAGAATAACCGATTCATGGTTGCTTGAAAAGTAGACGGAGCGTTGGTGAGACCAAACGACATTACCAAAAACTCATAATGACCGTCATGTGTACGAAAAGCAGTTTTGTAAACATCCTTTTCATTCACACGTATTTGATGATACCCGGCCCGTAAATCAAGCTTGGTGAAGATAATCGCACCCCCTAACTCATCAAACATTTCATCAGCCGTAGGTATTGGAAACTTATCCTTTACTATGACGGCATTCAATGCCTGATAATCAACACAAAAATGATAACTACCATCCTTCTTATTTACTAACAAGACAGGAGATGAAAAGGGACTATGACTATAATGAATGATTCCCTGACTTAGCATTTCATTAACCAATTTTTCCATCTCATTTTTTTGGTAATGAGGGTAACGATAAGGTCTAACATTCACCGGTTTAGTACTGGGATATAGGTGAATATGGTGATCAATAAGACGATGCGGAGGTAATTCAGTGGGTAACTGAAAAAGCGACTCAAAGTGCACCAAAAGTTGTTCGATCTCAGGAGGTATGACTGCGTCCGCCACCTGTGCACTCTCGGACCCTTCATCCTGTACCGTAACGCTATGTAACTCGTATACCCCATAAATCTCGTCTGTATCCAACACGCCTGCATATGATGGAAACTGATATGTTTCATGCTCAACGATGCGTCCCCTTTTAATGTATATGTCGTACCAGCAAGTGTGAATTCCATTGATTGCTGGGCATAATCGTGAGTCACCTTACCCAGCTTCTGTAACCATTGTATTCCTAACACAACGTCTGGTCCTTTCATAGGAAGTACATACAAATCAAACTCCATCGAGAACCCCTCCATATGGAGCATAACCTTAGGGCAAATGTTTTCACACAATAACGTCTCCCCACTCCCGATGTAAACCTTAAAAGGTTTGGTTGTCATAATGGGTAGCTTCATCCGTTCGGCTACGCCTGGTCAATAAGCACATGAACCTTGCCGGTATTAATCGTGCCCCAAAGTTGGAGGGATCGAGGACTCCCGTGCCCAACTAATGAATTTAGCATGGAAATATCTCCACTCTCGACAGCCTCCTCAGTTTCTCCAGTTGTCACCGGCTCCGCGACATCCTCTTCATACGCCATAAGTAATAAGAATTTTCCCGGGCACTTATGACCGCGCACCCATTTGTTATCGCAGCTAAAACATAAACCTTTACTCATACTGTTGGTCCATGAAATTGAGTAAATAAAAGAACAGATTCCATTAATAATGAACAATTGTTACAAGATTACTCAAAACCTATTAGATTACATGATAACATCTTCAGCTTCTTCAAGGGGATAATTCCGGTAAATCATCCCCTTTGGGTGACAAATAAACTCTCATTGATCCAAGCTATGCTTGATGATTCAATGACAGGATGATCCTATCAACTAATACATTTTGTATTGTTTTGTTTGTTTAGAACACACACTAACTCTATTAGAATACAGACATTATATAGAAGTAAATGAAACAAATGCACATGGGTTGGTGGTCCCCATTCCTTTTCTTTATTGAAAAGTCCCATCACTTTTCTTTATTGAAAGGCACCAACACTCCTTTTGATGTACTTTGTCTGACTTCCTTTTTGGAAGTTCCCGCCCATATTTTCAGTCTGCTTGTAGACATAGTATCTTCAGGGTCACTGAGACATTTGTCAATTCTCAGTGATACTGGTGTTGTTTGTAGCTCGTATACTTTACTCACTGACATCGTATCAGTAAGTAAAGTGTTTCTTCAAGAACGGGCTTTTTACAACACTCACTGATTTCTTTATCAGTGAGTAACCCACTATTTTATTAGTGAGTTAGGCTATTTTATGTTCAAATCTTGTCGGGGTACTTGGGTCAAATTCTTGAACCAACACATACACTCCTGTCGTTCAGCGGGCGATATCCACTTAATCGGAAGTGGTGTTGTTCCAGACGCAACCCCAACTGTAGAAGGTGTCGGTAATAGAGGTGGCTTAGGGTTCTCAAACCGTGGCGCCCCAAAATGAGCAGTCGACTTGGAGTGGTTTTGGGAAACACTGGTAACAGCCAACCCACTGGAAACCGCTTTGCCCCCTTGATCGTCCAAACGTGCCTCAGTAACCCGTGGCAAATAAAAGCCATCACCAAGAGTCGTCGGTTTAGACACCAACAATTCCCGCTGTAACGAGGGTTTAAGTCCCGATATATAAAACGAAATCAACAATTTTTCAGGAATCTCTGTCACCCGATTCATAAGTTTTTCAAAGTCACTTTGGTATTGTGCCACGGTTCCAAGTTGCAATAGTTTAGATAACGCTCCCTGCGGATCCTCATACTTACAAGGACCAAACCGATTGCGAACACTCTCCAAAAACCCGTCCCAGTTGGTAATCAAATTATTGCGCGACATCCACCAAAACCATTCGGCAGCGTCTCCTTCTAGATTAAAACCTACGACCTTGAGTCGTTGTGCATCCGCTGTTCCTAGAAGATGAAAGTATTCATGGATAGCAAAAATCCAATTGTCAGGATCTTTGCCATTAAACTTAGGAACCTCCAAACGCATGGATCGCGGTAACCCTGGATCACCACCTCCTGCTCCATGTCGAGTGAGCCCTAAATTTTTAATTGCCTGTAACTCCACATGTAACGCAGCAAGCTGCTCGTGTAGCTCCGCGTAGATTGCATCCGATTGATCCTTCAACAGCCCACGTACCGCTGCTTCGTCCATTAGCAATGAAAGCACCAGTTGATACATTAAGTATTGATAGTTTGCACACTTCAAGCGTATGCGAGCTCCCTAAGAATTTAGAAGAAAGAAAAGAGAATTTATTGAACACAACTATGACTTTCTGCATTCCCTGGTTCGGTATAAATAACAAATAAAACACGATAACTTGTATCACAAGATAACTCCTAAAACAACTCACAATATATTTTCCTAATACGACTCGATCATGACTAAAAATAAAGATAATCACATGGCATAATCCTTATGCCATACGGGCTTGGATGTGGCCCTTTTGGGTCGCGTTTCATCATCAGGCTCAATGGGCTCTTCATCAGGCTCGGACATAACAAGAGGGTTCTGATGTCCATTTACCTTCAATAAAGAGACCATTGATTCGAGATCTTGAAAACTTGTTGTTCATGATGCCATGAAAGAATTTGGAGTTTTCATCACCTTCAATGGCCCATCTTATTTTAGCCTTTTGCATGAGGTCGAGACGTTTAAGATGTTCCGAATCTTCTATTTTCTTCAAGAGATCAAGACATTCAAACATCTCATGCTCCCCAAGAGTGCCATGCTCTGCCATTGTGTCAAATACACTGATCTTTGCTTTAAACTCACTTATCTTCCCATGCTTTTAAATGACACACTAGCACGCCAATCACGAATGTGTTTTTTAAGAGATTGTAGTTTGGATTTCAAAATTGTGGACGGATGATGGTTCTGGTATGAAGAGTTAGGTGCATGATGGTTGTACCAAGAAGAAGAGACGATTGATGGGAAATCTTCATCTAAAAGCCACAAGTTAAAAAACTTGAATGGAATAGGACCAAAGTCGGTGGAATGAGTTTTAAGAACAAGTGGACAATGATCTGAATGTTTACGTGGGAGAGCAGTGAGTTGAGCGTTTGGCCAATTAGAGGTGAAGTGATGTGAAACAATAATTTGGTTATAACAAACCGCAATTTTTCAGGCTATTATTTTAATCGTACTACTATTTATTTTTGACAAATAATACAAATTAAATATTTTCTGACATTTACTGATGTTTACTGATTTAAAAAATGAGAGGTTATCTCGTTTTTCCTAAAAAACGACACCACACGCGTACCGACACCACATTAGTAATGGTATAATTTTATAATTCAATTTCGGAGTCAATAAATTTTATTTTATGCCAGTTTTATAAAAACGTCTCCAGAATTTTATTTTTCACATTTATGCGAAACCGGTATACCACGACTTCACCTCAACTCAGCGGAACACGAGGTACACAAAATACATTCTAAAATAATAAAACAAAACACCCTTTAACCCTACCCTCATAAGGGGGGAGGGAGTGGACTCGGGGAAGTGCTCGGTGCCGACCGGTGCCGATTGGGCACACCGCCGCCGGTAGGCGGTGCCGAGTGAAATGGGAGAATTTTGGTGAAGTTCACCGAAGAAGAAAAGTGAAATGGTAGACGTTTTGCAACGGTCGAATGTTGGAAAATGAAATATAGCCGTTTGGCTGTAAAATAAAAAAATAATAAAAAAAAATAAAAAAAAAAATAAAAAAATTTACCCCTTTTTTAAATTATACACTATATAAATACTACAGAATTCAACCACAACACTCATTTCATATCCAAAAAACATCTCTTATCCAACACTTTTATTAAAAAAATCACCACACAAATCTCAACCTTTTTATCCTAAAAAAATGTCTACTTCGTCCGAAGAGTACATGTACCCGTCTTCAACCAACGATTCCATGGGTAGCTCGTTGCAATTTTGGCACGACTCGTATCAATGGGTTGTAGACACGGCAAGCTCTAGCACCTTTCGCCCTCGTACACACGTTGAGCGTCATCGAGAAGTTGGTCTTGAAACTCTACTCAATGATTGGTTCGTTGAAGAACCAAAGTACAATGACGCATACTTTAGAAAGAAGTTTCGTATGAATAAAACCATGTTTTTGAGCATAGTGGCTGATATTGAAGCGCAATTCCCGTATTTTCAAGAAGGTTATGAAACTCGTCGCAAGAAAAGTTTCACGGCGCTACAAAAATGCACCTTCGCCATTAAGCAACTCGCAACCGGTAATCCGCCCGATGAATACGATGAGTATTTATGCATGGCCGCAAGAACGTCACGCGAAGCTCTTGATCATTTTTGTGACGCCATCATTCAGTTGTACGGTCGAGAGTACTTACGGAGGCCGACTCAACACGATGTGTTACGCATTTTCGAGGCCCATGAGGCTCAACATCACATACCAGGGATGCTTGGGAGCATCGATTGCACACATGTCGAATGGAAAAATTGTCCTAGAAGATTGAGAGGGCAATATACGAGAGGTGACCATGGTGTCCCGACTATTATGCTTGAGGTTACAGCGTCACAGGATTTATGGATTTGGCATGCGTATTTTGGTGCTCCGGGGTCAAACAACGACATCAACGTATTGAATCAGTCCGACTTGTATCTTGCGGAGCAAAATGGAACGGCTCCGAACACCTCATTTCACGTGAATGGGCGCTTCTACAAACGCGGTTACTACCTTACCGATGGAATCTACAACAAGTGGTCAACCTTTGTTAAGGCATACCCGTATCCAACCGACCCAAAGGAAATAAAATTCAAGAGGTTGCAAGAGGGGGCAAGAAAGGATGTCGAGCGAGCATTTGGTGTTTTAAAGGGAAAATGGAAAATTCTAGCTCGACCTATCCGGGCTATGACTAAAGCGAAGATTGGAAAGTTTGTGCACGCGGCTATTATTTTGCACAACATGGTAATAAAAGGCGACGGGAGGGCAATATCACCGGTTCATATTATGGATGGATCGGTGGAACCGGTGTATGACGAAAACGTTGTGGCGGAGCTAATAGATGAAGACGTCCATCACCGCCTTCGATTTGATCTCACGGAGCACGTAGCGGCTCAAGACTTGCCGTATCTCGATGATTAGTTCTTTTATCTAGTTTCTTATATGTCGTTTTTAGTTGATGTGTTTTTTTTTTTAAGTTTTAGGTAATGTTGTTTTTTTAAGTATTGTAGGATTTTTATTTTTATTTTTAATGAAATGATATGTGTTTTATTTTTAAATAGTTTATGTATTAAAAATAAATGGAAAAAAAAATGTGATGTGGAAAATGTGAGATTTGGGGTTGTTTGGGGACCATTGCCACCATTTTGGGGAAGTTTGAGGAAGGATTGGGGTGAAATGAGTTGGAGGGTTTTTATTGGATGATGATGAGGTGGCAATTTGGGGAAGTTTGGGGTTGGAGTGACCACTCCCTCCCCCCTAAAGCCACCCCTATCTCTTGTATCACATATTCATTCCTTTTTCCTTCTTGTCGACATTTGCTACTCTTTCCCAAAAACTTTCCGGTCAAACTAAAGGCCAAGTCGCTATCTTCTTTCCCTTCTTCCCACAAGAAGTCACGAGATTCATAAAAAGGAAGGAGATGATAGTTGTCTTTCCTCAAAGAAGATGGCACCACAACCGATCCAACTAAAAGGAGAGTCAAAACATCTATTTTTCTTTCTTTTTAAACCACACCGATCCAAAGGGGGGGGGGGTACCACACTTGAAACAAATAAAAATACTACTTGGTGATTCCTGCGGATTAGGGCTTGGTGGATTTGTATTGGTTTTGTTTTATTTTCCTACCGATCGGCTCACTGTTGTAACTTGTAAGGTTTTCATTGATTTCTTTTCTTGTCTATTGTTATTGATTATTGATGAAATCGTTGAGTTTAATTTAAGGTCCTAGTAGTGATGGCGTTTGTGTTGTTATGGTTGTGGTGTGGCGAAGATTAGAACCGAAACTAGTATTGGCTCGATTTGGAATGTGTATGTCGTAGGTTATTATGTCTAGATTTTTGCTTATTACCTTTGTCAAGTTACTAAGCAGTTAATGGATTAGTCAAAGAGATAATGAAAATTAGTGTGAGGCTAAGGGGGCGTTTGGTTCGCCGTAATCTGGCGTAATTGGATGTAATTGTAATTCAGATTACATTACGTAGGCTGTTCGGTTCACAGAATGGAGGGAATTGTAATTCAGATTACATTACGTAGGCTGTTTGGTTTGCGTTGTAATTGTAATTCAGTCATTACAATTACATCAAAGGAGGGAATTCAGATTACATAGGATGTTGGTTGGAAAGTTTTGAATTACGTTGTAATTCAAAATTTTATAATAATAATAATAATAATAATAATAATAATAATAATAATAATTCGAAAAAATTTATAAAAATTCAAAAAATTTATAAAAATTCGAAAAAACTTATATAAATTCGAAAAATTTATAAAAATTCAAAAAATTTATAAAAATTCGAAAAAATTTATAAAAATTCAAAAAAATTTATAAAAATTCAAAAAATTTATAAAAATTTAAAAATTTAAAAATTCAAAAAATTTAAAAAAATTAAAAATTTTATAAAAAATTTATAAAATTCGAAAAATTTTATAAAAAATTTATAAAATTTAAAAATTTTATAAAAAATTTATAAAAATTTAAAAATTTAAAAATTCAAAAAATTTAAAAATTTAAAAATTTTACAAAAAATTTTATAGAAATTCAAAATTTTAAATTCTTATAAAATTTTATAAATTTTTCGAATTTTATAATTTTTTATAAAATTTTTAAATTTTTAAATTTTTATAAATTTTTGGAATTTTTTTAAATTTTTTCGAATTTTTATAAATTTTTTGAATTTTTATAAAATTTTTGAATTTTTATAAATTTTTTGAATTTTCATAAATTTTTTCGAATTTATATAAATTTTTCGAATTTTTATAAATTTTTTTGAATTTTTATAAATTTTTTGAAATTTTATAAATTTTTCGAATTACAATTACGTTGAGATCCAACCAAACACAGTGACAGAAAACATCAATTACAATTCATACACATTACAATTACAACACATTACAACTCTTTGAATTACAATTCATTCAAATTACAATTCCTTTGACAGATTACAATTCCTTTCAAAAGATACTGCGAACCAAACGCACAATAAGTGAGTTAAGAACCAATGTGCTAAGTTTTCAAGTGAGACTTGTGTTCGGACTTGTTTGTGTTTAAGCGTGGTTTTGTGTTTGTGTTAAGGTTCAGATTTGGCTATGTTCATGCTCGAGTTTGTATAACATTCTAGCTTTTTGTTGAAAACTAGTAATGTCTTGCGTATACTTGCTCTTAGTGTGTCTCGGTTGTGTCGTGAACTGTGAGGCCATGGATTTAATTCACTCGAGCATTTACTGATCTGCTCTTTTCATTGTTTTTGGTCCGACCCTTTGGTCATTAAAAACACCCACAGGGTGTTACTCTTGCTCGGTAAAACACGGGGTCTCAAACCCTCGTAATACGGGTGGTTTAGGTTGTGACTTGTTCACGAGCATAGGTCAAGTTCATGTGCTCGAGTCCCCCCTTACGTTGCCTGCACAAGTTCTTATAACACAAAGGAAAAACGCTGCTTTTGTATCTGTTCCAAAACTTGCATGTTACTGGACCCTCAATTATACATAAGTGGGCTGAAGCCCTTTTTAACTTCAAAGGGGTTAGTGGTGATCAATTTTGCTAGACTGGGCCGCAGCCCATGTAGCAAATATAGAGTCCATCTTTCCTTTTCTTTTATCAGCCCAATTCGTTAAAACCCAACATATGAGTTGGTTGAATAGCCTGTTTTGAAACCCGAGGTATTGTCATGAATTGTCCAAATAATCCTTCTCGGTTAATTTAAAACTTTATACTCCACGACTTAGAAATACTTGACTTGTATCGACTAAAATCTCGTTACACATATATATTTTAAACCATACAACATATTTAAATAACTCGACATGAATTTTATATACAAACCGACCAAGTTAGTTTGCTCCACAACTCTTTTATACATTTAACAACAATAAAGAACGAAGTGAAAAACAAAACTTGTGAATTTAGACTCGTTCGTTATTATAAACCATTTATTCGATTACATATAAACTCGATGTATTTTGTCAAAGCTCATATAGACTTATTAGGTCATAAAACGACAAGTTAAGCAGACACAAACCTTATAACTTTTGTACCACGAGAATGCAACACAATACACGGGTTATGCTCGGCTTTTATCAAAATAAACAAGTTAATCAAGTTTTACCAAAATTTATAAACAAAACATTATATATATATATACTGCAATTATATATATATATATATAAAAAATTATATATATATATATATAACATTATATATATATATACTGCAATTACCTCCAGCCAATTGGCTGCATAAATCTGACTTTTAAGTCCTTGTTAAATTTTGGCGCCACATAGACATTTATAAATTACCCATGGAGCAAGTATTTAGTATCAAATGCAAGATTGAAAGTCAAATGTTGTTACCGGATACAGATTACACGTGCTACCTTGTTTTCAAGCTTTCACTAAATACTTGCTCCTTGTTAAATTTTGCATAAATCACAATCCAAATTCCAAACCCCTATGAAGGTAATTTATCACAACATGTTAACTGAATATTAACCTCCCATTTTTTAGATAATTTCTCTTCAGTTATAGAAAAAACCGATCGAAACACAACTACATATAACATATGGACAAAAAATCGATCGAAACGACTACATATATATAGATGTCTATTCACATATAGTCTATAAACAAAAACCGATCGAAACACGACTAAATATATAGATGTCTATTATGCTATTAGCCAAAAAGAAAGGAAAGAAGCAGGAGGAATAAACTTGGAATCTTCAACTACAAATTTCCTGCGTAAGCTCCGGTCCTCAACAAGCTCGTCATTGTTTAGATTCATTGAACTGAGAAGAAAAGTCATAATTTGAAATCCGACACATAAGTATACAGGGTATATACATGTTATGCATTTGACTCTTACGAATACCAAATCCCTTAGATAGACCATATCCATTATAAAAATCGTAAGCAACATCTAAGTTCTCAAATGTTTTTCCAAGTACAGAATACCTTATAGATTGATCAAAAACATTTGTTGGTTCCATTTCGTCTTCCTCGTCCACGAGATAACCGTTAGTGTCGATTTCATCAATTAGTGTATGTTCATCTTCATCTGAACAACAAAAATCAAAATGATTTTGTAAGTACAGATTTCTTTCAAACATAAAGAGACTTAATAAAGAATCATAAGAAGAAACATGAGTGAACCTGGTATATATTGTTCCTTATTACTTGAATCATTCATTGAATAACTCATAGCTTATAGAGAAGGTTGATTGGTTATGATATTAAAAAAGTTAAAAATTACTTATGAGTGAACCTGGTATAAAAGCTTGAGATTTTGGAGGGAAATTAGGCGCTAAAATGGGGCGCTAAAAGGGAGTGAATTGTACCAAATATTTTATTGCAAATGAGTATTCTCTTGTCAAAAAGCACGTGATATAGTGAATTGTACCAAATATTTTATTGCAAATGAGTGGGTTGATGCAGCCATTTAGCAACAATTTATTGCAGCCAATATTTACCCATATATATATATATATATATATATATATATATATATATATATATATATATATATATATGTAACCACCGTGAAAAATTCCTTGTTTAAATAAACTATCTCTCAGAATACTTATCCTTTTTCCACGTAGAATTTTTTTTTCTCTTGATTGTAACTATTATCCAATGTGACGAAGATCACATCCCGAATAACCGTGCTTGCAACCCAACCTTAACTGATTTAGTATTCAACTATGTAAACATCTTTGACCTAAAACGTTATGAGGTCCCACTTACCACTTTACGTTATTTCGCTAATGTACATTTAAAACTGAACGTTCCTTAACTAATGATAGTTTTATGAAACCCTAAACTACCATAACAACATTTATGAACAACAAAACCCTAGAAATACTAAAGTACAAATCATATGATTAATGTACAAGTCCCTAAAGCATAAAAACCTTAATTCTACTTTAACTCCCGATAAAACCCTAAACTCACATAACTATGAATTTATATATACATTTTACAAACCCTAATTTATTTATACAATATTTTTACAAGATAATATATTTACAAGTTATTTAAACTAGTGTACAAGTCATTTATGCACAAAAACATTTATTCACAATATCTTTATAAAAATCATCTTTATATTTATTATAACGTATAAATTACAAACCCTACATGCATAACTCTTAAAAAAATAATATTTTCCAAACTCACTAAATATTTTTACAAGTCTTTAAACCTAAAGTACAAGTACTTAATGCATATAAACTAAAAATTTCATTTATTTACTTTCAACTTAACAAAACTTAACATATAATTTTCACAACTTAATAAATTATAAAAACTACATTTTCCCATATTTTAAGTACAACCTTACTAAAGCTAAAGTACAAGTCTTTTATGCATGAAACTATATATTTATAAGATTCTAAATAAAACCTTGATAATAGTTAATTAAATGATATTTTATGTCATATTTTTACACATTAAATTATAAAAATAATTTATTTATTTATTTAATATATGTACAACTCCATAAACTCAATGTACAACCCTATAATGCACAAAATCATAAAAACTCAATTATATGTATTTAAAGTGTAATAAAAATTACATAAAAATTATAGAAAATTAAGAAATAATTAAAAATACATTTTTCTTATTTTCTTACATAAGTACAAGTCTTCTTAGCCTAGAGTACAACTACCTAAAGCACAAAAAACTATTTTTCTCCTAATATACCTAATTCGATAAGTATAAAATTAGGTTATTTAAATTCAAATTTTATTTCTAACTTACCCTAAACCTAGGAAACCCTAACACTACCCAAAACCTTAACTTACAAGCCAACAAAGCCAATGTACAATCCCTTTATGCACTAATCGAACCAAAACTAGCCTAAATATATCACTTGGTTCGATTATAACTATAAACTAACTGAATTTTAAACTTCCTTAAGCTCTAATCATCTATGTGTATGAACCCTAAATGGAAACACCACCCTCTTCTAGAAACAAGGACACTTGTGTGATTTAGGAGCCTCCACGTCACTTTTCCCCCTCCTCCCCACATGTCGCCAATCACAGCCATACATCTCAGCCTACACACTTCCATACTTCTCTTAGAAGACACATGAAAACCCTAGTCACTCTCTCTATAAATAGGAAGCCCCATGAAACCCTAATTTGCCCATAACCCTTCGAATTACATCAAACAGCCACAAACCTTTACCTTACTGATCTACTTAGTCCCACATAAGTTCAAATAAGCCTAAAGAAGCAGTAGAAAGGAGCTAGGATCTGTAGAGAGTCAATTCGAACCTTAACTTCAAAATCATGCCCTAATCGAACAAATCTAGCAAGGTATATCTATAGTCCTTTTTATTTACTTTTCTATACTTATTTTATGTCTAAATAAAAGTTAGAACATGTCTTGAAAGTCATAATAACCCAGAATTAGTAGAACTTAAGTTTTGTTTATAAAAACTCAAAACGAACATATTAATACAAACATATATGAAACGAATTTCTGGAAACCCTAGGATATAAGATACTTACATATTGTTATAGAGGATATTTTTAGAAGAACGTGGCAATTGGAATCATCGAAAACGGTTTAATCGAGTCAAAAGTTATGTCGAATTGAAGTTATAAATAAACTTAATAAAGTTTCTGTAACAGCAGACGAACATGACGCAAAACGAGGCCTTTCTGGTCCGTTTCGTCGAAAACTTAAAACACGAAAGTTGTCCGGAACGTCGTTTTCCTTAAAAAGTCTTTTGACCTCGAGTCGTGAAAACGCAAAACAAATGGTCTTTTTATTTAAATTCAGAACAGATTTTTAATAAAAACAGCAGCAGACCCGGTGCTTTGAACCTTAATTTCGACCCTTTAACGTGTTCTTAAAATTCTAGTTTTCGACATGGTTAAAGGTCTTTCAGAGGGCTACGTTTATGAAAAAGAATCATAATTTTTCGTTAAGAAATGAGGGAGAACGAAGCGTGTAAAGTTGGTATATTTTCTGTCGAATAAAACTGCTATACGCATGTTTCTGGATTTATTTCTGTGGTCGTGGGTTCGAACCAGGCCTTAATCCTTTGCAAAAATATTTTTAAAACACTTATACACACTTTAGAAAAGGTTTCATAAAAAGTCTCGGCTTAAATCGCGAGATATAAATTGTTTTTGGGAATAAAGGATGTCGGGTGTAGTCGGGTAGTAAACACAAGGACCATTTCTGTCAAAAACTATATAAATTTCTGTTTTGGGACTTGTCTTGCGATCGGGGAATCCCTAAGGGGGAAAAAGTGTCGATTTTGAAACTTGAGGGTATAAAGTGTCAATTAACTAAAGTCCGAGGGTAAAAGTTGTCATTTTCATAAAGTCTAAGGGTAAAGGTTGTCAACTATAGAAACATGAAGGTTTAAAATGAAAATATAACCTAAACCCTAATTTTTATTTAATATTATTATAATTATAATAATAATTATTATTATTAATATTATTATTATTATTAAGTTTTATTTAAACTTAATATATGTTTTGTACCATAACTAACAAACGAAGTGTCCATTTAACAAACGGACGGTACTGAATCTTACAGATAAGAAAATATAATAAAATCTTACTTTTGAAACTACATATTGGCTCAATTAAGCTTTTAATCACCAACCAGAAGATTACAAAACGAACACTGGAAACTTATATATATTCAGGAACGATTATTGAAACTTGACATAACAACCCAGGTTGCAAGCCGGAGACGCTTATCAACTTTGTATAACTTTGTTTTCCATCCAGATTATCCAGGTGAGTTTATAGTCCCACTTTTCTTATTTACATGTTTTCCAAATATGTGGGGAGATACATGCTATTAAACCGAACACAAGTATTTTCCTGATTGTTATTGCACTAGGCTAACTTACCTTATTATTGAGATTGAATTAGTTATTTAAAAGACCCTCATATCATGCACCATTAGTCACCTGCTGGGTGAGCGCGAATATGTGAATAGATCTATTGGCCTGACGACCCATTTGTTCTAACCGGTTGGATATCTACGTGGTAGCCGGTTAGGCAGATGCATTATATTTGATATCTTTAACTCGGGGGCAAGACCACTCTCATTTCAATCGTGATTGTGGAACCTGGAAACTGTTAACGCATTGCGTGTCATGAGGTTTAGTGCAATATTACCGAACTACGATATAACTGATTTCTCTTACTTGGCTTATGTTCAAACTGATTAAACTTTAAACACTATAAATTCACTCAACCTTTGTGTTGACTTTTTAAGCATGTTTATCTCAGGTATTTAGAAGTATGATTATTGGCACGGAGCGGCGGTGGACTTTCTTCTTAAAATAAAAGGGTGTCCACTTTGTTATCATTCAAAAGGATAATGTAACTTTTATAATATAATTTCCGAAACTCCCTCTGGGACCTATCTTATGTACTCTGATATTAAATAAATGAATGATAACAATTTATTTAAAAACGTCTCTTTTCGAGTCGTTTTCTATTCCCATGACTGTGAACCATGAAGTAACACCCCAAGCTTATATTCCGCTGCGTATCTCGAAAATGGGGGTGTTACAGAGTGGTATCAGAGCTTGTGGTTATAGAGAACCAAATGTTTTCAAACATTGGACTATAACCGACTTTCACAAAAACTTAACCAGAGTCCTCCGTGCCACGCCGTTACTGAAACGTTATTTGTATATCATCAAATATTTATAACTATAAAGTGGTTACAGAATCCTGATTCCCCTATCCAATCCATCCCTCTCATGTCCAGGCTAGGACATCAAGATGAAACCCTACTTAGAGCCTTATCCATTTAGGTTCATTTATACTAAACTTCGTACTCTTGATATTTCACCTTTAGTTTCTTTTCCTAATGTTATTAATTTCTTATAATAATTTCTTATAATTATTATTTGCAAATTATTACAGTACCATGTCTCCCGAAACCCCTAAAGATAACCAAATCACCCCAAACCTCACTCTAGATAACAGTTCCTTCCCACAAACTTCAACCATAGACAACCACCCAACTGGTAACATAATAAGTGACGGAAACTAGGACCACTATTGAAAACAAGGAACCCAAGTATCCATATTAGAGACACAAAATCCTTAACCCACCACATGGAATATTAATAAAAGACCTTGTATTAATTGTTTTGTGTAAAAACAATCGATCAAGTTATTAATATCCTGAAACTTTCAGTGATTAAACTCAGACTTACCATGACCTTTCATAGGATTATTACAATTCCATAACCTCCCATGACTAGGCTATGACTGTAGAAATTCCCTCTAGGGTAAATTTCGGAAGAAAACTTGATGAATAAATAGAAAGCTGCTGAACTTCAATGGATTAGTTTGAGTTAATCATTTATTTACGATTATAACCAGACACATCGTGATATTATGATTCTCAATAGGTTATGACTTCATATTATGACCTCCCTACTAGGACTAAGTAAACTCAAAATTTGATGAAAGCTTTACGGATGTTAGACCAACATATTATGACTAAACCTACCATTAGCTGTGCCCTAGGAATTTAGGCAAAATAACCAAAAGCGAAAACTCAATGAAAGAAAAACCATTACCTTAACTTAAGGATTTCCTGACCTAGAAATTAGGCAAGGTACTACTTCTAAGAAAAAGACTTTAAGAGAACTTGATGATAGAAAAACCCTAATACCAATAGGAAAACCGAGACTGGTGAAAAAGAAAACTAGAACTCATTAAGGAATCCTAACCATGTCCTAGGATGACCTTAGTATTTAAACAGAAGATAAATCCCTGTAGGAGATAAATAAATTGAGGTTTAGAAACACTCTAAGTTGTAATCCCTTTTCAAATCTCACTTGGGTTACGATGGATGTGACCTAAGTAAAACAACTACTTTCCTGCTATATAAACCCTCATTTTGTAATAAAACTCTATAATAAATTCAGCTTTTATTCCATTTATTCTGCTCATAGGTATTTCATAGTCATCCACTATTATACCATTAGGAATTAGGTTTATTCCTAACCAATCAATAGACGGATCTATCCTGTAGGACCCCTAAACAAACTTTAAGATTTATTTCGAGGATTACCTTAGTATCACCATAGAAATTCTTGACCTACCACCGTAGTATGAATAAAATTTTTCTTAATCTTTTGAATAATATTTATGAAGTCATTTTATAAAAACAAAACGTTGAACACCATCTAAAACCATTTGAAAAATATAAAATACCACCACCACAACTGGACCAAATATCACATCATTCAGTCCTCAGTTATACATAGCCTGGCCAACTATGTCTAAACTAGGAAGAATCATGTCATAATTGGCGCAGTTATCTTTCAAAATTTTCCTAATAACAATTATCATTCCAAAGTAAAATATTGAAAAAAAAATAAAAAAATTCATAACATATCACTTTTGATTTGATACAATAGAAGTCTACCACTACTACCCATTACCTCTAGGATAGGAAATTAACAAGAATTGAGGACAGAAAACCCTTAGGAATTATGATAAACCCAAAACGATACAAATTTTATTAGGAACCTTGGAAGATAATACATAGAAACATAATTAGCAACAGAAGTGCTAAAATTACAAGGATTACATAATTTCATTTAGGATTTCTTAGGAAACATACAAAGACCTAATAAAAGACGTAGATATTACAACTTAAACTAGGAATCATGAAAATTCATACAAAGCGAAATCACTAGCATCGGAAGTACTAAGGTTACAATGATTACAAGATAAGGAATAGATTCACTAATAGGTTGACCCACCATAAAAATGAGGATCGCTACCAACATCACAATAGCTAGAGCCACAACAGGATGAAGGATCTTAACTATCCTGCGTAGCAAGTACCACGAGACTAAATATTAGGCACAAGAATAAATAAGCTTTATTTGAGGATTACATAGAAAAACAACCCTTACCTCCATATCTTGTCAACCCCGATAGTAAAAACCACAATAGGCATAAGGACCGCAAAGACACAAACTAGGAACACATGATCTTCGCTCGGTACATAAGCCAAATAGGAAACCGCAAGGACCACGTAGACGATCGTTAAGAATGTAACAAGGTGCGGCATTTTGAGGTTTTTAGGAGAGAAATTGATGATGAAAGAATTAGGATTAGAAATGAGGTATTTATAAGTGGAAAAACTAGCCGTTATAGCCATTAACTAGCCGTTATTTCGACCGTTGAAACACTGTTCCTGACCGTTAGATTCTGACCGTTGCACAGTGGTTTATTAGGTGGCAAAACATTCAAATTTAGCTCATCCAATAGGAAAAAGACTGACCAAGATACGTTCCCTTAGATACTAAATGGAAATTCCTAGACAACTCTATTAGGCCAAAACTATAATTAAGGATTTAGCAGTGAAATAATATTTTTGGAGACATAGGATGTAAGAATAAAATAATATCACATTATTTTATTTTTAACTTGAGGCATTTTAAGCATATCAAACTCTTATCGCAACCTATTCTCATATTCCCTATCTAGGTTAGAAATCTAGGCCTGACTATTCCTATACTTCATTTTCCCAATTTCCACAACCAACATAGACTGAATCTCGGGACGAGATTCCCTTGACGGTGGGTGACTGTAACCACTGTGAAAAATTCCTCGTTTAAATAAACTATCTCTCAGAATACTTATCCTTTTTTCACGTAGAATTTTTTTTTCTCTTGATTGTAACTATTATCCAATGTGACGAAGATCACATCCCGAATAACCGTGCTTGCAACCCAACCTTAACTGATTTAGTATTCAACTATGTAAACATCTTTGACCTAAAACGTTATGAGGTCCCACTTACCACTTTACGTTATTTCGCTAATGTACGTTTAAAACTGAACGTTCCTTAACTAATGATAGTTTTATGAAACCCTAAACTACCATAACAACATTTATGAACAACAAAACCCTAGAAATACTAAAGTACAAATCATATGATTAATGTACAAGTCCCTAAAGCATAAAAACCTTAATTCTACTTTAACTCCCGATAAAACCCTAAACTCACATAACTATGAATTTATATATACATTTTACAAACCCTAATTTATTTATACAATATTTTTACAAGATAATATATTTACAAGTTATTTAAACTAGTGTACAAGTCATTTATGCACAAAAACATTTATTCACAATATCTTTATAAAAATCATCTTTATATTTATCATAACGTATAAATTACAAACCTTACATGCATAACTCTTAAAAAAAAAATATTTTCCAAACTCACTAAATATTTTTACAAGTCTTTAAACCTAAAGTACAAGTACTTAATGCATATAAACTAAAAATTTCATTTATTTACTTTTAACTTAACAAAACTTAACATATAATTTTCACAACTTAATAAATTATGAAAACTACATTTTCCTCATATTTTAAGTACAACCTTACTAAAGCTAAAGTACAAGTCTTTTATGCATGAAACTATATATTTATAAGATTCTAAATAAAACCTTGATAATAGTTACTTAAATGATATTTTATGTCATATTTTTACACAATAAATTATAAAAATAATTTATTTATTTATTTAATATATGTACAACTCCATAAACTCAATGTACAACCCTATAATGCACAAAATCATAAAAACTCAATTATATGTATTTAAAGTGTAATAAAAATTAAATAAAAATTATAGAAAATTAAGAAATAATTAAAAATACATTTTTCTTATTTTCTTACATAAGTACAAGTCTTCTTAGCCTAGAGTACAACTACCTAAAGCACAAAAAACTATTTTTCTCCTAATATACCTAATTCGATAAGTATAAAATTAGGTTATTTAAATTCAAATTTTATTTCTAACTTACCCTAAACCTAGGAAACCCTAACACTACCCAAAACCTTAGTTTACAAGCCAACAAAGCCAATGTACAATCCCTTTATGCACTAATCGAACCAAAACTAGCCTAAATATATCACTTGGTTCGATTATAACTATAAACTAACTGAATTTTAAACTTCCTTAAGCTCTAATCATCTATGTGTATGAACCCTAAATGGAAACACCACCCTCTTCTAGAAACAAGGACACTTGTGTGATTTAGGAGCCTCCACGTCACTTTTCCCCTCCTCCCCACATGTCGCCAATCACAGCCATACATCTCAGCCTACACACTTCCATACTTCTCTTAGAAGACACATGAAAACCCTAGTCACTCTCTCTATAAATAGGAAGCCCCATGAAACCCTAATTTGCCCATAACCCTTCGAATTACATCAAACAGCCACAAACCTTTACCTTACTGATCTACTTAGTCCCACATAAGTTCAAATAAGCCTAAAGAAGCAGTAGAAAGGAGCTAGGATCTGTAGAGAGTCAATTCGAACCTTAACTTCAAAATCATGCCCTAATCGAACAAATCTAGCAAGGTATATCTATAGTCCTTTTTATTTACTTTTCTATACTTATTTTATGTCTAAATAAAAGTTAGAACATGTCTTGAAAGTCATAATAACCCAGAATTAGTAGAACTTAAGTTTTGTTTATAAAAACTCAAAACGAACATATTAATACAAACATATATGAAACGAATTTCTGGAAACCCTAGGATATAAGATACTTACATATTGTTATAGAGGATATTTTTAGAAGAACGTGGCAATTGGAATCATCGAAAACGGTTAATCGAGTCAAAAGTTATGTCGAATTGAAGTTATAAATAAACTTAATAAAGTTTCTGTAACAGCAGACGAACATGACGCAAAACGAGGCCTTTCTGGTCCGTTTCGTCGAAAACTTAAAACACGAAAGTTGTCCGGAACGTCGTTTTCCTTAAAAAGTCTTTTGACCTCGAGTCGTGAAAACGCAAAACAAATGGTCTTTTTATTTAAATTCAGAACAGATTTTTAATAAAAACAGCAGCAGACCCGGTGCTTTGAACCTTAATTTCGACCCTTTAACGTGTTCTTAAAATTCTAGTTTTCGACATGGTTAAAGGTCTTTCAGAGGGCTACGTTTATGAAAAAGAATCATAATTTTTCGTTAAGAAATGAGGGAGAACGAAGCGTGTAAAGTTGGTATATTTTCTGTCGAATAAAACTGCTATACGCATGTTTCTGGATTTATTTCTGTGGTCGTGGGTTCGAACCAGGCCTTAATCCTTTGCAAAAATATTTTTAAAACACTTATACACACTTTAGAAAAGGTTTCATAAAAAGTCTCGGCTTAAATCGCGAGATATAAATTGTTTTTGGGAATAAAGGATGTCGGGTGTAGTCGGGTAGTAAACACAAGGACCATTTCTGTCAAAAACTATATAAATTTCTGTTTTGGGACTTGTCTTGCGATCGGGGAATCCCTAAGGGGAAAAAGTGTCGATTTTGAAACTTGAGGGTATAAAGTGTCAATTAACTAAAGTCCGAGGGTAAAAGTTGTCATTTTCATAAAGTCTAAGGGTAAAGGTTGTCAACTATAGAAACATGAAGGTTTAAAATGAAAATATAACCTAAACCCTAATTTTTATTTAATATTATTATAATTATAATAATAATTATTATTATTAATATTATTATTATTATTAAGTTTTATTTAAACTTAATATATGTTTTGTACCGTAACTAACAAACGAAGTGTCCATTTAACGAACGGACGGAACTGAATCTTACAGATAAGAAAATATAATAAAATCTTTC
Source organism: Artemisia tridentata subsp. tridentata (assembly GCA_021014915.2). Taxonomy (NCBI): domain Eukaryota; kingdom Viridiplantae; phylum Streptophyta; class Magnoliopsida; order Asterales; family Asteraceae; genus Artemisia; species Artemisia tridentata. Next base: position 350,825,671 of record CP139504.1, on the reverse strand, counting down.
TTTTGAAACTACATATTGACTCAATTAAGCTTTTAATCACCAACCAGAAGATTACAAAACGAACACTGGAAACTTATATATATTCAGGAACGATTATTGAAACTTGACATAACAACCCAGGTTGCAAGCCGGAGACGCTTATCAACTTTGTATAACTTTGTTTTCCATCCAGATTATCCAGGTGAGTTTATAGTCCCACTTTTCTTATTTACATGTTTTCCAAATATGTGGGGAGATACATGCTATTAAACCGAACACAAGTATTTTCCTGATTGTTATTGCACTAGGCTAACTTACCTTATTATTGAGATTGAATTAGTTATTTAAAAGACCCTCATATCATGCACCATTAGTCACCTGCTGGGTGAGCGCGAATATGTGAATAGATCTATTGGCCTGACGACCCATTTGTTCTAACCGGATGGATATCTACGTGGTAGCCGGTTAGGCAGATGCATTATATTTGATATCTTTAACTCGGGGGCAAGACCACTCTCATTTCAATCGTGATTGTGGAACCTGGAAACTGTTAACGCATTGCGTGTCATGAGGTTTAGTGCAATATTACCGAACTACGATATAACTGATTTCTCTTACTTGGCTTGTGTTCAAACTGATTAAACTTTAAACACTATAAATTCACTCAACCTTTGTGTTGACTTTTTAAGCATGTTTATCTCAGGTATTTAGAAGTATGATTATTGGTACGGAGCGGCGGTGGACTTTCTTCTTAAAATAAAAGGGTGTCCACTTTGTTATCATTCAAAAGGATAATGTAACTTTTATAATATAATTTCCGAACCTCCCTCTGGGACCTATCTTATGTACTCTGATATTAAATAAATGAATGATAACAATTTATTTAAAAACGTCTCTTTTCGAGTCGTTTTCTATTCCCATGACTGTAAACCATGAAGTAACACCCCAAGCTTATATTCCGCTGCATATCTCGAAAATGGGGGTGTTACAATATATATATATATATATATATATATATATATATATAACCTATATATATATATATATATATATATATATATATGGGGGTGTTACAATATATATATATTATATATATATATATATATATATATAACCTCTATAAACTAGTTTTACATTACGAATCATTTAAATAAAACCATGATTAGTCCTACACTTCAAATATCTCCTTAATAAATATTTCCAGAAACAACTACTTATATACTCTTATAGTCATTACACCCTTAATAATAATGTTTCCACATTCCTACATGTCTAGTAGTATTCGTAACCACTTTTCGTTCATCGTCTTACGGTTATTGCCAAATCGAAATCTTATCCGTCCTTGATATATCCATTGTCACACACTTATGCATTTCCAAGAGCCAATACCTCCAAATGCTTAGAAAACCATTTTTAAACTTAAATGCTGCCACACCAGCAACAATAACATAAACTCTGTTGGGAATTAAACTTAAGCAGTTAGTACGGTTGAAGAATACAAGAACAGTTAGTACTGCTGATGGAAGAACAGTTAGGACTGCTGATAAAGAAAACTTAGGACTGCTTAAGAGATCAAGGTGAAACCGTGTGAAGATAAATATGGAATGGATATGAAGAATATCTTATTTGTATAAAAGATGTTTTACTTTTATAGGACTCTTTACATTATAAAAAGAGATCCTTAGTTAGGGTTTTGATATACAGAATACCTAATACCTAATATCCCTTTATACGAATTATCAAGAGCTTCACGTTCGTATTGTAATCGTTTGATATATATTGAAGTGATTGTTTGGTTGATATTGTTTGTGTTTTTATTTGTTCTTATTGTCTTATTCAATCAATCACCAAACACAAAACATCTTCTAAGTACTTGGTAGTAAATTCCGCGTGCTATCAAGTATATACTCAAAGTATCCCCAACACAACGTGTGTGTTTAGATCCGGTCAAGTGGTATCAGAGCCAGGTTTCTGATACTTTGAGTTTAGAAGAACCAGAAGTATTTACTCACTAGCAACAAAGAAGATGGACATGGAGACACCTCAAACCTCAATCCTTGCTAAACTCCCCATGCTGAAACAGAATGAATACGATTTATGGTGGCTCAGAATAGAGCAATATTTCATGGTGCAAGACTATGCATTATGGGATATCATTATCAATGGTGATTCCTTCAAACCAATTCCTGTTGAAGAAACACGTGCTGATGGTTCCAAGATCACAAAGCTTAACACTGAGCCAGTTACAAACGAGGAGAGAATAAAAAAGAAGAATGATCAGAAGGCTAGGAATTTGTTACTAATGGCAATTCCTAATGATCAAGTGCTGAATTTTAGCCATTACGAGTCGGCTAAAACTCTTTTTGAAGCAGTGGTGGAAAGATTTGGTGGCAATGAAGCTACCAAGAAGGCACAAAAAACTCTACTTAAGCAAAGTTATGAGAACTTCACTGCATCAAGTAATGAAACTTTGGACCATATATTTAATAGGCTTCAAAAGATCATCAGTCAACTTACTGTGTTGAAGATTGTGATACCTCAGGAAGACCTCAACATGAAGTTTCTAAATAGTTTACCTGCTGAATGGAACACTTATGTTGTGGTTTGGAGCAATAAACCAGAGCTGGAGAAAATGACAATGAATGAGCTTTACAACAATCTTAAGATTGTTGAGCAGAAGGTCAAGAAGAGTGGTAGCACCAGTTCCAGTTCAGGGAATATGGCTTTTGTATCTTCTTCAAACAGTTCGAATCATGAAGATGAAGAAGCAGTTGGTACTGCTATACCAACAGTTAGCATTGCTAGTGTAAAAACTAGTACTGCTGGATTGACTGAAGAGACCATATATGCATTTGTGTCAGAACGGTCTGGTGGGTCTAAGATCTTTAATGAAGATCTTCTTCAAATTGCTGAAGATGATTTGGAAGCTATGGATTTAAAGTGGCAGTTGGCTTTGATAAGCATCAGGGCTAAGAAGTATTACCAAAGGACTGGGAATAAGATTACCTTCAATGGAAGAGATGTTGCTGGGTATGATAAGTCTAAGGTGGAATGCTTTAATTGTCACAAGATGGGGCACTTTGCCAGGGAATGTAGAGGTCCAAGACAACAAAGCAACCAGGGTCAAGGGTTTAAGAATCAGTAAGGGACAAGGAGAACAGTTAATGTTGAAGAGCCTTCTTCCAAGGCTATGGTAGCTGTAGATGGAGCTGGATTTGATTGGAGCTTCATGAAGGAAGAAGAGGAACCAGCTAACTTGGATTTGATGGCTTTCTCAGACTCTGAGGTACATATACTTGAAAAATGTTCAAATTCTTGTCGTGCTTTAAAAGATTATGAAAATGTTAAGAAACAGTGTGATGATCTTAGAGTTGAATTTAATCAAGTAAGTTTTAGTCTGTCAAATCATAAAAGAGGACTAGCTGTTTTGGAAGAACAAATTGTGTTTTATAAACAGAGTGAGTCAAACTTTTCTGATGAGATAGGTATTTTAAAGAGGGAATCGCAAATAAAAGATAATAAAATGAGTGGACTTGTATATGAACTAGAAAAGCTTAAAAAGGAAAAAGAAAACATCCAGTTAAGCGTAGATACTCTTGAATATACTTCAAACGGAGTTAAGAAGATTGTAGAGAGTCAAATACTTAACAAAGCTAAATCTAGTTTAGGTTATAAGTCAGTTGCACCCCCTTTTAGAGGAATGTTTGCTCCACCAGGAATTAATTTAGCTCATACAGGTTTAGAAGAGTTTAAGGATATGGATTTTCCTGGATATGGTGTTAAGGTTAGTGAGAATCCTGTTAAATTTGTTAAGGAAGAAGATTCTTTTGTGAGTGCTAGTGATAAATCTCTTTCTGAGGAAAAGATGTCCTCTGATAGGAACTCAGATGCACCAACTATTGAGGATTGGACATCTGAGGATGAGGATGCAAAGGTTAAGGATAAATCTAATGTTGTTAATGATGAAGCGAAAAGTGTACCGCTTTTAAGGGGTCATTTAAGCCTTAAATCGTATTTATTTGATCAAATATTGCCCTAAATCGTTCCTTTAGTCATTTTAGGTACTTTTGAGGAGAAATCTGGAAAAGGAGGCATTTTGGACGTTTTTGGAGCATAAAAGTGAAGAAAACGGCAAATTCTCAAAAATCGGCTGAAAGTTACCTTTGACGGCGTCACATTTAACCCCAGACGGCGTCATGCCTTGGCAAGAAAAGGTGGACGTGAAATTTACTCATGATAAGCCAGTGAAAATACCATGTGAATTCTGACGGCGTCATGCTTTAACTTGATCAAGGGCGTCACGGCTTAAATCAAAGAGGGACGGCGTCACGTTCAAGGTTAGACGGCGTCAAGCCTTGATAAGCCAGAATGGATTTTTGAAGAGCTAAAGAGGGACGACGTCGAGAAGGTCATCCGGGAACCCTAAAAGCGGCGAGGTGACGGCGTCACACTCCATAACGTGACGCCGTCAGATCCAAAAATCTATATATAGTTTTCTAATTTTTTGTCATTAGGAGAGAGCTTAGTGTGTGGAATTTTTGGGAGAAAACCCTAAGACGAATTTAGCTTCTTTTTCAAGGCTTTTTGCCTTGAGATCTTCCATGTTACATTGAAGATAAGTTATCAATTAATCATTCAATATGTCTATGTGTTGTTTGATTTTATCTTATTCTTGTCTTTTGATTAACATGTTAGGCTAAATTTATCTTGTGTTTGCTTAGATCTAATGAAACCTAGCTATTGATTATTGGTTATTAGTGTGTTGTTAGTTGTATTGGATGATTGTTTATCTATGTTAGGCTTAAGAAAACTGGCTAACTTCCTATTCGGTAACTTGCTTGAACGTCTTAAGAAACATGAACCAAATGCGTACTAAAGGTTTTTATGGTTGTATTTAATGCACAAGCGAATTCTAGTGATCCCATGTTAGGAGCTTCCTAGCCGGCTCGACATAGGAGTGAAGTAGGAGCTTGTAGAGTTGGGGAAGTAAGTACGCCACCCCACGAATGGTATTAAGGAATACACCCGTCATCCACGCGACTAATACACACTAATTAACTGGTAAAAGATAGTTAGGGAGTAAGGAAATCTAAGTAAACACATTTCTCTACACATAAGTTTCTCACCACATTTTCATTTTTGTTATTTTATTTTATTTGCATCCGTAGTAATTTTGGGTTAGTTGACTAGCAACTAATTCCGCCCACTCTTTCAAAACCGAGATTTTACTTGCTTTCATAAAAATATAAAAACATAAAAAGAATCTTCCTCAACCCTTAGACCTAATTAGAGTAGTCTTTCACACCTAACGAACACTATTCCCTGTGGAGAACGATCAATCCCCCGTACTTACCACTACACTATACTACATCGGTCAGGTACACTGCCTGGTGGGGTTGTAAGCCTCTTGAGATCCCTCGAGAGGTAAAACCTGTTGTAAGGTTGCAAAACCCACGCATCAAGTTTTTGGCGCCGCTGCCGGGGAATAGTTATTGTTTAGGTTGAATTTTTATTTCTATTAGGTCTACTCACTAGATTCCTTTCTAGTGAGATTTTTATTTTATTTTTCTAGATTTCCTTTAGTCTATCTATTTTCTTCGTGTCTTTGTTCATAACCATACCATCCGACATCATGGAAGATGGTAATATCCTTAACCCCCAAACCCACCACCACAACAACCACCACCACCTCCTAGAGCCCGTACTTTAGGAGAGTATTCCCGTCCTAGCCACCATGGCTATCGAAACACCATTGAGCTCACTCAAGGAGCCAATATCACACCCTTGCGATCCGACACCATCCGGTTGGTGCAAAGCGGATGCGCATTCCATGGACTTCGTTCTGAAGATCCTAATCAACATCTCAAGGACTTTCTCAAAATCGTTGATTCTATAGACCTTGATGTTGCCACTCGAGAGACGACCCGATTGCGTCTCTTCCAATTCTCTTTGCGGGACCAAGCTAGTCAGTGGCTAGAACGTCAACCCGCAGGATCCATTACCTCTTGGGATGATCTCACCACTCGTTTCCTTGCTCAGTTTTTCCCACCGGGAAGAACTACCAAGCTAAGGAATGATATCTTGATGTTCCAACAACGTCAAGGCGAAACTCTCTACGAGGCATGGACTCGATTCAAGGACTTACTCCAAAAAGTCCCTCACCATGGCATAGAACTTTGGCTCCAAGTCCAAATCTTCTATGACCATATCAATCTCTCCACAAGGCAAACCATTGACCAATCGGCCGGTGGCAAGCTACGTGATCTAAGTGCGGAACAATCATGGGCTCTCCTAGAGGATCTTGCTCTTTATGACAACGAAAGTTGGAGTGATCCCCGTGATTTGAATAAAACGGTCAAGGCAATATCTTTGCCTTCGAACAATTCAAGCACTTCCGACCGTAGGATCATAGAACTTGAAGACCAAGTCAAGTTTCTCATGAAATCCTACGAGGCTCCTAAACCTTCAAGCCAAGTGAACAAAATCACTTCTTCATGTGAATTATGTAGTGGTCCCCACGACACTCGTGATTGCATGGAACTCCCCGAACAAGCTTTTGTGGACTACGCATCCTCGCGTACCGACGGAGCGGGAGACAAGTGGTACACTTTCAAACCCGAGCCAAACCATTACGGTGATTCATACAACCCCTCATGGAAAAATCACCCGAACCTTAGGTGGAAACAAAACCAAAAACAGCAACAAACCAATTCTTCCAACCCACCTAATCGTTTCCAATCAAGCGGTTCCAACTCGAACCGTACTTTCAACAACAATCCTTCCGGCAATGGTAGTACCAATAACTTTGAAGGATTGATTTCCCAATTTATGGCATCTCAAGAAGCTCGGATAGCTAGATTCGAGACCGAATTCAATCAACAACAAACGGAGATGACCACTAAAATTGACAACTTGTTGAAAGCTCTCCATAACCAAGTGTTATCACCTCCACATAAGGACGCTAGGAACACAAATAGCGGACCCCAAGTAAAAGACCCCTCTTCATCCAAACACGTCCACTTTGTCAACATTGTCACTATTAAACCAATTGATAGGAATGAGGATAATAGTGAACCTAAGGATGAGGATAGGAAAGTCGAGGTTGATAAGGAAGTTAGGACAAGTGTGATTGAAGAAGTAGATGATGATGAGGACTACTTCAATAGGCTACCCACTAAGGAAGAGCGCGCATATCATACAAACTTATTCGATGACCCCGAGACACCATACTTCCTAGGTAGACCCATCATAGAAATAGGCGACCCTTCTAATCTCAACATACCATGCAACATTGGACATCTACATGTGTGGAAAGCTTACATCGACCTTAGATCGCCCATAAACATCATGACTAGAGCCCACTACAACTTGATAATGAAGAATCAACTTGGGTATAGGATGTTCCCTGACAAGGGTTGGATGAGTAACTTCACGGGAAGAGTTAAGGGATTACCGGTTTATGTAGGAAACTTCACCTATGTCACCGACTTTGTAATTGTAGAAGATATCCGCCCAATAGTCGATGCATCCTTGACTCAAGTGGTTTTTGGAAAACCATTTGTTGAGGTCTCTAGAATGACTTATGAACCTTCCTTAGGGATAGTTAGATTTAAGGATGAGACCGATGAAGTAAGCTACCAAATGCCATATAAGATAGAACAATTCCAACACTTGTCAAATGTTGAGAAGGAGCTCAAGCAAGCGGTCTACTATAGGAATGATGAGGATAGAAGTAAAGGAGTAGACTATGTTATGGAAAGGATATTCGGTTTCTACAAGGATTGTTTGAAATTAGGACCGGAATATAAAACCGGGAAGGAGAATGGCCTAGGAACCGTGACCGATGATGGAGTCACGTAATGTACGTGACTTTGATTCTAGCTACAAGACTCGTTAATAAAGAAAAGCGCTTCTTGGGAGGCAACCCAAGCTTTATTTGTTTTATTTGCTTTGTGTGTTTATTTATTTGTTTGTTTGATTTTATTTTCCGTATGTGTGTTTAATTTTTATCATTATTGATTCATGTTCAAAAGTAATTTGTGAAAATGCTTTATTTTGTTTTTAACTTCGTCTTAACTACATATAAAGGTATTTTGCAAAAGTTAAGTGTAAGGGAAATCTAAATCGGTTTATTAGAACACAAATGAACATGAATCGTAATAATAATAAAATAGCATACATATTCGTATTTTTTGAGTCAAATGCTTGTATCGAGTCATAATGATGTTTTGCAGGATTTCCAGGAAGTAAGGTAAAGGTTTTTCCAGAAATTTTCCGGAAACTTAAAATGAAAATTTTTGTCAGGTCATTTCTGACGGCGTCAGGGTTTATAACCTGACGGCGTCAGATTTAATTTTCAGAAATTTTTGAAAGTTTTGTTTTCATAAAAAGTTTTTATTAAAATCTCCAACTTATAATCTCCAGGAATCTGCAAAGTTATCATTCCACAAGCATTATATCCTTATATATAGATTTTATCCCGCCGATGTTATGCAGGTTTTCGTGTTTGTTTTCTCAGGTTTAACAGGTTATTTTGGACAAGGAAATGTTTTGAATCAAGCTTGTGGCGATGCTTTAGTCATGGAGCTTCTACATTACTTTGGAGGAAGATCTAACCGTGTAATTTCATTATCCACCGAGCGAATCAGGGGAGTATTTGATTTCATTCTTTTACCTTATTTACTTTTACATCTTGTTATTTGAACATTGGGGACAATGTTCATCTTAAGTGTAAGGGGGGGTAAAAGTACGATTTTAGAGAATGCCATTGCGCTTGATTTTTGTTTGTTTAATAATAGATGTGTAATAAAACTGAGATAAATACCTGTTAGGGTAATTTTAGTGCCAAATTTAAAATTGTTTACAACATATAGGAGTGAAACTTTGATCTTAATGAGCGTCTCACGGATAGGAGTTATATGACTAGCACAAAAACCGTACCACTAAAAAAATTTTCCACCCCAAATATGTGAGGTTCGCCCCTAGAATTGGTAGGAAAAGCATTTATGCTATGATGTGTGTACCGGTAGCACTTAGATTCTAGAACTTGCGTTAGGACCATTCCAAGGCCACAAGTGAGACTACATTCGTGTAGTTAGATTGACTACATGATAAGAGGCATTAGGATTAACCCATTGTTTTACACCTGTGTTTTTGTTATAATTACTTTGGCTACATTGGTCAAGTAATTCTCCCACACCCTTTGCGCTGTACTCATTCTTAGTACACGATACCCCTAGTACACCCCTCAGAGCCTATCTTTTCGTTTCGACCTTTAAGCATTTTACTTAAAGGAAGAATTTGTTACACCCCACTTAAATGTACACCCAAATCGCCTTAGCCTACCTTGTATGCACTCATTTTTAGTGCATTATTGTTACAACATTTGTTTAAACCCAAGTTAATTATCTAGTTGATTACATGGTTGCTAAGTCGAGTCATATCCTTGTACATATTGTTTTGGGACGATTGGGACTCATGGGTAAAGTACTAGTGTAATGGAGTAATGGGGAAGAACATCATTCATTACCCCCATATGTGCTAAATGTTTTAAAAGTACTCCAAGTTTTTCAATTATCTTAATTCGAGTCATTAGATTAGTATTTGTAAAGTTATGTAAAAGTTCAAGTGTAAGGGGAATGCAATGCCCCTGTGATGTATTATTTTGGATGGTAGGGCAAAAGTGTATGCAAAAAAAAAAAAAAAAAAAAAAAAAAAAAAAAAAAAAAAAAAAGAAAAAATCAAGAAAAATACAAAAAAATGAGAAAAAGAAAAGTAGAAAAAACATACGGACTACCATCCCGTTTCATTTTATGTTTGTTTTATGTTTTTGTTATTTTGTTATTTTCTTTCATTAGCTTAAGATTGAGTCGAGTCTTGGCTTAGCAACATTGTATAGTACATGTAATTGATCAAGATCTTTAACTAGCCACCAGTAAAACATCCTTTATCCAACAAAACCGTGTTTTCCTTTTCCCTACACCTAACGTTATAACCCATTTAAAAGCCCTCTTTGATAGTTTATCTTAGGTGCTTACGCCTAGTGGAGGAGGTTATCGATCCTTTCCCAAGCCTATGGTAATCTATTTGCTATGACAGGTAGTGAGAGATATTATCCGTTTTCATTTATGAGATTTATTTTGATGACACTTGAGAGATATGAGTATCTAAACACTACTTGTGAGGTGCTAGTTTGTAATCTCCGTGCTTATTATGATTGAAGTGGAACGATTATTTGTTGTAATTACTTTTATATTAGCATTAAATGACCCCTAACTTGTATTTTGATTAGAATAAAAGCGCATTTGCTTGAGGACAAGCAAATCTCAAGTGTAAGGGTATTTGATGAAGCGAAAAGTGTACCGCTTTTAAGGGGTCATTTAAGCCTTAAATCGTATTTATTTGATCAAATATTGCCCTAAATCGTTCCTTTTGTCATTTTAGGTACTTTTGAGGAGAAATCTGGAAAAGGAGGCATTTTGGACGTTTTTGGAGCATAAAAGTGAAGAAAACGGCAAAGTCTCAAAAATCGGCTGAAAGTTACCTTTGACGGCGTCACATTTAACCCCAGACGGCGTCATGCCTTGGCAAGAAAAGGTGGACGTGAAATTTACTCATGATAAGCCAGTGAAAATACCATGTGAATTCTGACGGCGTCATGCTTTAACTTGATCAAGGGCGTCACGGCTTAAATCAAAGAGGGACGGCGTCACGTTCAAGGTTAGACGGCGTCAAGCCTTGATAAGCCAGAATGGATTTTTGAAGAGCTAAAGAGGGACGGCGTCGAGAAGGTCATCCGGGAACCCTAAAAGCGGCGAGGTGACGGCGTCACACTCCATAACGTGACGCCGTCAGATCCAAAAATCTATATATAGTTTTCTAATTTTTTGTCATTAGGAGAGAGCTTAGTGTGTGGAATTTTGGGAGAAAACCCTAAGACGAATTCAGCTTCTTTTTCAAGGCTTTTTGCCTTGAGATCTTCCATGTTACATTGAAGATAAGTTATCAATTAATCATTCAATATGTCTATGTGTTGTTTGATTTTATCTTATTCTTGTCTTTTGATTAACATGTTAGGCTAAATTTATCTTGTGTTTGCTTAGATCTAATGAAACCTAGCTATTGATTATTGGTTATTAGTGTGTTGTTAGTTGTATTGGATGATTGTTTATCTATGTTAGGCTTAAGAAAACTGGCTAACTTCCTATTCGGTAACTTGCTTGAACGTCTTAAGAAACATGAACCAAATGCGTACTAAAGGTTTTTATGGTTGTATTTAATGCACAAGCGAATTCTAGTGATCCCATGTTAGGAGCTTCCTAGCCGGCTCGACATAGGAATGAAGTAGGAGCTTGTAGAGTTGGGGAAGTAAGTACGCCACCCCACGAATGGTATTAAGGAATACACCCGTCATCCACGCGACTAATACACACTAATTAACCGGTAAAAGATAGTTAGGGAGTAAGGAAATCTAAGTAAACACATTTCTCTACACATAAGTTTCTCACCACATTTTCATTTTTGTTATTTTATTTTATTTGCATCCGTAGTAATTTTGGGTTAGTTGACTAGCAACTAATTCCGCCCACTCTTTCAAAACCGAGATTTTACTTGCTTTCATAAAAATATAAAAACATAAAAAGAATCTTCCTCAACCCTTAGACCTAATTAGAGTAGTCTTTCACACCTAACGAACACTATTCCCTGTGGAGAACGATCAATCCCCCGTACTTACCACTACACTATACTACATCGGTCAGGTACACTGCCTGGTGGGGTTGTAAGCCTCTTGAGATCCCTCGAGAGGTAAAACCTGTTGTAAGGTTGCAAAACCCACGCATCAGTTAAGGTAGAAGTTAAACATGCTCCTAAAGTGGTTAAGACTGAAAACATAAAACCAGTTAGGAAAAGTGTTCGATATGCTGAGATGTAAAGGACTAAGAACAGATCATCAAGTTCTGAGAGTAGTCATAGGAACTGGAATCACTCAAAATCTAAGAAATTGGATGATAAGTTTGCTATGATTAGAAAAGTATGTTTTGTTTGTGGAAGTTTTGATCATATGGCTACTTATTGTGATTCTAACCCATGGAAAAAGAGGGTTTCTGGGAATGCAAGGGTGAACAGGAATAACAATGCTAGGGTAACTCAAAATAGTCCAACTAGATTGACAAACCCTAATGCAAATCATAAGATGTCACCTAAAGCTGTTATGTTAAAGACTGGCATTAAAACAGTTTCAATTGCTAGTCAAAATAAGTGGTTCAATAACAAACAAACTGTTTCTAGTGCAAAACAATTTTCAAATCATGCACAAACAGTTAAAAGGCATTTTTATCAGGAAACAACAATGACTAATCAGAAGTGGGTGCCTAAAGTTAAACAAGCAGTTCCAACTGCTAGGTCAGCAGTTCCAACTGCTAAACCAGAAAATCCTACTGCTAGGCACTTAAATGTTAAGGGAAAAAGGGGCAATGCTGTCAAGGCCTCAGCACATTGGGTTAAACATTCTACCAAACCCAATGGTGCATCAAAGACCTTCAACAAGTTTTCTCATCTTGATGCATGATGCGCGTGATGTGTCGTTGCGGTTTAGCAGTTTTAATGCCTACTCAAGTTTTAAATTTATATTTAGCCGACTTATCAATAACACACACACTTAACGAGCAGTGTACCCGGTCAGTATGAAGATAATGGTAAGTAGAGTGTCGATCACTAAGAGTGGAACGTATTATCTCGTTATTCTAATCAGTATTTTAATATCCTAACGCAAGGGGGTTTCAGCCTGAGAGACTGGCACGATTTGTTTGCAATTAAATAATAAAATAAACCAATAGGCACGAATCAGCAAGTAGCACACACGTACACAGATAAATACTCGAGACAATAAGAGGGCTGTCCTTATGATTAAGTAGTTTGTCACTTGTTTTATTGATAGCTTTATATGAAGTGTATGTAGTTAACCCTTTCTCGTTGGTCCTAATATTATCGGCGAGTAAACCCTTAATGATTACTTATGTCTAAAAGTTATTCCTAAGTGATCAATTTAGAAATAACCGTGGGAGCCACATTATGTCCCGCAGTCAAATGCCCGCAAGCCACTAATAAACACAGAGGTTATCAATGCACTAATAAGTAGTAACCAAAGACATCAACATATAAACTTTAATTGATGGGAAAGCAAGTATTAAAGGGAGTGCAATCTTTCGTTGTCACATTACACAAGCCACCAATCCTGATGAATTAAAGTTTGCTAACACAATAAAACAAAACTACTTAATGAATTAAACACATGCAACACCTTCTTACAGCTCTTGTATCTTTGATTTGGGTGTGTCTTGTGCTGCCTCCTTGACTGAATTCGTCCTTGGTTTCTCCTGTTCGGTCTTAGGTTATAATGTCGGAACTCCCTAATTCGTCTGGTCTACGGGGTATTTATAGTTTCTGTCTGAGGGAAGATGCGGCGCATCTAGTAAGTAGATGCGGCGCATGTACTTAACTTCGCGTGGGGTCCAAGATTATAATATTCAGGAATATTCGTACACCGCCAGAAGATGCGGCGTAACTCCATTATTAGATACGGCGCATGTCCTCTTGTATCTTGGATCGTATCTGGTGATATCTTGATAGAGATGCGGCGCATGTCATGAGTGAGATGCGGCGCATCTGGAGCAGATTAGTCTTGATCTTCTTCATTTCAGTAGACTCTTCACTTTATGCACGTTTTGCTCCATAATTAGTCCAAAATCGCTAAGTTTCACCAAACGCTTGTTTTTACCTGAGAATTACAAAAGTAAACGATTAAGTATCAATCCTCATACATAATATAGTAAAACAAGTCAAATTAATAGGATAAATGATAGTAATAAAATGTACTTATTTGAGTTCATCAAATATCCCCCCACTTGAACTTTACTTGTCCCCAAGTAAACCTTAGAATTAAAACTTATGAAAATGTATCCTAAAAGATGTTAGGATTTATTTTTATATTTAAGCATGTATTCGTTTATTTCATAATCACACAACTAAACACTTAACGAATTAGAAGTATAATAAAATAATTTGATAAAAGCAAATCTAATTGTTTAACTGTCCAGTCGTGACGAATATTCTATCATAAGCTTGGCAAGTATACACATCTCCTCCACTAAAGCTAAAGAATAACAAGTCTAAAGCGGTTAAAAGGGTTTTTAGGCTTAAGGGTTAATTATTCTCTTTTCACTATCGATCTCAAATTCCAGAAAAGGCGACAAAATCACAAATACATGATCGAATCCACGAACACGATACTTGCAATTGCTCAAATCCTTAACTCGAACAGGCTAAAGATAGGTCCAAACTTCACCAATAATAATAAATCAAAAAGGGCGACAAAATCATAAATACATAGCCGAATCCACGACTACGATACTTAAGATTGCTCAAATCCCTAATCTCAATAAATCAAAGGTTTGGTTGGATAAAGAATAATATAGGGTATGGATAACATTTGGGATATAAATTGGTGTAAAAATAAAAATAAACAAAACAAATAAATTAAAATCCTAAGTGTGGTTAATCACTATCCCAACCATCTCATGAATAAGACTCATATCATTGAATAACTCACGCTTTAACACTTGAAACACACGCTTTAGGTAGACACGAATTATACTCAACAAGATCTTAATCAAAGAATAAACCTTAATTGGCGTTCCCATAACTGCCAATTCCCATTCAATCCATAGATATAGTACAACAAATAGTGGTGATATCGACCACTTACATAACTTTACATAAGTTGGTTAAAACTATCTTCCAACTTTTCTTTCTTTCTTTTTCTTTTCTTATTTTTTCGATTTTTTTTTTTTTTTTTTTTTTTTTTTTTTTTTTTTTTTTTTTTTTTAAAGGGAAGATAAACAAAGATGTGTAAAATTTCACCACATCACTATAATGATAATTCTGAATAATTTTTCCATACTTCTCATACTTCAGAAATAACGGTAATAGTGAAAGTAGTAAACACACGAAAAAATAAACTCAAAGATATACAATATTTACTTTCACTCCAATTGCATTGTGCAATTTCCCGACCTAACCAAAGATAATGAATTACGCACGCGAACACAGGTAATGTAAGGAAACACACTCTGCCTATAGCAATCAACCAACCACGGATTCTAATCTACAGGGTAGGCTAAGGTGTAAGGGTGTAACGAAACATTTTAAACATAGGTGTAAGAAACGAAAGGAATGGCTCTGAGTGTTTTTCTAGGGGTATCTTACTCTAAAAATGAGAGTAACAAAAGGGTTTATACGGGGGTTAACTAACCAGTGTAGTTAGTTAATAACACATAACATATAAAGGCTATTTGGGTGTAATCCTAGAATTTTACCAATTTAGACAAGTCATTCCAATTATATAAATAATACTCATTATGGTGGTCTCGAATAGTATACAAGCCAAGTTCTAAAGTTTACAAGTCACCGGCACACTCATAGATTTGTGAATTTTGAAAGATCACAATTTTTGAAAATAACGTCATGTGTGCAGCTATGCAACTTAGATCTTAAACAAAAACATGCTAAATTTTTTTTAAGTTTGATATATTAAGCACATTTTAAGCATAATTTTTGAAAAAGTTTAGGACAAGTAATTGTTAAGTGTTCTAATTCTCCAATCCCCCCACTTAAGTTAAACAACGTCCTCGTTGTTTGTATAAAAGGTTAAAAACTGGAAAATAAAAGAATTAGAACAGAAAAACTCCCCTGAGATTTGCTCGGTATGATCCTCCATTAGTATAAGAGCAAAAATCATCTTTCTTGTGGATTAGAACGTTAAAGCTTCATACTTGATGTATCCACAGGAAATCCAGGAAACTATAATACCACCAAAGCTGTAAAACACACCTAAGATAAGAAAGGTTCAAACTTGCATAATACATTAGTAGTTAGATAAGAATAAAACTTAAAAATTAAAACTGAAAATCATCAGGTCAGTCGATGCGCCGTATCTTATGGAAGAAGATACGCCGTATCGAGCCTGGAATTAATACGGATCAGAATAAAGATGCGCCGCATCCTTAACCAGGGATGCGCCGCATTAAAATAAACTGATAAATAGTTTTAAAGTCGAAAATAAAAATGCAGAAAAATAAAATAAGATATGACCATTGCAGGAGATGCGTCGCATCTCAGAATTGAGATGCGCCGTATCCTCATGCGGGCCTGACTGACTCGACACAGAAAAAGATAAATCCGGGTTGTCTCCCGGTAAGCACTTGTCTTTATTCCAGAGTCTTCAAGTTAGACTCACGTTCAGCTCTTTAATATCGATCATTGATTCCCACATTGCTTACGTAGGATCCATTTAGCAACTAATTCGTCACGTATATATTCAGGTCCCAAATGCAGCACTCCTTTGTAGAATCCTTCCATTATTTGATACGGGTACTCAATCCCTCTCTTATTATCATCATCACTAATAAAAAGGAATGGAGAAAATTTGTAGCAGATCCTACTAGTAGCATGTTTAAATCCAGGATGAGTTCGGGGCATCATATAAGTGATAACGTCGCTTCCACATTGAAAGGTGATCTTTCCTTCAAATCGTTTTGCATTAATAGTGATCTCCCTACAAAATGGTTTTCCAACAATCACGTCACCCATATTGCTGTCACGATAGGCATTCATGTCTTCAACAACGACGAACTCAGTTACAACAGTAAAGCGTCCAATGAATATTGGGACATTAATGAAAGCCCCAACTACATTCTTCCCCTTATACTCCACTTTATTTCTCATAATGGAATTGTAAAACCTTCTTGACATGACATTGATTGGTAAAATAGGAAAGAAATTGGCGTCAATACACTTGTACCCAATCATGCATGTGAATTGCAAATTGTAAGCACAATCGGCGTGGATCCTTCTACCATAGTCCCAAGCACCATCATACCCCTCAAATTCATCTTAATTCCTAGTATTAATAACGTTAATTTTTGGACTATCAAGAATTTCTCCTTCTTCTAACTCAGATTCCGCATCATCCATGAATAGGTCATTGGATTCTAATGGTCCATTAAGGTCATTAAGTTCAATGTAGTCCCCATTGTAACGTTCGGGTGATTTTTCATGCACTAATACATCGTTCATAAAATTGGCTTCGAAGTCGAAGTCAATTAGTTCTCCGAATCCCTCCATTTTCCTTCTGAAATAATCACAAAAAGCATCAGTAGGATCTGTCCGCTAAGGAAAAATTAATGAATTTAGAAACGGATATATGAATACAAATAGCTGATATCTGCAGACGATGCGCCGTATCCAAAAAGTTGGATACGCCGTATCTTAATACGTTAAAATTGAATCAGATTTTATTTAGAAAATAGATACGCCGCTTAGAATTTTGAATGCGCCGTATCGAATTAAATTAATCAAAAATCAACTTATCTAATTAAAATTAAATGCGTCGTATTAACGAAAGTTAATGCGCCGTATTTTCGTTACGTTTAAAAATAAATATCGATTTTTGATTCAGTAAGATGCGCCGTATCGATATAGATCGATGCGTCGTATCTGTTTAATAATTCGCAAACTGTTTTTAATTAAAATAATAGATACGCCGTATGTACGAAAGCAGATGCGTCGTATGGCGTTAAAGTTTAGAAAAAATTTTCTTAAAAATAGATACGCCGTATCTTGGGGAAAAGATGAGTCGTATCGCTTTATCGTTTGAGAAAAAAAAAATTCTTATTAAAAACAGATACGCCGTATCTTGGGGAAAAGATGCGTCGTATCGAATTAATTAAACGCGTTGTATTTTTTTTAAAATTAAACGCAATACGCCGTATCTGAGAGATCAGATGCGCCGTATCGTTTGATTTAGCACAGTACAACGATAGCAGAACAGAAAAATACGAAAAATAAAAAACAAATAAAAACAACAAACAAAAATAAACACACAAAAATAAAAGAAAACAATTAACACATAATACAACAAATATGCAAAATAGTACAATGATGCAATTAATCTAATAAAAAGAAAAACCTAATTAAAATACTAATCAAATTAACAGATAATAACAATTCACTCCCCGGCAGCGGCGCCAAAAACTTGATGCGCGTGATGTGTCGTTGCGGTTTAGCAGTTTTAATGCCTACTCAAGTTTTAAATTTATATTTAGCCGACTTATCAATAACACACACACTTAACGAGCAGTGTACCCGGTCAGTATGAAGATAATGGTAAGTAGAGTGTCGATCACTAAGAGTGGAACGTATTATCTCGTTATTCTAATCAGTATTTTAATATCCTAACGCAAGGGGGTTTCAGCCTGAGAGACTGGCACGATTTGTTTGCAATTAAATAATAAAATAAACCAATAGGCACGAATCAGCAAGTAGCACACACGTACACAGATAAATACTCGAGACAATAAGAGGGCTGTCCTTATGATTAAGTAGTTTGTCACTTGTTTTATTGATAGCTTTATATGAAGTGTATGTAGTTAACCCTTTCTCGTTGGTCCTAATCTTATCGGCGAGTAAACCCTTAATGATTACTTATGTCTAAAAGTTATTCCTAAGTGATCAATTTAGAAATAACCGTGGGAGCCACATTATGTCCCGCAGTCAAATGCCCGCAAGCCACTAATAAACACAGAGGTTATCAATGCACTAATAAGTAGTAACCAAAGACATCAACATATAAACTTTAATTGATGGGAAAGCAAGTATTAAAGGGAGTGCAATCTTTCGTTGTCATATTACACAAGCCACCAATCCTGATGAATTAAAGTTTGCTAACACAATAAAACAAAACTACTTAATGAATTAAACACATGCAACACCTTCTTACAGCTCTTGTATCTTTGATTTGGGTGTGTCTTGTGCTGCCTCCTTGACTGAATTCGTCCTTGGTTTCTCCTGTTCGGTCTTAGGTTATAATGTCCGGAACTCCCTAATTCGTCTGGTCTACGGGGTATTTATAGTTTCTGTCTGAGGGAAGATGCGGCGCATCTAGTAAGTAGATGCGGCGCATGTACTTAACTTCGCGTGGGGTCCAAGATTATAATATTCAGGAATATTCATACACCGCCAGAAGATGCGGCGTAACTCCATTATTAGATACGGCGCATGTCCTCTTGTATCTTGGATCGTATCTGGTGATATCTTGATAGAGATGCGGCGCATGTCATGAGTGAGATGCGGCGCATCTGGAGCAGATTAGTCTTGATCTTCTTCATTTCAGTAGACTCTTCACTTTATGCACGTTTTGCTCCATAATTAGTCCAAAATCGCTAAGTTTCACCAAACGCTTGTTTTTACCTGAGAATTACAAAAGTAAACGATTAAGTATCAATCCTCATACATAATATAGTAAAACAAGTCAAATTAATAGGATAAATGATAGTAATAAAATGTACTTATTTGAGTTCATCAATGCACAAGGCAGATCCAAACCAGTGATGGTTTGGATCCCCAAAAGAAACTAACACCTTTATTTTGTGTGCAGGAACATCCCTCAAATGGTAAAGAAGATAGAGGATATTCAGACAGTGGATGTTCAAGGCACATGACAGGCAACATGTCATATGTTTTAGACTTTATTGCTCTGGATGGAGGACCTGTTGTCTTTGGTGGTGGTGTTGGAGGAAGGATTACTGGTAAAGGGGTAATTAAAACTGGTAACCTTGATTTTGAAAATGTGTATTATGTACCAGAACTTAAGTACAATCTTTTTAGTGTATCACAAATTTGTGATAAATAGAACAAAGTTTTATTTACTGATACTGATTGTCTTATACTTTCTCCTGATTTCAAGCTACTTGATGAAAGTCAAGTATTGCTTAAAATCCCTAGAAAGGATAATACATACAGTGTTGAGATGAATAAACTAGTTCCTAAGGTTGGACTTACTTGTCTTGTTGCAAAAGCCACATTGGAAGAATCAATGTTGTGGCACAGGAGGCTTGGTCATGTTAATTTTAAAACCATTAACAATATTGCTAAACATGGGTTGGTAAGAGGTTTACCAAACAAAATTTTTCTGAATGACCAAACCTGTGTTTCTTGCCTTAAAGGTAAGCAACACAGAGCCTCATGTAAGCCTAAGACCCAGAACTCTATTTCTCAAGCTTTATATATGTTGCATATGGACTTGTTTGGTCCTACTTCTGTGAATAGCTTGAACTTTAAGAGATATTGCCTTGTTGTCACTGATGATTATAGTAGGTTTTCTTGGGTATTCTTTATGAAAACTAAGGATGAGACAAGTGAAATCCTTAAGACGTTTATTTTTGAAGTAGAAAACCTAGTTGATAAGAAAGTTAAAATAATCAGATGTGACAATGGGACTGAATTTAAGAATAGGGTGATGGATGATTTTTACAGAGAAAAAGGTATTAAGAGGGAGTTTAGTGTAGCTAGAACCCCACAGCAAAATGGTGTAGCTGAGAGAAAGAATAGGACTCTTATAGAGGCTGCTAGGACAATGTTAGCTGACTCTAAGCTACCAGTTTCATTTTGGGCTGAAGCAGTTAGCACTGCTCGTTATGTATTGAATAGGGTTTTAGTTGTGCAACCTCACAATAAGACTGCTTATGAGCTTCTTAGAGGTAGAACCCCTGCTTTAAGCTTCATGAAACCTTTTGGTTGTCATGTTACTATCCTTAATACCAAAGACCAACTAGGAAAGTTTGATGGGAAATCTGAGGAAGGTTTCTTTGTTAGTTATTCTCTGCACAGTAAGGCTTTTAGGGTGTACAATACAAGCACCAAGCATGTAGAAGAAAATATGCACATAGAATTTTTGGAGAATAAACCAAATGTTGCAGGTGTAGGTCCAGATTGGATCTTTGATATTGAAAGTCTCTCAGATTCCATGAATTATGTGCCTGTTATAGGTACAAATACTAACCATGATGCAGGTTTAGAGGAGGAAGATGATGATTGCATTTTCATACCAGTCATGGAAGAAAGTCCTGTGAATAAGTATTCTACAAAGAAAGATGATATTCCTTCATCAAGTGGTGTAGACAAAGAGAAAGATGCTGCTGAAACCAGTGGTCAGAATGGTAAAGAAGCTGAAAATCCAACGAGCAGTACAAATGGAGTTACTACTGCTCAGCCATAAGTTCTAACTGCTGAGCAAAATAGTGATGCTGCTGGACCAAGTCAACCTCATCTTGATTCATCAGTTGATACTGCTTCTCAAGTTGATGAGTTTGATTTCTTTGGGGATGGTCTGCAAAACATGTCTACCAGCTATGCAGCTCCTTCTACTCCCCATACTATTGTACATAGGAATCATCCACTTACCAATATCATAGGAGATGTACAATCTGGAGTCAAGACCAGAAGGCATATACAAGACCCAGATCATCATGGATTTCTCAGTGTGGTATATGAGGAGAAACATCATGAAGATGAGCATAAGTGTATGTTTGTATGTTTTCTATCTCAGATTGAACCCAAGAATGTGCTAAAGGCTTTAGAAGAATCAAGTTGGGTTGAAGCTATGCAAGAAGAGCTACTTCAATTCAAAATTCAGAATGTTTGGGTTCTGGTTGATCTACCAAAGGGAATGAGAGTGATTGGTACAAAGTGGGTATTCAGGAATAAGAAGGATGAGAGGGGCATTGTGATAAAGAACAAAGCAAGATTGGTTGCTCAAGGCTATACTCAGGAAGAGGGTATAGATTATGAGGAAGTTTTTGCTCCAGTTGCCAGGATTAAAGCAATAAGATTATTTCTTGCTTATGCTTCATTTATGGGATTTATGGTCTATCAAATGGATGTGAAAAGTGCCTTTCTGTATGGTTCTATTGATGATGAGGTTTATGTTTCACAACCTCCAGGTTTTATAGACCCAGAGCATCCTGACAAGGTTTATAAGGTGGTGAAAGCTCTATATGGATTGCATCAGGCTCCAAGAGCTTGGTATGAAACTCTTGCTAAATATCTTCTGAAGAATGGGTTTCATAGAGGAAAAATTGATCAAACTCTCTTTATTAAAAAGAACAAGGGTGATATTCTACTGGTACAAGTCTATGTAGATGACATCATTTTTGGTTCTACAAAGAAACAGATGTGTAAGGAGTTTGAAAAGCTGATGAAAGACCAATTTCAGATGAGTTCTATGGGAGAGCTTACCTACTTTCTAGGTCTTCAAGTACAGCAAAAGCCAGATGGTATATTTATCTCTTAGGATAAATATGTTGGTGAAATATTGAGGAAATTCCAATTCACAGATGCCAAGGTTGCTAGTACACCAATTGACAAGGAGACACATTTGCTATTAAAGGATCACAGTGGTGAAGATGTGGATGTGCACATGTATAGATCTGTGATTGGGTCTCTGATGTACCTTACATCATCTAGGCCTGACATTATGTTTGCTGTTTGTGCCTGTGCAAGATTCCAAGTAAATCCTAAGGTGTCTTATCTCACAGCAGTAAAAGGAATCTTCAGATACCTTAAAGGTCAGCCTAACTTGGGGCTATGGTATCCTAAAGAGTCTGCATTTGATCTTGTTGCATTCTCTGATTCTGATTATGCTGGTGCTAGCATGGATAGAAAGTCTACAACAGGTGGTTGTCAGTTCTTAGGTCGAAGATTAATCTCTTGGCAGTGTAAGAAGCAGACTATGGTGGCCACATCTACTACTGAAGCAGAATATGTGGCAGCTGCAAGTTGTTGTGCTCAAGTTCTATGGATTCAAAACCAGATGCTTGATTATGGGTACAATTTCTTAAACACTATTATACATATAGACAATAGCAGTACAATGTGTATCATTAAGAATCCAGTTCAACATTCAAAAACTAAACATATTGAAATTAGACATCATTTTATAAGAGACTGTGCTGAAAAGAAGTTAATACAAGTTGTTAAAATACACACTAATGACAACTTTGCTAATCTCTTAACAAAAGGTTTTGATGTAACCAGATTTCAGTACTTGGTAACAGGTATTGGAATGCTTAATCCTTCAAAAGATTAATGTCTAAATGTTTTTGGTTTTTGTACTGCTAGTTGTGCTATTTGTATAGTTAGAACTGTTGAAATTTTTTTAGTACTGCTTGTGCATTTGTTAGTCAATTGTGATAACTGTTAAAAGAGAATATTATGTATTGTGTTTTCTTTGGTTTTGGACTAACATTTCAGGTTAAGAAAAGCTTTTTGCTTTGGATTATGCTTTGAAAAGTATGGTGGTTTGGATTGTCAAGTGTGAATAATTGTCACACAACAAATGGTAATTGATTCACCATGTCTAACCAACATAAGAATCAACTAGTCCAGATCAAACGGTTTCTGGTAAAGACTACTCAAATCCGTTTATGGTTGACAGTTTACCAAAAACTGGTTGGTTCTCAACTCACCAAATCTAAGTGTGAAGAGTTGGCTAGTCCATAGCAAACGGTTATTGGTAAAGACATGTCAAATCCGTTCATAGCTGATAGTTTGCTAAAAACAATATGTGGACAAAACTGTTTTCGAATCCACATTAAACTTACAATTTGATTTTATCTCTAAAAACTTTTTGCTAACAGTTAGTACTGCTGGGGTTAACAGTTTAAACTGCTGGCTTCACCAGTTTGTACTGATTGTTCAAACTTAGTTCCTACTGAGTTTATGCTCTGTGATACACCTCTCTCAGAAGGTAATACATCTGGAAGTGTTGAGAGCAGTTTGAAACTAAACAACTGAATTGATGGTAACTTGTACAAATGGTCATATTGGATGCTGAGCTTAGATAACATATGCTCTAGTTCATCTGATGGTGAAGATTCTTCCAAATAGGGGAAGAATAAAGTTTGTTCTAGTTGCTGTTAAAGATGCTTATAAGATTCAGGGGAGGAATTAAGAGTCAGAGATGAATTATAAAGAAGTGCATAAAGAAGTTTATTCATTAAAGATGTTTCATTACATAAGAGCTTCACATAAGAAAAACCAACAAAACCTACAAACCCAACACAACACAACTACTTCAGTTTCCCTTTTCCTTTTCCTTGTATATCTGGCATGGTTTTGCTGCGGACTCCTCTGCTACCCATGGCGTCAGACACCTTCTTGCAAAGGAATGCCAGCACTACTGTTCTTGGTTTTGGATGTTGCTTCTTCTGAGGAACAGGGATCCTCTTCATTGATGATGCAGCTTTTTCAAATTCTTTTGTTAATAAGACTGATAGCTTTTGAAGATCATCATCATCCGATGAGTCAGAAAAGGAGGATGAATCATCCACATGTGGTGGAAGTTCATCTGTTGAAGGTTCTTCAGACGAGGTTATTTCAACCTTTTTCTTTGAAAGGTTGCTTCTTGAGGATGAAGAATAGTTGGGTGGAAAATAGTTTTTCCAACCTGAACTTCCAGAATCTGAAGAAGAGTCGGATGAGATTTCTATAATGTTAGAAGAGGAAGAATACATTGTGATTGAAAAGTTGAAGATTTGTGTTGAAGATTTTGTGTGGATATGTGAGTTTTTATAGAGTTAATGAAGGTTTAATGACATTAAATGCGGGGTTGATATGAGGAATTAATTCTTGGGTTGGTATAAGGAATTAATTCCTTGATGGAATAAAATTTAATTTTGGTAATTTTTGAAGAGTTGACCAAAAGAGTATGAGATATGAAGAAAATTCCCAAGTGTTTCGAGATTAAAGATAAGTGTTTGAAAGAATCCACCCCATCAAGATAATCAGATGTTTAATTCAAGAAACTTATTGATTTTCATAGAAATCATAAGTTTAGGGGAGGATTGTTGGGAATTAAACTTAAGCAGTTAGTACGGTTGAAGAATACAAGAACAGTTAGTACTGCTGATGGAAGAACAGTTAGGACTGCTGATGAAGAAAACTTAGGACTGCTTAAGAGATCAAGGTGAAACCGTGTGAAGATAAATATGGAATGGATATGAAGAATATCTTATTTGTATAAAAGATGTTTTACTTGTATAGGACTCTTTACATTATAAAAAGAGATCCTTAGTTAGGGTTTTGATATACAGAATACCTAATACCTAATATCCCTTCATACGAATTATCAAGAGCTTCACGTTCATATTGTAATCGTTTGATATATATTGAAGTGATTGTTTGGTTGATATTGTTTGTGTTTTTATTTGTTCTTATTGTCTTATTCAATCAATCACCAAACACAAAACATCTTCTAAGTACTTGGTAGTAAATTCCGCGTGCTATCAAGTATATACTCAAAGTATCCCCAACACAACGTGTGTGTTTAGATCCGGTCAAACTCTATAAAACTTTTGAACTTAATTACATCTCGTAAATTCTTAAAATTAGTCTATGAACTAAAACAAACCTTACTAATCTAGGTCGCGTGTTGGTGCTGAACGTTATCTGAACTATTGTATTATCTGACTGCTATATGCCGAGGTGAGTATTCACAGCCCCCTTTTTACCGCTGTACTTATTTGGGGTGGAATGCATGACTTAAATTTTTATTTGAACTTATGACATATATTTTTTCCTGAACTATTTGGAAATTGACTTTGAACCTAAAAATATTTTTTGAGCTTATGACTTATTTTGAACTGTTGACGTGCCGTACACACTTAAATTTTAGTCTCCCTTGTCTACGGAGCAGGATTGATTAAATTAGTATATAATAGTTGGTATTATGTACTGTTCGTACATTTGCATTGTTAGTCCCCGATTGGTTTGCCGTTCGCACTCTAATTTAGACGTACCGTTCATACGGCTCCCTTGTACGGAGCAGTAGGTAGTATGGATAGCGCTATTAGAGGTCGGCCAACCTCTCATTCCCCTGTCTACGGAATGCATATTATTTATTTTAGTGGCTTTGTCTCATACATTATTATATACCTAGTGCCTTTAATGTGAACCTAATGAACATGTGTGTTTGACTATTTAATGGACAATATTCTATGCAATGGTTGTGAAACTATAGGTTACAAGTCTTGTATGGGCAGGACTTGTAACTGAATGGTTTGACACTACCTCTACCATTTGGACCTTTTTTGAAAACCTTGGACTTATTTTGAATAAAACCTGTATACTCACCAACTATTTTCATAGTTGACTCGTTTTCTCATGCATTTCAGGTGATCGCCAGTAAGTGTATTTTATGAAGACATTAGCATTAAGGAGTCTTCATCTATCATGCCTAGTTGGATAAAATAGAAATGTTATCTTTTGGAAACAAACTTATATGTTTTCAATGGCCGTTGTTGGCTAAAACAATGTTGTATTAATGTACTGTTTCCTTAAATTTTAATTATGGTGTTGTACTATATCTCTTTTGCGATGTATATTGATTTCGTAGCACCCCAGGACCCGAATGTTTCCGCAATACCACATTTTGGGGGTGTTACATCGGTCAATCTTGCTTAGTTTGGTACCGAATTTATTCATTCTAGTGAATTTTTTACCTCCCATTGGAACGTCAATGAGCCTAGAGTTATTGATGAAACCATTGAAAAGAGCAGCCCCTCTTTTACAAAATAAAGTGCCAAGTCGTTCATGTTCATGACGTACTTCATTAAAATCACCCAACACAATAGACATACCATGGAAATTAAGGATGAGATGGTTTAGTTGATTCCACAGTAAGATCTTCTTGTTGACATCTTGGGGTGCATAAACAACTATCATTAAGCACTCAATCCCAAATTTAATCCGATCACCAATATTGGCAATGAAACCGTCTTCATTATTTATAACATCGTGTTTCTGGAATAACGAACTATCCCATATTGCAATGATACCACCTGATGACCCACAATATTTTTTAGCAGCGAAGTCACAATTATTTTTACCCCAAAGAGATAGGATGAAATTTAAGTCTTCTTTATTAGTTTTGGATTCTTGGATACCGATGAAGTTTAGATGATTTTCCCGACAAAGATCCCTAACCCATTCTTTCTTTGGAGCGGTGCCCACTTCGTTTATGTTGATGGAGCCAATAATCATTGATTGACATTAGCAACACCGTTTTCCTGAATGATTGCGGATATGTCATGTTCTTTCCCAACCAAATCATAACCAAGTGAAGAACCCACTTCCATTGTTTTTTTGATTTCGTTAACACTGTTAGATGAGGTGGTTGAATTGGATTGGGTGTCATTTATAATTCTCTTTTTGCAACGTATGATGTTGGAATCGTTGTTTGAAACGGGTGGTTGTGGTGATGAGGTATTGTTGGTGTTGGATGAGGATGTGTTGCTCCCATGGTCTTTTATTCTATAGTTGGAAATGTTAATGCCATGAATTGAGTTTATAAGTTTGAGTGAAATTTTTTTTGGAGGTTTGTTTTTTTGTTTAAGCTGTGGTTGTTTTGATGGAATAATATTGCCACTAGATGAATTCGCAAGGCCTATTATTGATGAGTTAAAGGGATTAAGTGGATTGAGTTGTTTAATGAACTTCTTTCTTTTGTATTGCTTAATGGGCTTCAACATGTTCATAGATGCACATGGTAATGGGTTTGCATGAGATTCAACAAATACGGGTAGGGAAGAATTAGTTCCCAGCAGGGAGAAGATAATCAATGGTACCGGATATCACTTGAAATCGTTTTATCATTTTCGAATAGAAACTATTCGACCCTATGCCTGGGTTACACGAATATCTCTATTGGATAAGACCAAGTGTTGTTCTTGTTTTAGGCACAAATCAAGAACCTGTTTGCTTTCAAGTGTTTATGTTTCGTGGTTTCTTCCATGCATATGAGTACCCTAATTATAGGATTGAATCACTCTTAGTCAATGGAATTATGAGAATTAATCGGCCAATTAATCTCCTCATAATGTTCCTCCATAATAGCCATAGTGGTTAAAAGACCAAGTTATTATGATCTTAATTACGAGTTTGAAACTGCCCATAAATAGGTCAAAGTAGTTACAAACTCATTCCATCAGTATTAACCTATGCCAACAGTAGTAACTTTCTCCAGCAGTACTAACTTAAGGCAACAGTAGTAACATTGCTCCAGCAGTACTATCTTAGTACTAGCAGTAGTAACTCTGCTCTAGCAGTACTAACTTAGTACTAGCAGTAGTAACTCTGCTCCAGCAGTACTAACTTAGTACTAGCAGTTGTAACTCTGCTCCAGCAGTATTAACTTATGTCAACAGTAGTAACTTGCACCAGTAGTACTAACTTAAGGCAGCAGTAGTAACATTGCTCCAGCAGTACTAACTTAGTACTAGCAGTAGTAATTCTGCTCCAGCAGTACTAACTTAGTACTAGCAGTAGTAACTCTGCTCCACTATAAGAGTCAGGGTAATCAGGGACTTAATGGGTGTACACTCCGTACCTCTAAACCCATTTCCAAGTATAATCAAATCCCTCAATTGAAATAAATTTCCAACAATCCTCCCCAATTTAGTACAATTCCTTTTGCATGAAATAAACATAAAACAAAACATGTGCATAAATGAAAATATCTTGAAGATTAAATTCCCATCTTAGTACATTACACGTTCAAATACTCGAGAATCAGGGTGTTCTAAGAATTGAACCCTTCAACCCATCTGAATACCTGAAGATAAAATACAGACAAGTTTTCAAACACTTAAACGCTCCTGACACTAAATAAGCCATGTGTCCATATTCAATTCACAAATGTTGTAAGAGCCAAAAGTCCAAAGCTCCCTGACGCGGCAAAACTTCAACATTCACATAGGTGGTTCCTCTTTATTCATGCTCCTGCTTTGCACTTTTTCAAAGAAATTAACCATTAAGAAGTAAAGACTTCATCCTCCTTTTCAGCAGGTTCTGAGCACAACCTTGGGATGATTGTAAAACATGTGCTCCAGTCCACTAAATATTCAGCTTTCCACATTGAACTTAGCTCCCATGTTTCCTCATGAGGGAGTTGGGTGTCTTAGCATTCAGTGACTAAGTTGGACTTCAAACGCATCCCTTTAGCAGACTTACAAACCAAGTCTCTAGCCAAACCCTTCGTCAAGTGATCAGCTAAATTTTGTTGAGATCTAACAAACTCTATAGATACCACCCTATTCATGATAAGCTCACAAATCATGCTATGCCTGACACCTAAGTGTTTAGACTTCGCATTGTACATCTGGCTATAAGCCTTTGCCAATGTAGCAGCACTATCACAACAGATAGAAATAGGTGCTATAGGTTTAGGCTACAATGGAATCACAAGAAGCAAGTTTTTCAACCATTCAGCTTCTTTACCAGCAGCTGCTAAAGCCACAAATTCAGATTCCATTGTTGAACTGGTGATGCAAGTTTGCTTCTTGGATGCCCAAGAAATTGCACCTCCACCAAGTAGGAATACCAAGCCACTGGTAGACGAATTATCTTCAGTGTTACTGATCCAACTTGCATCAGTGTATCCTTCTAATACTGAAGGATAACCAGTATAAGAGAGACTATAATCCATAGTCTTTTTCAGATACTTCAGTACCCTCTGAACTGTTTGCTAGTGATGAGCACTAGGATTACTAGTATACCTGCTCAGTTTACCCACTACAAAAGCAATATTAGGTCTTGTACAAGTCATGGCATACATTAGGCAGCCAATCACCATAGAATACTCACGTTGAGATACAGCCTTGCCAGTATTAGGCATCAGCTTCTCACTTGTATCCATAGGAGTACTCACTGGAGTACAATCAAAGTAATTAAATTTCCTCAACACCTTCTCAATGTAATGAGACTGAGATATATAAATTTTGTTACTTTCATGTTTAATCCTTATACCAAGGATAACATCAGCCTCCCCCAAGTCCTTCATGGAGAACCTTGATGACAAAAATTCCTTTGTTAGGTCAACCTGATTTTAGTCAGTGCCAAAGATCAACATGTCATCAACATATAGGCAAATGATGACTCCTTTACCAGATTCATCAAATTTGCTACATACACATTTGTCAGCTTGATTAAGAAGCTAACCATTTGGCAAAACCACTTCATAAAATTTTTGATGCCATTGCTTAGTTGCCTGCTTCAGTCCATAGAGAGACTTAATCAGTTTGCACACCTTGTTTTCAATGCCAGGCATGATGAAGCCCTGAGGTTGATTCATATAAACCTCCTCATCTAATTCACCATTCAAGAAAGTTGTCTTCACATCCATCTGATGAATAATCAGATTGTGAATTGATGCCAAGGCCATCAGCAATCTTATGGTACTAATACGTGCCACAGGGGCATAAGTATCAAAGTAGTCTATCCATGACTTTTGTTTAAAGCCCTGAACGACTAGTCTAGCCTTGAACTTTTCAATAGTTCCATCTACCTTCATTTTCCTTCTGAAAATCCATTTGCAACCTAGTGGTAGACCAGCCAACACCCAAGTGTTGTTGCCCATGATGGAATCCATCTCATCATTTATTGCTTCTTTCCAGAAAGCCACATCCTAGGACTTCATTGCTTCATCAAATGTTTTGGGATCATCCTCAACAATGAAGCAATAGGAGTATTGGTCAGAGACCTCATCCCTTGTTCCTTCAATTAGATATAATTGAAACTCAGTTCCAAATGACTTTTGAGTCCTGACCCTATTACTCCTTCTGAGCTTAGGTTCAGGTTGCTGTACCGCAACCTCATCAGAGACCTCTGAAACACCAATTTCATTATTTCCATTTGGAATCCTTTGACTTGGTCTAGGGACTGATGAGAATCTATTCTCATCAAAGATTGCATCCCTTGATTCAATTATTGAGTAAATTGAAACAGACTCATTAGGTTCAATAACATAGAACCTACATGCCTTGGAATGCTCAGCATATAAAACAAAGATGCATTCAATGCCTCTTTGACCCAAAGTTTTTTGTTTGGATCAGGGAGTCTTACAACAGCCCTACAACCCCAAACCCTGAGAAAGTTCAGGTTGGGTTTTCTTTTAGTCCAGAGTTCATAAGGGGTAACCTTGTTCCTTTTATTAGGAACCTTATTCAATAAATTGCAAGCTGTTAACATAGCTTCACCCCAGAACCCTTGACTCAGTCCTGAATAGGACAACATGGAATTAACCATCTCCTTCAGTACCCTATTTTTCCTTTCAGAGATACCATTTTGCTGGGGAGTATAGGGAGTAGTCGTTTCAAGGATTATACCCACAGACTGAAAGAACAAAGTATCCGTGTACTTACCTCTGCTATGAGTCCTTAACCTTTTGATCAAGGACCCTTGTTGTAACTCAACTTCAGTTTTAAACACTTTAAATTCATCTAATGCTTCATCATTAGTATGTAACATATAAACATAACAAAACCTAGAAGCATCATCAATAAATGTCACAAAATATTTCTTATTCCCTAAAGAGGGAGTAGCATGTAAATCACATAGGTCACTATGAATCAGCTCCAAAACTTTAGTTTCATGTTTTACACTTTGAAATGGTTTCTTAGTTATTTTGGTCACCATGCAAGTTTTACACTTTTCAGTATCCATATCAAAGGCTGAGATTAACCCATCCTTAGACATATCTCACATTCTTTTAAAGTGTACATGGCCAAGTCTAGCATGCCATAGGGTTGAATCATTTAGTTTAGAGGTTGACATAAACGCTGAATTAGCAATATCATTAACAATATTAAGCATGAACATTTGATTACACAAATAGCCAAAACCAATAAACACACCATGTTTAGACAAAACAAACTTATCAGATTCAATAACTTGTTTATAACCACAATTATTCAAAATACTACTAGAAACCAAATTCTTTCTAATATTAGGAACATGTAAAACATTAAACAAAG
Organism: Artemisia tridentata subsp. tridentata; assembly: GCA_021014915.2. Lineage (NCBI taxonomy): Eukaryota > Viridiplantae > Streptophyta > Magnoliopsida > Asterales > Asteraceae > Artemisia > Artemisia tridentata. Next base: position 350,793,989 of record CP139504.1, on the reverse strand, counting down.
AAACAATCTTTCCCGAACTAAATCTTAAATCCACACATCCTCTTTCATGCACCAGGGCTGTTGACTCATTTCCCATATGAGGAATATAACCATCATTCAGTGACTCATAGGTCTTGAACCAGCTTCTATCTTTACACACATGGATTGTTACACCAGAGTCAACCCACCACGCAACATCATCATCATCCTGCACAAAGTATTCCTCAGATATATATGTAACATAATAAATCTGAAAAGACTTATTCAATATATTTTGACCTTTCAGAGAATTAGTGTTACCACTCCCTGATCCACTTGTGCCTGATCCATTGGCTTTGTTGCCAACTTTAACACCCTTGCAATCCTTTCTGAAGTGTCCAGGTTTCCCATACTTCTAACAAGTTGCTTTTGGCTTCTTGTTAAGATCAGATTTGGTGTTATCCTGATCACTGGTACAGATTTCACCTTTCGTCACAACCAAAATGCGTGACTATATGCATATAGTCACACACATTTTTTTGGGTGTGTGTGACAAAAAGTCGCGCCACCGTAGGTATCATATGGTCACATTGCTTAGTTTGTGGCCGTTTTCATTAAAAAAGAGTGACCAAAACCCGAATATGTGTGACTAATTAGGCACAAGTTTTGTTGGATTCATCAGTATGTGCGACTATTTCCAATCCTATGGCCACATGAAAATATAATAAATGTGACGTTTGAGATGATTTAGTCACACAACGTGTGTTGTTTTTTACGAGTTAGTCACATACAATTTAAAAAACAGTGGCCAAAAGTGTGAATAAGTGTGACCATATGCTGTTTAAAGTGAAGAAATGTGTATTTTGTGTGACTATTGATCATCCAATGGTCACATGAATTTTTAGTTTGTTTGGCCTTTTGTAACATTTAGTCACACAAAGCATGTTTGTTTTGGGTATTTAGTCACACACAATTAAGTATAAAGTGGCCAAAAGTGTTAATAAGTGTGACCATATGCTGTTTTAAGTGAAGAAACGTGTATTTTGTGTGACTATTGATCATCCAATGGTCACATGAATTTTTAGTTTGTGTGGCCTTTTGTAATATTTAGTCACACAAAGCATGTTTGTTTTGGGTATTTAGTCACATACGATTAATAATAAAGTGGCTAAAAGTGTTAATAAGTGTGACCATATGCTGTTTAAAGTGAAGAAATGTGTATTTTGAGTGACTATTGATCATCCAATGGTCACATGAATTTTTAGTTTGTGTGGCCTTTTGTAATATTTAGTCACACAAAGCATATTTTTTTTTTGGTATTTAGTCACATACAATTAAGCATAAAGTGGCCAAAAGTGTTGATAAGTGTGACCATATGCTGTTTAAAGTGAAGAAATGTGTATTTTGTGTGACTATTGATCATCCAATGGTCACATGAATTTTTAGCTTGTGTAGCCTTTTGTAATATTTAGTCACAGAAAGCATGTTTTTTTTGGGTATTTAGTCACATACAATTAAGCATAAAGTGGCCAAAAGTGTTGATAAGTGTGACCATATGCTGTTTAAGGTAAAGAAATGTGTATTTTGTGTGACTAATGATCATCCAATGGTCACATGAATTTTTTTTAGTTTGTGTGGCCTTTTGTAATATTTAGTCACACAAAGCATGCTTTTTTTGGTATTTAGTCACATACAATTAAGCATAAAGTGGCCAAAAGTGTTAATAAGTGTGACCATATGCTGTTTAAAGTGAAAAAATGTGTATTTTGTGTGACTATTGATCATCCAATAGTCGCATGAATTTTTAGTTTGTGTGGCCTTTTGTAATATTTAGTCACACAAAGCATGTTTTTTTTGGTATTTAGTCACATACAATTAAGCATAAAGTGGCCAAAAGTGTTGATAAGTGTGACCATATGCTGTTTAAAGTGAAGAAATGTGTATTTTGTGTGACTATTGATCATCCAATGGTCACATGAATTTTTAGTTTGTGTAGCCTTTTGTAATATTTAGTCACACAAGACATCTTTTTTTTGGGTATTTAGTCACATACAATTATGCATAAAGTGGCCAAAAGTTTTAATAAGTGTGACCATATGCTGTTTAAAGTGAAGAAATGTGTATTTTGTGTGACTATTGATCATCCAATGGTCACATGAATTTTTAGTTTGTGTGGCCTTTTGTAATATTTATTCACACAAAGCATGTTTTTTTTTTGGTATTTAGTCACATACAATTAAGCATAAAGTGGCCAAAGGTGTTGATAAGTATGACCATATGCAGTTTAAAGTGAAGAAATGTGTATTTTGTGTGACTACTGATCATTCAATGGTCACATGAATTTTTAGTTTGTGTGGCCTTTTGTAATATTTAGTCACACAAAGCATGCTTTTTTTGGGTATTTAGTCACATGCAATTAAGCATAAAGTGGCCAAAAGTGTTAATAAGTGTGACCATATGCTGTTTAAAGTGAAGAAATGTGTATTTTGTGTGACTATTGATCATCCAATGGTCACATGAATTTTTAGTTTGTGTGGCCTTTTGTAATATTTTGTAACACAAAGCATGTTTTTTTCGGTATTTAGTCATATACAATTAAGCATAAATTGGCCAAAAGTGTTGATAAGTGTGACCATATATTTTTTAAAGTGAAGAAATGTGTATTTTGTGTGACTATTGATCATCCAATGGTCACATGAATTTTTAGTTTGTGTGGCCTTTTGTAATATTTAGTCAAACAAAGCATGTTTTTTTTGGTATTTAGTCACATACAATTAAGCATAAAGTGGCCAAAAGTGTTGATAAGTGTGACCATATGCTTTTTAAAGTGAAGAAATGTGTATTTTGTGTGACTATTGATCATCCAATAGTCACATGAATTTTTAGTTTGTGTGGCCTTTTGTAATATTTAGTCACACAAAGCATGTTTTTTTTGGTATTTAGTCACATACAATTAAGCATAAAGTGGCCAAAAGTGTTGATAAGTGTGACCATATGCTGTTTAAAGTGAAGAAATGTGTATTTTGTGTGACTATTGATCATCCAATGGTCACATGAATTTTTAGTTTGTGTGGCCTTTTGTAATATTTAGTCACACAAGACATTTTTTTTGGGTATTTAGTCACATACAATTATGCATAAAGTGGCCAAAAGTTTTAATAAGTGTGACCATATGCTGTTTAAAGTGAAGAAATGTGTATTTTGTGTGACTATTGATCATCCAATGGTCACATGAATTTTTAGTTTGTGTGGCCTTTTGTAATATTTATTCACACAAAGCATGTTTTTTTTGGTATTTAGTCACATACAATTAAGCATAAAGTGGCCAAAGGTGTTGATAAGTATGACCATATGCTGTTTAAAGTGAAGAAATGTGTATTTTGTGTGACTACTGATTATTCATTGGTCACATGAATTTTTAGTTTGTGTGGCCTTTTGTAATATTTAGACACACAAAGCATGCTTTTTTTTTGGGTATTTAGTCACATACAATTAAGCATAAAGTGGCCAAAAGTGTTAATAAGTGTGACCATATGCTGTTTAAAATGAAGAAATGTGTATTTTGTGTGACTATTGATCATCCAATGGTCACATGAATTTTTAGTTTGTGTGGCCTTTTGTAATATTTTGTCACACAAAGCATGTTTTTTTTGGTATTTAGTCATATACAATTAAGCATAAATTGGCCAAAAGTGTTGATAAGTGTGACCATATATTTTTTAAAGTGAAGAAATGTGTATTTTGTGTGACTATTGATCATCCAATGGTCACATGAATTTTTAGTTTGTGTGGCCTTTTGTAATATTTAGTCAAACAAAGCATTTTTTTTTTGGTATTTAGTCACATACAATTAAGCATAAAGTGGCCAAAAGTGTTGATAAGTGTGACCATATGCTGTTTAAAGTGAAGAAATGTGTATTTTGTGTGACTATTGATCATCCAATGGTCACATGAATTTTTAGCTTGTGTGGCCTTTTGTAATATTTAGTCACAGAAAGCATGTTTTTTTTGGTATTTAGTCACATACAATTAAGCATAAAGTGGCCAAAAGTGTTGATAAGTGTGACCATATGTTGTTTAATGTGAAGAATATGTGTATTTTGTGTGACTATGATCATCCAATGGTCACATGAATTTTAGTTTGTGTGGCCTTTTGTAATATTTAGTCACACAAAGCATGTTTTTTTGGGTATTTAGTCACATACAATTAAGCATAAAGTGGCCAAAAGTGTTAATAAGTGTGACCATATGCTGTTTAAAGTGAAGAAATGTGTATTTTGTGTGACTATTGATCATCCAATGGTCACATGAATTTTTAGTTTGTGTGGCCTTTTGTAATATTTAGTCACACAAAGCATGTTTTTTTTGGTATTTAGTCACATACAATTAAGCATAAAGTGGCCAAAAGTGTTGATAAGTGTGACCATATGCTGTTTAAAGTGAAAAAATGTGTATTTTGTGTGACTATTGATCATCCAATGGTCACATGAATTTTTAGTTTGTGTGTCCTTTTGTAATATTTAGTCACACAAGACATCTTTTTTTTGGGTATTTAGTACATACAATTAAGCATAAAGTGGCCAAAGTTTAATAAGTGTGACCATATGCTGTTTAAAGTGAAGAAATGTGTATTTTGTGTGACTATTGATCATCCAATGGTCACATGAATTTTTAGTTTGTGTGGCCTTTTGTAATATTTATTCACACAAAGCATGTTTTTTTTTTGGTATTTAGTCACATACAATTAAGCATAAAGTGGCCAAAGGTTTGATAAGTGTGACCATATGCTGTTTAAAGTGAAGAAATGTGTATTTTGTGTGACTACTGATCATCCAATGGTCACATGAATTTTTAGTTTGTGTGGCCTTTTGTAATATTTAGTCATACAAAGCATGTTTTTTTTGGTATTTAGTCACATACAATTAAGCATAAAGTGGCCAAAAGTGTTAAAAGTGTGACCATATGCTGTTTTAAAGTGAAGAAATGTGTATTTTGTTGACTATTGATACCAATGGTCACATGAATTTTTAGTTTGTGTGGCCTTTTGTAATATTTAGTCACACAAAGCATGCTTTTTTTGGTATTTAGTCACATACAATTAAGCATAAAGTGGCCAAAAGTGTTAATAAGTGTGACCATATGCTGTTTAAAGTGAAGAAATGTGTATTTTGTGTGACTATTGATCATCCAATAGTCACATGAATTTTTAGTTTGTGTGGCCTTTTGTAATATTTAGTCACACAAAGCATGTTTTTTTTGGTATTTAGTCACATACAATTAAGCATAAAGTGGCCAAAAGTGTTGATAAGTGTGACCATATGCTGTTTAAAGTGAAGAAATGTGTATTTTGTGTGACTATTGATCATCCAATGGTCACATGAATTTTTAGTTGTGTGGCCTTTTGTAATATTTAGTCACACAAGACATCTTTTTTTTGGGTATTTAGTCACTACAATTATGCATAAAGTGGCCAAAAGTTTTAATAAGTGTGACCATATGCTGTTTAAAGTGAAGAAATGTGTATTTTGTGTGACTATTGATCATCCAATGGTCACATGAATTTTTTAGTTTGTGTGGCCTTTTGTAATATTTATTCACACAAAGCATGTTTTTTTTTGGTATTTAGTCACATACAATTAAGCATAAAGTGGCCAAAGGTTGATAAGTTGACCATATGCTTTTAAAGTGAAGAAATGTGTATTTTTGTGTGACTACTGATCATCCAATGGTCACATGAATTTTTAGTTTGTGTGGCCTTTTGTAATATTTAGTCAACAAAGCATGCTTTTTTTGGTATTTAGTCACATACAATTAAGCATAAAGTGGCCAAAAGTGTTAAAAGTGTGACCATATGCTGTTTAAAGTGAAGAAATGTGTATTTTGTGTGACTATTGATCATCCAATGGTCACATGAATTTTTAGTTTGTGTGGCCTTTTGTAATATTTAGTCACACAAAGCATGTTTTTTTTGGTATTTAGTCAATACAATTAAGCATAAATTGGCCAAAGTGTTGATAAGTGTGACCATAATGTTTTTAAAGTGAAGAAATGTGTATTTTGTGTGACTATTGATCATCCAATGGTCACATGAATTTTTAGTTTGTGTGGCCTTTTGTAATATTTAGTCACACAAACATGTTTTTTTGGTATTTAGTCACATACAATTAGCATAAAGTGCCAAAAGTGTTGATAAGTGTGACCATATGCTGTTTAAAGTGAAGAAATGTGTATTTTGTGTGACTATTGATCATCCAATGGTCACATGAATTTTTAGTTTGTGTGGCCTTTTGTAATATTTAGTCACCAAAGCATGTTTTTTTTGGTATTTAGTCACATACAATTAAGCATAAAGTGGCCAAAGTGTTGATAAGTGTGACCATATGCTGTTTAAAGTGAAGAAATGTGTATTTTGTGTGACTATTGATCATCCAATGGTCACATGAATTTTTAGTTTGTGTGGCCTTTTGTAATATTTAGTCACACAAAGCATGTTTTTTTTGGTATTTAGTCACATACAATTAAGCATAAAGTGGCCAAAAGTGTTGATAAGTGTGACCATATGCTGTTTAAAGTGAAGAAATGTGTATTTTGTGTGACTATTGATCATCCAATGGTCACATGAATTTTTAGTTTGTGTGGCCTTTTGTAATATTTATCACACAAAGCATTTTTTTTTTGGTATTTAGTCACATACAATTAGCATAAAGTGGCCAAAAGTGTTGATAAGTGTGACCATATGCTGTTTAAAGTGAAGAAATGTGTATTTTGTGTGACTATTGATCATCCAATGGTCACATGAATTTTTAGTTTGTGTGGCCTTTTGTAATATTTAGTCACACAAAGCATGTTTTTTTTGGTATTTAGTCACATACAATTAAGCATAAAGTGGCCAAAAGTGTTGATAAGTGTGACCATATGCTGTTTAAAGTGAAGAAATGTGTATTTTGTGTGACTATTGATCATCCAATGGTCACATGAATTTTTAGTTTGTGTGGCCTTTTGTAATATTTAGTCACACAAAGCATGTTTTTTTTGGTATTTAGTCACATACAATTAAGCATAAAGTGGCCAAAAGTGTTATAAGTGTGACCATATGCTGTTTTAAAGTGAAGAAATGTGTATTTGTGTGACTATTGATCATCCAATGGTCACATGAATTTTTAGTTTGTGTGGCCTTTTGTAATATTTAGTCACACAAAGCATGTTTTTTTTTGGTATTTAGTCACATACAATTAAGCATAAAGTGGCCAAAAGTGTTAATAAGTGTGACCATATGCTGTTTAAAGTGAAGAATGTGTATTTTGTTGACTATTGATCATCCAGTGGTCACATGAATTTTAGTTTGTGTGCCTTTTGTAATTTTTTCACACAAAGCATGTTTTTTTTGGTATTTAATCATATACAATTAAGCATAAAGTGGCCAAAAGTGTTGATAGTGTGACCATATGTTTTTAAGTGAAGAAATGTGTATTTTGTGTGACTATTGATCATCAATGGTCAATGAATTTTTAGTTTGTGTGGCCTTTTGTAATATTTGTACATAAGGCATTTTTTTTTGGGTATTTAGTCACATACAATTAAGCATAAAGTGGCCAAAAGTTTATAAGTGTGACCATATGCTGTTTAAAGTGAAGAAATGTGTATTTTGTGTGGACTATTGATCATCCAATGGTCACATGAATTTTTAGTTTGTGTGGCCTTTTGTAATATTTAGTCACACAAAGCATTTTTTTTTGGTATTTAGTCACATACAATTAAGCATAAAGTGGCCAAAATTGTTGATAAGGGTGACCATATTTTTTAAAGTGAAGAAATGTGTATTTTGTGTGACTATTGATCATCCAATGGTCAAATGAATTTTTAGTTTGTGTGGCCTTTTGTAATATTTAGTCACACAAGGCATGTTTTTTTTTTTGTGTATTTAGTCACATACAATTAAGCATAAAGTGGCTAAAAGTTTTAATAAGTGTGACCATATGCTGTTTAAAGTGAAGAAATGTGTATTTTGTGTGACTATTGATCATCCAATGGTCACATGAATTTTTAGTTTGTGTGGCCTTTTGTAATATTTAGTCACACAAAGCATGTTTTTTTTGGTATTTGTCACATACAATTAAGCATAAAGTGGCCAAAATTGTTGATAAGTGTGACCTATGCTGTTTAAAGTGAAGAAATGTGTATTTTGTGTGACTATTGATCATCCAATGGTCACATGAATTTTTAGTTTGTGTGGCCTTTTGTAATATTTAGTCATACAACTCATCTTTTTTTTGGGTATTTAGTCACATACAATTATGCATAAAGTGGCCAAAAGTGTTGATAAGTGTGACCATATGCTGTTTAAAGTGAAGAAATGTGTATTTTGTGTGACTATTGATCATCCAATGGTCACATGAATTTTTAGTTTGTGTGGCCTTTTGTAATATTTATTCACACAAAGCATGTTTTTTTTGGTATTTAGTCACATACAATTAAGCATAAAGTGGCCAAAGGTGTTGATAAGTGTGACCATATGCTGTTTAAAGTGAAGAAATGTGTATTTTGTGTGACTATTGATCATCCAATGGTCACATGAATTTTTAGTTTGTGTGGCCTTTTGTAATATTTAGTCACACAAGACATCTTTTTTTTGGGTATTTAGTCACATACAATTATGCATAAAGTGGCCAAAAGTTTAATAAGGTGACTATGTTTTTAAAGTAAGAAATGTGTATTTTGTGTGACTATTGATCATCCAATGGTCACATGAATTTTTAGTTTGTGTGGCCTTTTGTAATATTTATCACCAAAGCATTTTTTTTTTGGTATTTAGTCACATACAATTAAGCATAAAGTGGCCAAAGGTTTTATAAGTGTGACCATGCTGTTTAAAGTGAAGAAATGTGTATTTTTGTGACTATTGATCATCCAATGGTCACATGAATTTTTAGTTTGTGTGGCCTTTTGTAATATTTAGTCACACAAAGCATGTTTTTTGGGTATTTAGTCACATACAATTAAGCATAAAGTGGCCAAAATGTTATAGTGTGACCATATGCTGTTTAAAGTGAAGAAATGTGTATTTTGTGTGACTATTGATCATCCAATGGTCACATGAATTTTAGTTTGTGTGGCCTTTTGTAATATTTATTCAACAAAGCATGTTTTTTTGGTATTTAGTCACATACAATTAAGCATAAAGTGGCCAAAGTGTTGATAAGTGTGACGTATGCTGTTTAAAGTGAAGAAATGTGTATTTTGTGTGACTACTGATCATCCAATGGTCACATGAATTTTTAGTTTGTGTGGCCTTTTGTAATATTTAGTCACACAAAGCATTTTTTTTTTGGTATTTAGTCACATACAATTAAGATAAAGTGGCCAAAGTGTTATAAGTGTGACCATATGCTGTTTAAAGTGAAGAAATGTGTATTTTGTGTGACTATTGATCATCCAATGGTCACATGAATTTTTAGTTTGTGTGGCCTTTTGTAATATTTAGTCACACAAGCTTTTTTTTGGTATTTAGTCACATACAATTAAGCATAAAGTGGCCAAAGTTTGATAAGTGTGACCATATGTTTTTTAAAGTGAAGAAATGTGTATTTTGTGTGACTATTGATCATCAATGGTCACATGAATTTTTAGTTTGTGTGGCCTTTTGTAATATTTATATACAAGCATGTTTTTTTTTTGGTATTTAGTCACATACAATTAAGCATAAAGTGGCCAAAAGTGTTGATAAGTGTGACCATATGCTGTTTAAAGTGAAGAAATGTGTATTTTGTGTGACTATTGATCATCCAATGGTCACATGA